>JAVSCE010017396.1:0-294974 GCA_032199065.1 Smutsia gigantea
AGTAATCAAGACAATTTGGTATTGGCACAAAAACAGACCCACAGACCAGTGGAACAGAATAGAAAATCAAACATTAACCCAAACATATACAGTCAATTAATATTTGATAAAAGTGCCTTGGATATACAATGGGGAGATGACAGCCTCTTCAGCAGCTGGTGTTGGAAAAACTGGACAGCTACATATAAGAGAATGAAACTGGACTACTGTCTAGCCCCATACACAAAGGTAAACTCAAGGTGGATCAAAGACCTGAATGTAAGTCATGAAACCATAAAACTCTTAGAAAAAAATATAGGCAAAAAACTCTTGGACATAAACATGAGCGACTTCTTCATGAACATATCTCCCCGGGCAAGGGAAACAAAAGCAAAAATGAACAAGTGGGACTATGTCAAGCTGAAAAGCTTCTGTACAGCAAAGGACACCATCAGTATAACAAAAAGAGATCCTACAGTATGGGAGAATATATTCATAAATGACGTATCCCATAAGGGGTTGACATCCAAAATATATAAAGAACTCATGCACCTCAACAAACAAAGAGCAAATAATCCAATTAAGAAATGGGCAGAGGACATGAATAGACACTTCTCCAAAGAAGAAATTCAGATGGCCAACAGGCACATGAAAAGATGCTCCACATCGCTAATCATCAGAGAAATGCAGATTAAACCACAATGAGATATCACCTCACACCAGTGAGGATGGCCAACATCCAAAACACAAACAACAACAAATGTTGGCGAGGATGTGGAGAAAAGGGAACCCTCCTACCCTGCTGGTGGGACTGCAAATTAGTTCAACCATTGTGGAAAGCAGTATGGAGGTTCCTCAAAAAACTCAAAGTAGAAATACCATTTGACCCAGGAATTCCACTCCTAGGAATTTACCCTAAGAATGCAGCAGCCCAGTTTGAAAAGACAGATGCACCCCTATGTTTATCGCAGCACTATTTACAATAGCCAAGAAATGGAAGCAACCTAAGTGTCCATCAGTAGATGAATGGATAAAGAAGATGTGGTACATATACACAACGGAATATTATTCAGCCCTAAGAAGAAAACAAATCCTACCATTTGCAACAACATGGATGGAGCTAGAGGGTATTATGCTCAGTGTAATAAGCCAAGCCGAAAAAGACAAGTATCAAATGATTTCACTCATATGTGGAGTATAAGAACAAAGAAAAAAACTGAAGGAACAAAACAGCAGCAGACTCACAGAACCCAAGAACAGACTAATAGTTACCAAAGGGAAAGGGACTGGGAAGATGGGTGGGAAGGGAGGGATAAGAGGGAAAAAGGGGCATTACGATTAGCAGATGTAATGTTGGGGGGGCACGGGGAAGGCTGTACAACTCAGAGAAGACAAGTAGTGACTCTATAGCATCTCACTATGCTGATGGACAGTGACTGTAATGGGGTTGGTGGGGGGGACTTGATGAAGGGGGTAGTTTAATAATCATAATATTGCACATGTAATTGTAGATTAATGAACCAAAATTAATTATTAAAAAAAAAACACAATGAGATATCACCTCACACCAGTGAGCACGGCCAACATCCAAAACACAAACAACAACAAATGTTGGCGAGGATGTGGAGAAAAGGGAACCCTCCTACACTGCTGGTGGGACTGCAAATTAGTTCAACCATTGTGGAAAGCAGTATGGAGGTTCCTCAAAATACTCAAAATAGAAATACCATTTGACCCAGCAATCCCACTCCTAGGAATTTACCCTAAGCGTGCAGCAGCCAGTTTGAAAAAGACATATGCACCCCTATGTTTATTGCAGCACCATTTATAATAGCCAAGAAATGGAAGCAACCTAAGTGTCCATCAGGAGATGAATGGATAAAGAAGAGGTGGTACATATACACAATGGAATATTATACAGCCATAAGAAGAAAACAAATCCTTCCATTTGCAGCAACATGGATGGAGATAGAGGGTATTATGTTCAGTGAAATAAGCCAAGCCGAAAAAGACAAGTACCAAATGATTTCACTCATATGTGGAGTACAAGAACTAAGAAAAAAACTGAAGGAACAAAACAGCAGCAGACTCAAGAGAACCCAAGAACGAACTAATAGTTACCAAAGGGAAAGGGACTGGGGAGGATGGGTGGGAAGGGAGGGACAAGCGGGAAAAAGGGGCCTTATGATTAGCAGATATAGTGTGGGGGGGCACAGGGAGGGCTGTACAACTCAGAGAAGACAAGTAATGATTCTATAGCATCTCACGACGCTGATGGTCAGTGACTGTAATGGGGTTGGTGGTGGGGACCTCACGAAGGGGGTAGTTTTATAACCATAATATTGCACATGTAATTGTAGATTAATCATACCAAAATAAACTATTAAAAAAAAGAAAAATAAGTAAGTGCTATAGGATTTTAAAGTAGAGTGGAGTCAGTTCTGAGTTAGTCATAGAAAGCTGTATGAATGAAGGGCAAAACACAACTGAAGGAGGAAACCCCCTTTTTGAGTTAGGATTCAGCAGCCTGAGAGGGCATCTAGAATGTTAACGACGACCATTAACTGGCACCTGCTAGGCTCATGCTGGGCTTCTCAGCTCTTTAAAACACACTGCATGCTCTCTTCCCTCCGAGTTTAAATACACACTGCTCCCTCTGCCTGGACCTGGTTACCTTCTCTTCATCACACATATCAACCATCAGCACCACATCCTCTCTGAAGTCTTAAGGGATCCCCAGACCCAGCTGGGTTCCCCAGCAAAAGGCTCCCACACATTTATTCTCTTAACTACTTGGCACTTCTGTAATTTTTTTAATCATTCACTTAAAGTTTATAACTGTTACAGTTAGACATACATTAGACCTGGCCATTTCATGATGGCAGGGACTGTCCAATTTACTTACCACTCTACCTCCAGGAATAACACATAGTAAGAGGTTAAAAGTTGACTCATAGTTATCTTGACAGAGCATTCACAAGCCTTTTCTCGATTAATCCTTACTACTACATTTCCCCTGTTTTACCAAATGAAGAAACTGACACTTGAAGAGGTCAATTAACGTGCCCATGTCCTACAAAAGGGAAATCAAACTCCAGCCAGTTGTAAGTGAAATCAAAGCCATGTTGCTAACCATTAGACCATACCGTCCTCCTGCTAATAAGAAAAGAGCATGCAGGCAGGAATAAAATGGCATTTCATGGTACAGAGAGATTTACCTGGTTACAGTGGATAATGCATGTGCAACAGATTCAAATTATTTATTGAGGACCTGCCATATGCCAGGCAATGGGCTGAACACCTTTGACATTGCTTCTTATCTTATTTATCCTTTCAGTCACCCTGTGGGTTTGGATTTATTATCTCTACAATGGAAAATAGGCTAAGTAAGATGCCTACAGCTGGTGAGCAGCAAAGCCAATACGGTGAGCTATGTTTGCACAATGATACACCCACAAGGAATTTTAGAGAATATGAGAGTATACTTTTGGAAGATATTTTTTTCCTAGTCCTGTTGCCCAAGTTAAAGGACTGACTTTGTTTTTTTGTTTTGTTTTGTTTTAATTTAAGTATACTTAATATACAATATTGTATTTGTTTCAGGTGTACAACATAATGATTTGACAGTTATATCCATTACAAAATATTCACCATAAGTGTAGTTACCATCTTTTATCATGCAAAGTTATTACAATATTATTGACTATATTCCCTCTGCTGTACTTTTCATCCCCAAGACTTGCTTATTTTATAATGGAAAGTTTGTACCTCTTTATCCCCTTCACCTATTTTGCCCATCCACCCATCCCCTATGGCAACCACGAGTTTGTTCTCTGTATTTAAGAGTCTGTTTATGTTTTGTTTGTTTTATTTTTTAGATTCCACATATAAATGAAATCATATGGTATTTGTCTTTCTCTGGGTGATTTCACTTAGCATAATACCCTTGAGTCCATCCATGGTGTAAGAATGACAATATTCCATTTTTTTATGGCTTGGTAAAAGTCCATTACCTCATATACACTTTTTTTATACATTCATCTATCAATGGACGCCACAAGACCACAATGCAATATCACCTCACACCAGTCCAAATGGCTAGTATCAAAAAGACAAGAAATACCAAGTGTTGGCAAGGATATGGAGAAAAGGGAACCCATGTACACCATTGATGGGAATGTAAATTGGTGCAGCCATTCTGGAAAAAGTAGAGATTGCTCAAAAAAAAAAAGATATCTGAGGAAAAAGATGATGGAGAAGGAAGGTAAGGCAAAAACCTCCTCCCACATAAACACCAAGGAAACAACTATAGCAAATACAACTAACCCTGAAAACCTGAAGACTGCAGAACAGACATCTACAACTGGTGAAGAAGAGAAGACCACAAAGAGATGAGTAAAGTGGCAGAGCCCAATCAACTGGGACCCGAGCCCAAACCCCATCCCAGCCCACAAGCGGGAGCGAGAGGAACAGAGCGGGAGGGGAAAAGCACTCAGGAATACTGCACACCTGGCCCTGGAGATCTGCTCTGGGAACACAAGTCCACACTGCACTGGGCTTTGGTGATTAATGGGGCTGGATACCAGAGAGAGTTGGAGCAGTCTGGGAGGCTGAGACTCCAGCTGCTTTGGAGTTGTCACACAGCATTCTCTTTGAAATCTTTATCAAGAAGAGTTGTAATCTCTGTTTTATGTAGCCCTCTTCTGTAGTCCTCCTCTGGAGGACAGACACACTCCATCAGTCCCGCTGAGACCCGACACAGAGGTGGCAGTTTGAAAGATTTACCAGCGTCACGAAGTGTGACAGAGAGGAGGGTGTCAGAGGGAGCTCTCTCTGGAGGAGAATGGGCAGGTGGGTGATGCTTCCCCAGCCCTCCCTCAGCCCAACTGGACGGGTGCTGGTGGGAGCCAGCTCCAAATGCTTCCTCTCCCTCACTGGTGGCGCAGTCCCTCAGAGGCACTCCCCTGTGCAGCTGCCCTGCCAGGACTGCCCAGCCTAGCAGTGGTAAGACTTTGTGGCCTAGCAGGTGGAGGAACGTAGGCAGAGGGGGGCTTTCTGAGCTTTCCCAGCTTTCCCAGCCCTTTCTCAGACCAATCAGAGAGGTGCCTGAAGGAGCCAGATCCAAATGCTCCATCTCTGTCACTGGTGGTTCAGCCCCGTGCTGGTGCTTCCCTGCGTACCCACCCTGCCTGGCCCAGCAGGTGCTGCCATTGCTGACCGAAAGGCATGGGCATCCCCGCCCACAACGAATCCCAGAAGCACCTCCCAGCAAACAAAGAGCACACAGAGCTGAGCTATTACCCTCTGCGGACAGACATCGGCCACTGCTGGCAGACAGGCAGAAAGACGGCCAGCCATAATCCACAAAGAGCAACTGTGGCTCCACTGCGCAGGAGAACAGGGCACTGGGGAACAAAGAGTCCGGAGCTTCTGGGTACCACAGGTCACTTTCTTTATAAAGTCATTACTTTGAAGACCAGGAAGCATAGCTGATCTATCTAATACAAAGGAAAAAACACAGAAATCCAGACAAAATGAGGAGGCAGAGGAATAGTTTCCAAACAAAAGGACAAGATAAGACACCAGAAAGAGGGCTACATAAAACAGAGATTACAACTCTTCTTGATAAAGATTTCAAAGAGAAAGTCATGAAAACACTCACTGAGCAGCATTAAAGAACTGATGATCTCAGAGCTTCATAAAGAGACACAGAATATGAGAAAGAGCCACTCAGAGCTGAAGAATACAATGACTGAAATGAAAAATACAATGGAGGGAATGAACAATAGATTGCTGCAAGTAGAGGAAACAATCAATAAGATGGAAATGAGAGAACAGGTAAACAATGGAACTAAGGAACACAGAGAAAAAAGAATCTCTGAAAATGACAAGGTGTTAAGAGAGCTGTGTGACAACTCCAAACAAAATACTGTTCTCATAATAGGGGTCCCAGAAGGAGAAGAGAGAGACAGTGGAGTAGAAAGTCTCTTTGAAGAAATAATTGCCGAAAATTTCCCCATTCTTGGAAGGAAATAGACACCTACATCCTGGAAGCATAGAGAGACCCTTCAAAAGGAACTCCAGCCCAAGACAACTCCAAGACATATAGGAGTTAAAATGGCAAAGATAAAGAAAGAATCTTAAAATCAGGAGGAGAGAGGCAGAAAATTACCTATAAGAGGAAGTCCATAAGGCTATTAGATTTCTCAGCAGAAACTTTATAGGCCAGAGTTAGTGGCAAGAATTATTTAATGTATTGAAAGGGAAGCACCTACAACCAAGAATCTTCTACACAGCAAGATTATCATTCAAAATTGAAGAAGAGATTAAAAGGTTCCCAGATAAATAAAAGTTAAAAGATTTCATCACCACTAAACCAGCTTTACAGGATAAGTTAACAGGACTCTATAGTTGGCAACGTTCTTAAGCCTAAATATATTCCTCAGTGAAAGTAAACCTATAATAAAGTAGTAGACAAATTACATACTAAACTAAGCAAGGATGAAGTTAAAAAAAAACAAAGTAAAAAAGAAGAACAAATGAGGCCCAAAGTCACCAGAAGGATGGACATAATAAACATCAGAGAAGAAATAAATAAAATTGAGAAGAATAAAACAATATAAAAAGTCAATGAAACCAAGAGCTGGTTCTTTGAAAAAATAAACAAAATAGATAAACCCCTAGCCAGACTCATTAAGAGAAAAAGAGAATCTACACCCATAAACACAATCAGAAATGAGAAAGGAAAAATAACGATGGACCCCACAGAAATACAAAGAATTATGAGAGAATATTATGAGAATCTATATGATAACAAGCCGGAAAACCTAGAGGAAATGGACAACTTCTTAGAAAAATACAACCTTCCAAGACTGACCAAGCAAGAAACAGAAAAACTAAACAGACCAATCACCAGCAACGAAACTGAATCGGTAATCAAAAAACTACCCAAGAACAAAACCTCCAAAACAGACGGATTCACCTCTGAATTCTACCAGACATATACAGAAGAAATAACACCCATTCTCCTTAAAGTTTTCCAAAAAATAGAAGAGGTGGGAACACTTCCAAAATCATTCTATGAAGCCAGCATCACTCTAATACCAAAACCGGGCAAAGACCTCACCAAAAAAGAAAATTACAGACCAATATCCCTGATGAACGTACATGCAAAAATACTCAACAAAATACTAGCAAACCGAATTCAAAATTACATCAAGAGGATCATACACCATGATCAAGTGGGATTCATCCCAGGGATGCAAGGATGGTACAACATTCGAAAATCCATCAACATCATCCACCACATCAACAAAAAGAAGAACAAAAACCACATGATCATCTCCATAGATGCTGAAAAAGCATTGGACAAAATTCAGCATCCATTCATGATTAAAGCTCTCAACAAAATGGGTATAGACGGCAAGTACCTCAACATCATAAAGGCCATATATGACAAACCCACAGCCAACACCATACTTAACAGCGAGGAGCTGAAAGCTTTTCATCTAAGATTGGGAACAAGACAGGGATGCCCACTCTCTCCACTGTTATTCAACATAGTAATGGAGGTCCCAGGCATGGCAATCAGAAAAAACAAAGAAATACAAGGCATCCATATTGGTAAAGAAGAAGTCAAATTGTCACTATTTGCAGATGACATGATATTGTACATAAAAAACCCTAAAGACTCCACTCCAAAACTACTAGAACTAATATCTGAATTCAGCAAAGTTGCAGGATACAAAATTAACACACAGAAATCTGTTGCTTTCCTATACACTAACGATGAACTAACAGAAAGAGAAATCAGAAAAACAATTCCATTCACAATTGCATCAAAAAGAATAAAATACCTAGGGATAAACCTAACGAAGGAAGTGAAAGACCTGTACTCTGAAAACTACAAGACACTCCTAAGAGAAATTAAAGAGGACACTAACAAATGGAAATGCATCCCATGCTCTTGGCTAGGAAGAATAAATATTGTCAAAATGGCTATACTACCTAAAGCAATCTACAGATTCAATGCAATCCCTATCAAAGTACCAACAGCTTTCTTCAATGAACTGGAACAAATAATTCTAAAATTCATATGGAACCACAAAAGACCCCGAATAGCCAAAGCAATCCTGAGAAGGAGGAATAAAACAGGGGGAATTACACTCCCTGACTTCAAGCTCTACTACAAAGCCACAGTAATCAAGACAATTTGGTATTGGCACAAAAACAGACCCACAGACCAGTGGAACAGAATAGAAAATCCAAACATTAACCCAAACATATACAGTCAATTAATATTTGATAAAGGAGCCTTGGATATACAATGGGGAGATGACAGCCTCTTCAGCAGCTGGTGTTGGAAAAACTGGACAGCTACATGTAAGAGAATGAAACTGGACTACTGTCTAGCCCCATACACAAAGGTAAACTCAAGGTGGATCAAAGACCTGAATGTAAGTCATGAAACCATAAAACTCTTAGAAAAAAACATAGGCAAAAATCTCTTGGACTTAAACATGAGCGACTTCTTCATGAACATATCTCCCCGGGCAAGGGAAACAAAAGCAAAAATGAACAAGTGGGACTATGTCAAGCTGAAAAGCTTCTGTACAGCAAAGGACACCATCAGTAGAACAGAAAGACATCATACAGTATGGGAGAATATATTCATAAATGACGTATCCCATAAGGGGTTGACATCCAAAATATATAAAGAACTCACGCACCTTAACAAACAAAAAGCAAATAATCCAATTAAGAAACGGGCAGAGGACATGAATAGACACTTCTCTAAAGAAGAAATTCAGATGGCCAGCAGGCACATGAAAAGATGCTCCACATCACTAATCATCAGAGAAATGCAGATTAAAACCACAATGAGATATCACCTCACACCAGTGAGGACAGCCAACATCCAAAACACAAACAACAAGAAATGTTGGCGAGGATGTGGAGAAAAGGGAACCCTCCTACACTGCTGGTGGGAATGCAAATTAGTTCAACCATTGTGGAAAGCAGTATGGCGGTTCCTCAAAAAACTCAAAGTAGAAATACCATTTGACCCAGGAATTCCACTCCTAGGAATTTACCCTTAGACTACAGCAGCCCAGTTTTAAAAAGACATATGCACCCCTATGTTTATCGCAGCACTATTTACAATAGCCAAGAAATGGAAGCAACCTAAGTGTCCATCCGTAGATGAATGGATAAAGAAGATGTGATACATATACACAATGGAATATTATTCAGCCATAAGAAGAAAACAAATCCTACCATTTGCAACAACATGGATGGAGCTAGAGGGTATTATGCTCAGTGAAATAAGCCAAGCCGAAAAAGACAAGTATCAAATGATTTCATTCATATGTGGAGTATAAGAACAAAGAAAAAAACTGAAGGAAAAAAACAGCAGCAGACTCACAGAACCCAAGAATGGACTAATAGTTACCAAAGGGAAAGGGACTGGGGAGGATGGTGGGAAGGGAGGGATAAGGGGGAAAAAGGGGTATTATAATTAGCAGATGTAGTGTTGTGGGGGCACAGGGAGGGCTGTACAACTCAGAGAAGACAAGTAGTGACTCTATAGCATCTCACTACGCTGATGGACAGTGAGTGTAATGGGGTTGGTGGGAGGGACCTGATGAAGGGGGTAGTTTAATAACCATAATATTGCACATGTAATTGTAGATTAATGATACCAAAATAAATTTTAAAAAAACAAAAACAAAGTAGGAAACTCAACTATACAAAAAAAACAGTCAAGGGATACACAAAAGATGTAGATTATGACATCTTATATATAAAGTATTGAGGAGGAAGAATAAAAATGTAGTACATTTAGATTGTGTTCAAAATAGAGCTACCATCAACTTAATACAGGCTGTTATATATTTAGGAAAGTATCCATGAACTTATGGTAACCACAAACCTAAAGCCTGTAATAGACACACAAAAAATTTCAAAAAGAAATCCAATCACAACACTAAAGAAAACCATCAAATCACAAGAGAATAGTATAATAGAGGAAGAAAGGAACAGAGAAGAACTGCAAAAACAACAAAATAATTAATAAAATGGCAATAAGTAGATATCTATCAATAATTACCTTAAATATAAATGGAGAATGCACCAATCAAAAAGACATGGAGTGGCAGAATAGATAAGAAACAAGACTGATCCATATGCTGCCTACAAGAGACTCATTTCAGACCCAAAGACATACATAGACTGAAAGTGAAAGGATGGGAAAAGATATTTCATGCAAATAAAAGGGAGAAAAAAGCAGGAGGAGCAGTACTTATATAGAGCAAAATAGACTTCAAAAACCAACATAGTAACACCTAAATAGGTAAAACAAATACTAACAGAACTAAAGGGGGAAATAACAGTACAATCACATTAGAAGACTTTAATACCCCACTTAGATCAATGGACACATCACCCAGATAGAAAATTAATAAAAAAACAGAGGCATTGAACATAGACCACATGAACTTAACAGATAGATATAGAACGTTCCACTCAAAAGCAGGATACAAATTTTTCTCAACTGTACATGAAACATTCTCCAGAATAGATCACACATTAGGATACAGACAGAAACTCAATAAATTCAAGAAGATTGAAAATGGACCAAGCATCTTTTCAGATCACAATGGTATGAAACTAGAAATACATTACATTAAGAAAAAAAAACCCACAAACAGATGGATGCTAAATGAGCTTCTAAATAATCAGTGCATCAATGAACAAATCAAAGCAAAATTGAACAATATATTGAGACAACTGAAAACAAAAATACAACAGTTCAAAATATGTGGGTTGCCACAAAAGCAGCTCAAATAAGGAAGTACATAACAAACATGCCTACCTCAAGAAATAAGAACAATTCCAAATAAACAGTGTAAACTCACAACTAAAGAAACTATAAAAAAAAACAAATGAAACCCAAAGTGAGTAGAAGAAGGAACATAATAAATATCAGATGAGAAATTTAAAAAATAGAGAACAAAACAATAGAAAAAAAATCAATGAAACTGATTCTTTGAGAAGGTAATAAAATAGACAGCCACCAAGTCATATTTAACAAGAAAAAAGGAGAGGACACAAATAAACAAAATCAGAAATGAAAAATTAAAAGTTAAAACTGACACCACAGAAATACATAGAATTATTAGAGAATTCTATGAAAAATTATATGCCAATAAATTGGACAACCTGAAAGAAACTTCTAGGACAAATTCATAGAGAAGTACAACCTTCCAAGAGTAACCCATGAAGAAACAGAAAATCTGAAAAGACCAATTACCAGCAATGAAATCAAACTGGTAATTAAAGAACTCCCAACAAAAAAAAAAATCCAAAACCAGATGGCTTCACAGATGAATTCTACCAAACATTTAAAGAAGAGCTAATACCCATCCTTTTAAAAATATTCCAAAGATAGAAGAGGATGGAATACTTCCAAATTCATTCTATGAGGCCAGCATCACTCTCATACCAAAACCATGCAAAGAAACAACAAAAAAAGAAAATTACAGACCAATATCCCTGATGATCATAGATGCAAAAATCCTCAGCAAAATATTAGTAAACAGAATTGAAAAATACATGAAAAGGATCATCCATCATGACCAACTGGGATTTATTCCAGGGATGTAAGGATGTTACAATATTTGTAAATCAATCAATGTGATACACCAATTTAACAAACAAAGGATAAAAGCATAGAATCATCTCAATAGATGCTGAGAAAACATTTGACAAAATTCAACAGCCATTCATGTTATAAACTCACCAAAACGGGTGTAGAGGGAACATACCTCAACATAATAAAGGCCATATGTAAGAAGGTGTGGTACATATACACAATGGAATACTATTCAGCCATAAGAAAGAAACAAATCCTACCATTTGCAACAACATGGTTGGAGCTGGAGGATATTATGCTCAGTGAAATAAGCCAGGCAGAGAAAGACAAGTGCCAAATGATTTCCCTCATTTGTGGACTATAACAACGAAGCAAAACTGAAGGAACAAAATAGCAGCAGATGCAGAGACTCCAAGAAGGGAATTAGTGGTTAGCAAAGCGGAGGGGTGTGGGAGGGCAGGTGGGGAGGATGGGAGAAGGGGATTGAGGGGTATTATGTTTACTACACATGGTGTGGGGGGTCAGAGAGAAAACAGTGTAGCACAGAGAAGGCAAACAGTGAATCTGTGGCATCGTACTACACTGAAGGACAGTGACTGCATTGGGGTATGGGTGGGGACCATGGGTAAATGTAGAAACCACATTGTTTTATCATGTGAAACCTTCATAAGAGTGTATATCAATAATACCTTAATAAAAAATAAATAAATAAAGGCCATAGGTGATAAACCTACAGCTAATGTCATACTCAATGGCAAAAAGCAGAAATCTTTTCCTCGAAGAGCAGGAACAAGACAAGGATGTCCACTCTCATCACTTTTTTTCAACATAGTAATGGATGTCCTAGCCACAGCAATCAGACAAGATAAAGAGATAAAAGGTATCCAAATTGGTAAGGACGAAATTAAACTGTCACTATCTGAAGAAGACATAATACTATATATAGAAAACCTGAAAGACTCCACCAAAAAACTATTAGAATAATTGGATTCAGCAAATTTGCAATATACAAAATTAATACACAGAAATCTGTTGTGTTCCTATATACTAACAATGAAGTAGTAGAAAGAGAAATCAGGGAAACAACTCCATTTACACTGGCATCAAAAAGAATAAAATACCTAGGAATAAACCTAACCAAGGAGGTGAAAGACCTGTACTCTGAAAACTGTAAGACACTGATGAAAGAAATTTTAAAAACTGAAGTGCCACAAATAAATGGAACTCTATCCCCTGCTCATGGGCAGGAAGAATTAATATTGTCTAAATGGCCTGTCCAAAGCAATTTACAGATTCAGTGCAATCCCTATCAAAATACCAAAGGCACCTTTCAATATTAGAGGAAAGAAGCCTAAAATTTATATGGAACCACAAAAGACGGTGAATAGCCAAAGCAGTCTTGAGGAAGAAGAACAAAGCTGGGGGTAATATGCTCCGTGACTTCACACTGTACATAAAGTTACAGTAATCAAAACAGTATGGCACTGGCACAAGAACAGAACAACAGATCAATGGAACAAAGAAAGCCCAGAAATAAACCCATGCATATATGGTCAACTAATATAAGATAAAGGAGCCATGAATATACAGTGGGGAAATTGACTATTGTAAAGTATTTGGTGATAAATATAGGAGTACATAGATCTTTTAAATAAATGGTGTTGGGAAAACTGGACAGCTACACACAAGAAAATGAAATTGGATTACTGTCTAACTCCATACACAAAGTAAACTCGAAATGGATTAAAGACCTAAATATATGACATGAAGCAATAAAAGTCTTAGAAGAAAACATATAGACAAAAATCTCTTGAAAATAAGTATGAGCAATCTTTTTCTGGACATGCTTCCCAGGCAAGGGTAAGGAAATTGAAAATGAACAAGTAGGACTATGTGAAACTAAAAAGCTTCTGTACAGCACAGGACACTATCAACAAAACAAAAAGGCAACTTACCATATAGGAGAATATATTCATACATAATTTTCCTGGCAAGGGGTTAACATCTAAAATATATAAAGAACTCATATACCTCAACACCAAAAAAACAAATAACCCAATTAAAAAATGGTGGAGGACCCAAAGAGACATTTCTCCAAAGCAGAAATACAGAACATTGTCAACAGGCACATGAAAAGATGCTCCATACCACTAATCATCAGGGAAATGCAAATCAAAACCAAAATGAGATATGACCTCATACCAGTTTGAATGGCCACTATCCAAAAGACAAGAAATAACCACTCTTGGTGAGGAGGTGGAGAAAAGGGAGCCCTCCTATATTGTTGGTGGAAATGTCAGTTGGTGAAGCCACTGTAGAAAAAGTATGGAGGTTCCTCAAAAAACTCAAAATAGAAATACCATATGATCCAGTAATTTCACTTCTAGGAATTTACCCAAAGAAAACAAAATCCCTGATTTGAAAAGATCTGTGTACCTCTATATTTATCAGCAAATACTTTACAATAGTCAAGATATGGAAGTAACTAAAGTGTCCATCAACAGATGATAAATAAAGAAGAGGTGCTACATAATCACAATGGAGTATTATTCAGCCATTAAAAAAAGAAATCTTACCATTTGTGGCAACATAGATGGACCTAGAGGATATTATGCTAAGTGAAATACGCCAGGTAGAGAAAAACAATACCATATTATTTCATCCATTTGTGGAATCTAAAAACAAAATGAACAAAATAACAATAGACTCAGAGACACTGAGAAGTGACTGGCGGTCACCATTGGGGAGTGGCTGTGGTAAGTAGGTAGGGTGCATGAGGGGGATAAAGAGGCACAAAAATCTCAATCATAATATAAGTTGACCATGGAGGTGCAGCATGGAGAACATAGTCAGTGGCTCTGTAACATCTTTCTATTTACAGATAGTGACTATACTAGTTGCAATGAGGATTTAATAGTGTGTGTGACTGTTGAATCACTATGTTGTATACTTGAAACCAATATAATATTATTTATCAACTATATTTCAATTAAAAAATATAAATAAAATAAAATAAAATAAAAATAGAAATACCATACAACCCAGTAATTCCACTTCCAGGTATTTACCTTAAGGAAATATAATCATTAATTTGGAAAGATACATGCATCCCCATGGTTACTGCATCATTATTTACAGTAGCCAAGATATGGAAGCACCCTATGTGCTTATTCTTTGGCAATTGACATTGGCCAACTGACATCTGGCAATTGGCAATTTCCAAAAACTTTTTCTGAACAACTTGGATCGTGAGCAAATGTTTTTTGATGAAAGCCTAATACTATTTAACTGAAATACTAATGGCATTGTTGTAATTAAATCGCATTTAGAAAAAGCAGACCAACAGAAATTCAGTCTCAGCATTAGGCACTATGTGAAACTGGCATTTGTGCAGACTGTTCCCAAATCAAGGGTGGTCCTTCAAGGCAAATTACATGGCTCCTTGCTATGGCAAGCCAGAGTTGAAAGAGTCAAATTATGGATCAGCTCCTCAATAAAACTGCACTTGACACCTCTTTCCTCAGGAGATTGGGAATTACCCTCCCAACATGCACTAGAGGACATCAGTGTCAGCCCATCTGCTATATAAATTTAGATCTCAATACCGTATGTAAAGTGTGTTTCTGCTGTGGTCCTTAGCAGAGAGAAAAACCTCTAAAGGTCTCATCATTAAATGAAGACACACAGCACCTGTTCCATCCTTAGGGATCCTGTCATTTGTTCTGCAGCTCTTGGTGAAGGGCTGAGGGGACAGGGCAGGGAAGCAAGCAAGGATGCTGTGTGATAGAGGGTCAGGAGACCTAGATGATGTCCTTAATCTGCTTTTCACTAGCTCTGTGACCTTGGTTAAATCAAAATAACTCAGGGTTCCAAAGAATCTTTAAGGTCTGTCAGTTCAGACACTTTACCGATGTTGTAATCCCTTTAATAACCACATTGCCAAGTGTTGATTCGGTTTACACTTTCCACTCAAGTGATGAAAGAAATCATTACCTCCATTTCCTCTCCAGTGCTCTATGGCTTCAGAACCTTGGAGAAGGAATCGTGATCCAAGCACTGGAGGTTGAAGAGAACCCGAGGTCTGAAAGGCAATTAGCTCTTAACAATACAGAAGAGTAGGAAGAGGCCACCAACCCCAAATTATTATCAATTATTAATCAAGGTTAAATAGTCATCTAAGGTTCCACCATGAAAAGTCAAAGAGGAATCCTTGACATAAGTGGCTTGCCTGTAGAGTGAAAACTCTTAAAATGCTGAAATTATGCTTTCTGCATACAAGGTTTGGCCAGAGAAAAAAGATGTTTAAAGTAAAGTATATAACCTACGTATAGCAAATAAAACAAATTGAATATGTAGCAATGCTACTCTAATTATGGTTGCGGACTGGTAAAGGCCCACAAACTATTATCAGGCCACAAAGAGATATAAGTTTGCACTAGACATGTGTATCAACTTTGCCACTAAACATTATTTGCTTCAGTTGACTTTTTGTGAGCATGCGCATGTGTGCCACAACTTTCTCAATGAAGGAAGCAGTATATTGATTTGCACTGCGGTGCAAGCCCCTTCTCTTGGCCCAAATGGTAATAAACATTTCACAGACAGGCTACTCTGTGGAGCACTGTTAGAAACTAATAACAATGTGGGTGTTTCCCAACAGGACTCTAATGAACCTGTGACACCTCTTTCTTCACTCTGTGAAGTTTAACACCCCCAACCCACCAAGAGGAGGCACAGTCACAGTCTTATTCAGAAACTGGTACACGGTCTCACCTAGACTATTATAGAGCCTTCTGGCACGTTTCCTGGCTTCAGACTATTCTGACACACACCAAAGTCAGCCGCCACACTGCTGCTATAGGAATCTTCTCAAACATATCCAGACACTCCTCTTCTTAAAATCCTCTGAAAGTTCCCAGTGTCTACTGCAATAGCATTAATATTTGGAATTTAATCATCAACCATTCTCTGCCACCCCTCCATCCCTGGGATTATTAGTCATTCCCAGAATAGATTATACACTTTCATCTACCTGTGCTTTAACTCACATTGTTTCCTCTACTTGGAATACTCCTTCCCTTCTAGCTACCTATAAACTCCTAGTCACCCTTTAATAGCCAGTTCATGTAATACCTCCTCTGAAAGTCTCACCAACTGTCCCAGCAAGAACTATGCACTCAGTCCCACTTCAGGAGGTAGTTTAGTGCAATAATTAACAGGCTAGTTTCCAGAACTTGACTCTGCAACTACTATCTCTATGACCTCGGGCGTTATTTAACATTTCTGTGTCTCCGCTTCCCCATCTGTAAAATGGGAATACCAGTACTTCCTCTGGAGGGCTTACCTGAAAATTAAATTAGCTGATCCATAAAAAGCATGTAGCACAGTGTCTGGCATCTAAAAAGCATTCCACAAATTACTTTGTTACTAAAACCTTTATTTTCATCTCTCTGATATTATATTATTCTTAATGGTTTTCACATCTATTTTCTCCAACATAATGTAAGCTTTAAACAGGCAGACCTTTAATTTATCTTTCCATCTCTGTCCCTAGCACAGTGGCACATGGAAGGCACTAAACAAAATGATTGTTTAATACATGGATGCAGAAGGATATAGATGGGTGAAGCCAGAAACAGCTGACTCCAGGTGCTGCCCATGCTCAGAAGGCAGTTCAGAAAAGAACTCCAGGCCTAAATTCCCCAGCCTAACTCACCGTGACTACAGAAAGTCACCACCTTCAACTCAGACTATTCTTCTCTCTGTCCCCTGGAGAGTGTCCATGCTTTCCTACCTCCACTCTTATTCCCTGAAAGTGGGAAGAGAAAGTCCCTCGCTTATCCATCATTACCCATCCCTACTTAAACCACACAGGGGCCTGAGACAGCGGTGAGAACCCTGCACCTGCCAGCAAAGGGCCTCGGCAGGCTCTGGACTCAGCCATCTGCCAGCTTCCTGACCTTAGGCAAACTACTAAATGTCACACCATTTCCTCATCCACAAAATGTGGGTATCATTTCTACTGGACTGTTAAAGAACATAAGCAGACAACACAGGAGTGTGTAGTTTTACATTATGAAGCTGTAGGTAAATATCAAGAGCTGTTATTAGATAATAGTAAAAGCAACTAATCACCAGGTGCTTACCACTGACAGGTACAGTGCTTATTTAACCCTTATAAAGCAGTGTGGTAGCTGCTATTATCCCTGCACTAATTAAGGTACCTGCAGGTAAGTGGGGCTTATTCTGCTTGGCTTAAGTTTTTAAAAAAGAAGAAGGGAGGAGTGGACCTTTTTTTAAGCTACTGGAGTTGCTTAAAGAACTAACCGATCCCTACGCATCCAGCCCAGGCTGAGCGGGTACCAGAAGCACACGCGGAAACTGCAGCAGCAGCCACTGATGCACCTGTGCTCCAGACCAAAGGCATAAAGGTGTCTCAACGCCAAGGGCCCCTCCCTCTGGGTTTGAAATTTCTAGGTCAGAGCAGTTAGTTAGCCTAACTCCACTGTGTGCTGTGGATGGGGGGCAGAACAAACGGCACAGACTCCCCCGAGTCATTGCTGAGAAGGGAAAATTGTTTAATAAGCCAGAAAGACACCATAAAGGGGTCTAAGGGGTCTGCTATGTTCCCACTTTATAGGTAAAGACACTTATTTTGGAACTCATGCTTTACCAAGGTCCTATGGCTTATAACTGGTGGAGCCAAGTGTCCACCCAAGTCTCTGATATTAAAGCAAAATTATAAAACTCCCCATTACACTATTTTCCAATAAAATGGGTCCAGGAAATCATTTCATGAATGTTTCCATTAAGTTGTCAAAATAAACAAGGATTCCTTCTTCATTATCTTCAAAGGCCATCTGCTGTGTGGTTATGAGCCAGCTTCTACAGCTACACTGCCAACACTTGAGTCCTGCCTCGTCCACTGACTAGCTAAGGGGCTTTAAACAGGTTGCTTAACTTCTTTGGACCTCTTTGTGGGCTACCTGAGGATTAAATGAGCTATTATATATAAACGACTTAAAACCATGCCTGGAGCGAAAGACCTAGACTAGTGAACGCAATAGTGAAGAACAACAAAGTTGGAGGAATCACACTAACTGATTTCAAAACTTACAATAAAGCCACATTAATCAAAACAGCATGGTGGCAAAGAATAGACACACAGATCAATGGAACAACATAGAGAGCCCAGAAATATATCCACAGAAATATAGTCATGACCTTTGACACAGATGCAAAGACAATTCAATGGAGAAAGGATAGTTTTTCCAACAAACTGTGCTGGAACAACTAGATGTCCTTACGACAAAAAAAAAAAAAAATTTAAGCTGAACACAGACTGTACACCTTTCATAAAAATTAACTCAAAATAGATCATAGACCTAAATGTAAAATGTGAAACTGTAAAACTTTTAGAAGAGAACAAAGGAGAAAAAAATCTAGATTGCTTTGGGTTCGGAGATGAGTTTTTAGGGACAATACCAAAAGCATGACCTGGATTGGACTTTATTAAAATTAAAAACTTTTCCTCTGAAAAAGAGACAGAATGAAAAGATAAGCCACAGAAGTTTGCATGTATTTGCAAACTCTTATCTGACAAAGGACTTGTATCCAAAGAAATCATAAACTTCAATCACAAGAAAAAAAGAAAGAAAGCCCAATTAAAAATGGACAAAAAATATGAACAGAAATTTCACCAAAGAATATATAGAAATGGCAAATAAGAATATGAAAAATGTTCAACATCATTGGTCATTAGCCAATTACAAAATACAACAACGAGATACCACTGCAGACCTATTAAAATGGCTAAAATCCCAGAAGAATTGACAATGACAATTGCTGATGAGGAAACAGCAACAGCAGTGGAAACTCATTCTTTGCTAGTAGGAATGCAAAATGATACAGCCAATTTGGAGGACAGTTTGGTAATTTCTTGCAAAGCTAAATATAGTCTTTGCATACAATCCAACAACTGCACTTCTAGGTATTTATTTACTCAACTGATTTCAGAACTACATCTACACAAAAACCTACATGCAAATATTACAGCAGTTTTATTCATAATCGCTAGAACTTGGAGGCAACCAAGATATCCTTAATAGGTGAATGGATAAACAACCTGGAGTATATCTACAGTGGAGTATTATTCAGTAACAAAAGGAAATGAGCTATCGAGGCAGAAAAAGACATGAATAAGTCTTAAATTTATATAGCTTAGTGAAAGAAGTCAATCCGCAAAGGCTACACAATGTATTATTCCAGTTATATGACATTCTGGAAAAGGCAAAGCTATAGAGATAGTCAAAATGTCAGTGGTTGCTAGGGACTGGAGGAGAGTTAAATAGGTAATAGGTGAAGCACAGAGAATTTTTAGGATGGTGCAGTTATTCTGTATGACACTGTAGTAGTAGATACATGACATATGTATCTGTCAAAAAACACTGACATTTACTGCACAAAGAGTAAACCGTAATACAGATAAACTTGAAAAAAACTCATTTAGACGGTCGGGGACTCCCAGGATGAAATGCAGAATGTGACAAAACAATCTAACTGTATTAAAAATGTATAAAACAGCCTCTGTAAAGGGAGTGGAGAAAAAAACAAAATGTACTACATATACAACTTTGGAAATGAGGAGTCTGTAAAACTAAAGGCAAAAGAAACTGTACAGAAGCACTGTACTCTAGTTGATAATGCCATTTTCCATAAGAGTATGGGTTAGACATTCTGACATTGCTACTCGTGTGCTGGAACTGAACAATTAAGTAAATGCATGGCAGATGATGGGAGATAAGTTTATCAGTGTTGGAGCAGGAAATTACTGATAAACAAGGGGAGGAAGCTAGAATGATCCATGTGGTCATGAATCATAGCTGGAGAGCAGTATCCACGTTTAGCAGATACAGATGATTACACACAGATATGGGTATAGATTAGTATCCATTCATATGTTTCCTTGCTCTGCCAGCTGAGGGGGCCTATGAGCAACAGCACCCCATAGCAACAAGTACATGAAGAGCCCAGATCTTGGTATTTAATACCCTCCTCCAAAAAGAAACAAAGCTCCTTGGAGAAATGACTGACCTTAGGATTAGGTCAGAAGATATACAAGATGAGCTTGGAGAATCTCATAGTGACAAAAAACAAGAAAGCACTGAAAGACAATGAAAACCACTCACAATGACAGAGGTGCATCAATGGGACACAAGAGCCAAATGAAAGAACTCCCAGTGGCCAAAGCTGGAACAATGTGAACACAAAAATAAATAAAGGTGTATTTTATTATAACCCAAAGTATAAAATAAATCTCCCTGAATCCATACTAGTATCAATAAATAAGTGAATAAATAAACATCTGGGTGAAATGAGACAAATTTCCTGTGCAGAATTACAAAGGATTTGTGTAGTTACTTTGCCCCCCACGAATTAGAGCACACAGACCTCCCCACTCCCACTGAGCTGCACACAGTGACCTCCTCCCAAGAGCACAGTATGCACACAGGGGGAAGTAAATGTACAGGGAAGAAACGTGCCGACCATGACTTCAGCTAGGGGATGCAGGTCAGGACCCACCATGGTAAGTCGCGCCGACAGTATGTTCTCTTGCTATCATGTGATGAGAATAATACTTTATCTCTACGGTCTTCCTCCCCAAAGTCCATAACCCCATTCTAATCGTAAGAAAACCTCAGACAAATTACCACGAGGGAAAATTCTCCAAACTAGCTGACCAGTGCTCCTCGAAACTGGTAGTGTCATCCGCCCAAGGGGAGTGAGAAACTGCATTGCCAAGAGCATCTTAAGGAGAGATGATAACTGATATAATTTTGGATCCTGGATGGGATCCTAGAATAGAAAAAGGACATTGGGTCAAAACTAAAGAAATCTGAAAAAATTATGAACTTTTCAGTTCATAATAATGTATCAATACTGGTTCACTAACTATAACAAATGTACCATATTTAAGATGTTAATGGGGAAAACTGGGTATAAGGCATATGGGAATTCCCAGTACTGTTTTCACAGTTTTTCTGTAAATCCAAAACAGTTCTAAAACATAAAGTTTATTAGACAAAAATTAACCACACCTGAAAAACAGTAATGTCATATAATTATTAGCTAGTAATGATGGTGGTAGTAGTATTCACGGATCCAGGGGGAGAAAAGATTTGCCAAGTGAGTTGCTTATGTTTTTCCTATACAAATTTAGGTTCCCAGGCCCAGAAAATAAGCAGTGATTGTGCTGGTCGCCAAGCAACAACCACTCCCAAATCCTGTACTGCCAACAGGAACGGCACCGCCAGCAGTGTTCTGTGGATTAACACTGGTGACGTTCTAGGGAAGAGGTGGTCTGGTCCCCTTCGCCCACAAATAAATGGAAGGTCACCTCACACATCCTCCAAAACTGACCCCAAAAAAAGTTGGCGCGAGGTAGAGCAGGGATATGGGACATGGTTAATTTTTCCTGCTTACAATGAAAAATGCCAAGATATAAATAACATAGTAAGAACAGGAGGGATTCTACCTCAAGGCTAAATTTCCATTTTAAAAACCAGGGAGTCAGGAGGTAAGATTCCTAAGATATTTTATGGTAATCAGCCAATAACTTACCCTACCTTAAGGCAGGGTAAATAGTCCCAAATGATATGTCCCCACTGCTTGAGGGTAACCACAATCTAGCAGAAGAACAGGATCAAGAAATTCCTTGTGTTAAATTTATATTACAGAATATCCAGAGGATGGACTACAGATAATGACATAATGTCTCTCACCGGAGATAGAGATCATGAGACCACATGTCAAGCCTACGCCCCCTTCCAACCCTTTACCTCATCCCTGAAATCCTTAAAAGACAGAATCCTAAGCCTTTGTGTCTTGCCTCTGACAATGCCTGCAACTCCCCTTTCTTCAAGTGTGTACTTCGCCTTAAACAAAGACTTCTTGCTTCTGACCTTACTGTGTTTTGTCTCTGTGCTCTTCCAAGCTTCTTGGGAGGTTAGTAAAAGACCCCTTTCCCAGTGGTAAGCATCTTTGTTACTCACTGCTTCATTCAATTTTCTATACTTAAGCACAAGTCTTCACTCTTTCTGTTCTACTTCAGACAACTAGGGAAGGGCTCCTAAGATCTCTGATTTGGGCTTGCAAGTTCCTGCGGCCTGTGTGACCCAGATGAGACTGCAGTGGTAAGATAGGCTCTTTAGTAGACTGCTTGACAAAATCTCCTTTCTTTGCCTTTGGGAAGTTCTCAGAAGATAATCTCACTCCATCCAGGGCTCCGCAGCTCCCCCAAATCCTGGGGTGGTGGGGGCTTAGTCCCCACATCATGCAGATACAGGTGGATACTGGACCCCAGGTGACCCTGGCTTCAGGAGTTGGCAAGGGATCTGCTCTATGCTGACCAGGAGTTCAATGAGCTTCCCTTTCCTCCCTCTGTTCTTCCTTGCTCTCTGCTGCCTGCATGGCTGCTGCCACTCACTACTACTCTCACCACAATGAATTCCTTCCTTACCTACATTGTCCGAGCTGTTCGAGAATTCTTTCTCAATCAGAGTCAAGAACCCTCCCCTGCCCAGGTTGAGGTTTCACCTAGTGTGCAGGGAGAGACCTCCCCAGATGCAGTTGCCCAACAACAGGTGGAAATGTAAAGATTTCAATAAAGAAATGCTTTGCAATTGAAAGGAGCCCCTGACCAGGGTCAAGGAATTGACCCCCAAGAACAACTGCCAGATGACCTAGAAACCCCAGAAATCAGAATGGTGGTTTTGTTAATGGTACCACTCCATGAAGAGTGAATGAAATATGACTTGTAATTCCCTTGCTTGAAGTCTTAAATCCTCTCTAAATGAAAAGAATCTCCTGTTAGGTTGACCTACCCTAACCATGGTCACTCTTCAGTTCTCCCCAAAATAAACAGGATTGCCACATAAGATCAAGTCCTCATCTCCCTCTTGACCTCCACACAAGCATGCTAGAGCCACATTTACACCAATTACTGGGCAAAGGAGAAGAGCAGGCTGGATGCATAGCACTTCAAAGGTGGATGTTGCTCCTGTGAGTGTAAAAAGCCCAGGGTTACAATTACATTTCGTTAATGAAACACAAATAAGCAGGGACTGTGCTTAATTTACAACAGGAGTTTGCAGTCACTAATCTTCCTCACGCCTGGCTGGGCTGGAGAATGTTGTTTTGTTCAAAACACACCTTGAGAGTGGAAGCTGAGAGACAAAAGTACTGTCTTAAATGCAGTGTGCTTCGGGAGACTTAAGAAACCAGTTTTTCCTGGTACTATTGCTTTAAGAGTGGCAAGAGTGCCCTCTAGTGGTTGAGAAAGGGCCCTGCACACAGGGTGTAAAGCTGAGCCTAAACTGATCACCGCAGGTTCAGCTCATGTAGTTGGTTTCTGCTCTCTGTTCAGGTGGACAGGGCCATGTTTGACTACTTCCCTCCTGATTGGCATCTTCCCGGGTTTATAGCTCATCCTCAATACTGCAAACACCGCCCTAATGGCAAGTGCAGAGCTGACGTCTCCTGGCCACCTACAAACACCAAGCTAACTCCTTACTCCAGGAGCAAAGGTCTAAGAGAACACACCACCTGAAAATGTTGCCCATTTCCAAGGGCCCACCTGGACAAACGTCAAAAGGGGGAAGATTTCCTGACTTTAGGAGATCTTTCTCTAAACCCAGCAGCCCAGAGTATCATCTCAAACTGAAGGAAAATGGGAAGCAAGAGGACTCAGAGTCAAAGCCCGATGCAGAATATTACTGTCCCCATCTAGGCCACCTCATCTGAAGGCAACAAGAAGTTGCTCAAAGAAAGCTATGTTTATTCTCTTAAACAAAATAAGAGTTTTTGTTTAAAAGTTACAACACAGAACAAGCTATACCACCAACAAAACACAGAAAGATCTGACTTGAGGAAACTAGAAGTGGACCCTGATCCCTGGACTCATCCCATGTTTTATTGAAGTGAAGGAGGAATATGCCACACTGAAATCCCCTCCCCCAAAGGAGCTAGCTGGCTGGACACACACATTTGGTCTAATCTGCATGCAGAGGCAGGTGAGGCCCTGAGCTGGGAGCTGCTCCAGCAGGTGGTCTGTCTCCCCAGGGGTGCACAGGTATTCTCTAGCCAGCCCATGGATAGACAGGGGCCTGGGGGAGCAGGAAATGGAGTACTCCGTGTAGTTGAGATTATTCTGGTAGCAAAAAAAGGAAGGGCAGGAGAGGAGGGCATTATCAGTGTCCTTCAGGTACAGGCAACTTCACATGACATGCAAATAGGGAATGCCCACAGGAAAAATTATCCACAATAGCATTCAAAGGAATGCAAATGAAAGCAATGATGTTGGATAATTTTCCACCTATCAGATTGGCAAAATGAAAAAGAATGACACATCCATAACTGAAGATCTAAGGGAAGAGACACCAGAAGAGAGTATTAAAATTGTTTCCCCATTTCTGGAGACCAGAAGCATCCAACATTTTTTAAATGTGCACACCTTAAGACCCAGCAATTCTCTTCTGGGAATTCTAAAGAAAGCCAAGCGTTTCCAGTATGAAAACCTCTTTCTCAAAAGTTGATGAATGACCATATAATAGGACTTAAACTTTTGGCTTCAGATATATAATAAAATGAAGACATAATTTGACCACCAAAATGCCACCAAGAATTGGGGAAAGTGTTAATGGAACCTCCAGACCTTTTCTCCACTTTTTCGGTGGACATGGTCTTTGGTTAATCCATGACTGGAAAGCTCTGCCCAAAGTTCACAATAATTTGTTATGTATATCTCTACCCAGTTTCATGAGGTCAGAGTCATACCCAGGTATTTTATTTCCAATCTAAATGTTTCCAGTTTCTGCCAGAGGCCCGGGTCAGCAAACTCAGCCTGTGTTCTCCATGCACAGGCGGGCTGAAGCCTCAGTCTCAGCTTTGCGAATCACACAGGTGCTTCGCTCTCGGCATTACCAAAGGCGTGTGGGCATTTCAGCATCTCATCCTCGCTAGCACAGTGCTGTATGGACAACCCTGACCTTTCATCCCAAGGAGCTCCACAAGTCATGTGTCTCATCACACCTGGCAGGACCTGCTTGGAAGCTGCTTTCCTGTGATAAATAGTTCCTCCACATCTTAAATAACCTGGGCAGAAATGAGCCGATTGTTACGGTGGTGATGGCTGTCAGGTTCTCCTACAATGGATCAGCTGTCCTTGGAAAAGCAAAAAGCTAGAAGCCCAGGTAAACACTTAAGACATGACAATGACAAAAAGACATGAATAGTAAATCCCTTAAAAAATATGATCTTCCTGGGAAACTATTTACACACTCAGCCATTTTTTGTTCTTTCTCTGGTTCTCAAAGAGGATTTAATCCCTTTGACAATTTTTCACTCAGAAAAAGACTAACGAATCCACAGTGGGAAGGGAAATATTGTTCTATTAATCAGGTGCAGTATGCCTCATAAATCATTACAAATTTAAATTTCTGCCTTGAGTAGCCAAGTAGAAAGAGCATTAGAGTAAGAGTCAGTATACCTGGATTTTTGTGACCTTAAATCTCAAGAACTGGCTCTGTGACCTTGGGGCTCAGCTAGCTCTCTGAGTTTTGGATGCACCCCGTCAAGAAAAGGTGTAGGGTCACGTGGAAGGTGAACATGGGATAACACACACAGCAGGGTTGCCGATGGTCCACCACATTCTCTCAGCCTTTATTATTTCAGCACTCACAGCCTGACCTACAAATGCCAGCCCCTTATTTCTTAACGTTAGGTTCTCTGGCAGCAGGTCCTTCACTGCTCAGCAGAGCCTGTGTTACACTATATCCCAGGCTTCCCCAGTGGGATTGAGTTCCAGTCGTCCAAAGGAACCCCTAGTTTGACAATGCCCCCCTTGGCGACTTCCTCCCCTGCTCATTTCCACTCCCTCCCCAGGGTTTTCTGGGATTATGTCCCATATAAACTATGTGCCCTCGTCCTTGTGTTGGGTTCTGTTTCTGGGGGAATCCAAACTAGGTCGGGGGTCATATGTCTTCCTATCAGGAACAAAGTCTTTTTCAAGGGCCTGTCCTAATATGGTTGACCCTTCCTTCCGATGTAGGAAGTGGCCAATTTTCTCCAAGGCTGCCCTGAGTGCAAACTTTTAAAAGTGACACCGTTTGACTTTCATGTCTTTCCCCTAACATCTCAAGGGAGCTCTGATGGCTCCTTCTGATTCCTCGTGGTCACCACCCACAGAGGTAGGGAGCAATGATTCCCCCTCCACATCAGCACTTAGGACCACTATCCCACTTCCTCAGCTCCCTGCTCCCTCCGTGATGGGGTCTACCTCTCCATGTGTTACTGCACGCTCAGCAAGTGGCTCACATGCCAGAAATACCAGGTCATGAAGCAGGTGGAGTGGGAGTTGTGGCTGAAGAGTCAAGGTCTGACCACTCCTCTTCAGCGTCCAAGTGGTCGAACTGTCAGGGCTACAGCCTGGCATATACCAAAGGTGCAAAAAGGCCCAGCTCCACGGGGACCCAGACAACCCTTGGCTTGGCAGAAACAGGCTCACTTGCAGCCAAGACCTGCAGAAGAGTCCCCTCTGGTTCCCAGCCTGCTGCACATTCAGGCCACCATCGGAGCAGCTCTGTAACTGTTCTCATCCAGATGAAACAGAGGTGGGACCCGAGTGGTGAGCGTACGCGTTCATCCATCTGTACTCAGGCACCTGGCTGGGTTTCCCGGTCCCGCTCTGCACGGGCCGTGCCCACAGGCGGCCCCGCTTTCCGTGGCAGGTTCCGAGAAATTGGCACTATCCCCAGATAATCTTAGCTCACAAGAGAAAAGATGTGATGTGGGGAGAATATGCTAAAACTGCAAGGAAATTCCAGGACAGGAGATGTGAATGACCAAAAGGAAAAAGCCAATTAGGAAGGAACAAGTCTGCCTAGACTGAGACAAGACAAAACCTCCCCACTCCGAAACCCCCACCACGAAAAGAAGAGTTACTGTGACTTATCACTGCTGGTCTACGCGCGGGCCACCTTTAAGGAAAGGATTACGCAGGAACAAAGGAGAAAAGGTAACAGAGGAAAGGTGAGGTCATCTTGAAAGAATTGTGCCTTTCACGCCCACACAGTCCACGTAAAAGCCAGCCCACCAGGGTGATGCCTGGTGAAGATCTCTCACGGGAGCGCACGGCGGCTCTTGAATGGGGATTGAAATGTGCTCTTCAGGTGCGAGAAGATCTAGAGATAACGAGCCAGTCTCCTCACCTGTGGAAGAGGCGGAGCCATCTAAAAATGTGTGTCCCACTGAAGAAGCCCATTCTCCAAGCAGCTCCGGGCATGGTTGCTAGAGAACGCAGGCCAGGTCGCTCACGCTCTAGGGAGGGCCCTGCACTAACGAGCTTACCATGTCACCGAGATGTCACCCCACACACCAAACAATCTGAAAGATCCTCCTTTGCTTACAGGTCTGCTTACAGGCTAACAGGAAATGCCAGTCTCGCAAGGATGTAGTCCTTCCAACTGGGCTGCAGGGTGACCTTCACATATGAGCCTTTTCTTTCAGATGCCTGGACGTGGCAGACTGAGGCAACTGGGACCCGCTCCTCACTTTACCTAGTTGAATGGCTTGTGAAGATGAAATCCCGCATGTGTGCCTTTGAAACACACAGGATTTGAGCACTATGCGTCAGGCACACAAGGATGAGAAAGCTTTGGCCCAGGGACCCCACATGCCAGGCAAGTAGAGAGCATCACCGGCCAGAGGGATCACAGGTGCCACACACTGGGCTCCAAACTTTACATGAATTGTCTGATCTCGTTTTTGCCACACTACTGAGGCAGGCATTGTTATCCCCATTCCACAGAGAAGAAACCCAGGCTTAGAAAAGGAAATTGACTATAGTTATGTGACTAGGAAGTGGGAGAATCTGGGGGTGAAAGTCTGCCTGGTTCCAGGCCTTTGCCATCCTACCTCTCAAATAAATACGTATGTTTATTCATTTGGCTAATCCTCACCTTGGAACAGAATAAATTTAAGGCGGTAGTATATGAATAAATGGAACAGCTGTATTAGAAGGGGCCTGGAGGATTAGGGACGGCTTATGAGAGAAGACAAGTTAGGGCCTGGCTGCCACTGAGCCCCCTGGGGACAGGAACCATGCCGTGGAAGAGAAAGAATGACACACTTTCCTGTGGCTCGGCGGAAAGCCTGCATCAGCATCCCTAAAACACACATGGGGCCTAGGGCTGCCCGAGAAAATGTGCTTTGCAAAAAAGAGCATTGCAATTTCCCAGCATTTGTTTATACATTGCGGGAGTGTCTGAATTCTGTCTGAGGAGTAAAAAAGAGAAAGCAAATATCAGAGAGAAAGAAAGAAAGATACTGGAGGGTGGGAGGGAGGTTTAAACAGATTGGCCCTAAAGTAGGAAATCTGTTTGTCCAAAAGGGGGAAAAAGGAATGAAATGTGAAAATGAAACCCAAAAAGAAAAGAAACTCCTCGAGCCCCTCACAACCCTCCTGTCTCTGAATTCTTAACCCATTCCCTCCTACCGTGATAAGCAGTTGAGATTTTTGCAACTCGAGCTTTGTTACATACCAAAGAAATGCCTTTTAGGAAAACGGGGACGTTGGAGAAATAGAAATTCCCATGAACAGCCTCTTGAGGACATGGAGCATTCATCTCCAGGGCTCAGGGAGGACACGGGTGCGTGGAGCCCAGGGCTGCAGCCCACTTGTGCAGCCCGATGGGGTTCATGGGGCTTACCCGCTGGAGCCCATGTTGGGTTTCTTGCATTCATTTATAAATTTACTGAGCATATTCCGCAGTGATGTATGAGGCACATTTGAACACCCGTGATCGTTTTTCAGCATAAAAGTAATTTGACTAAAAGGCAGAATGAATTTACTGATATGACAGGCACAAACAACATTTCAAAGAAAGGGACCCTTTGGATTAGAAAAGACTTTCTGGAGGAAGTAGTCCTTAGGGAGGTAGACTCTGAAGGGTATAGAGAGATGATGACAAGATAAAGACAAAGGGCTAAAAAAGAGTGAACACACACAAAGGAAGAGTAGAGTCAACATTGAGCACAGGCGGGAGATAAAACTGAGAATACCAAGTCACTGATTTGACCTAGATGTGAAACATTTACTGAGCATCTACTACTTACTAGACACTGTGGCCAGTGCTTGGGATAGAGCAAGAACAAAAAAACACTCCAGTCTCATGGAACTGACATCCTACTTGAGGGAAGAGAGACAATAAACAAGATAAACAAGTAAATGGAATCATGTATTAGGAGGTGTTAAGACTATAAAGAGAAACCAAACACAGTGGCGGGTACTGACTGCTGGAGATGGGGGAACAGCAGTTGCAAAGCAAAGTGGTTGGTCCAAGAACACAAATGGTCTTGCATATCAGAGAAAGATGTTTGAACTTAATTTCACAGACACCAAAGAGGCAAGGGAGCTCTTCTAGGAAAACGCGTGCTAAAGGCTTGGCACTGAAAGTCAGTGATCAATAGAAGTTAGCTATTCATGTTGGTGGTGAATCTGGGACGAGGCTGAGGTACTAATTTGTAGTACATGGACCCATCAGGTCGGGATGTAGAGAGGCAAGTAGGAGAGACACCAAGGAAGAGATCAGAAAGTACGTTTCACTGAACACTGGCCTTGCTAGGCACTTCCCAAGAGGGCTCTACCAGGAAAGAAATGGGGGAATGAGGCATTGCACAACCCAACCCCTGCCTGGTGGCACATTCAAGGTTCTATGTTGGCCTGTGGTTAAACCAACAAATAGAACCATAATTAATTCTGTTTAAACAGCATTTTGTACTCTTTCCTGACCAGTTAATTTTTTCAGGGGTCAAGAGGAGACAGAATACCTATTAAAACCCCGCAAACTTCATGAAATGCTGACCAAGAGGGAACATAACAAAACCCGGTAAAGTGGAAGAAGAGGATGGATTTGCAAAGGAGACAGAAGCAGCTGAAGGACAGGTAGTGGCACCCAGCTGATTGGGAGTGGCCGGGAGAGTGAGCAGCAGGGGCCAGGGGAGGCTCTGCCAAACGCAGGAAGGATAGGAGGACGCCAGGGGGCCACTAACACGGATCCTCAAGAACATCTCAATCAAAAGTTGAAACACCTCCTGGGAAGGGGCAAGGAATGCTAACTCACTTCCTCGGCAAGCCCCCCACCTGACAGCAATAAAAACAAGGAATTAAGAGAGGGATACTCTTTCTCTTATAAAAAAAAGAGCAGTTATGGCTTTAGACAGGCAGCATCCTAGATCACCCCTGCAAATCTATCCTGAAGGGATGGAGAAGGATGGCACATTTTGAGAATGCAAGGAAATGAGACAGTGTTGTTTAAAATTAAGCCTCATTTAATCAGGTGAGGAATGTAAAGAACAACCCATTCATCTTGAAAAGCACATCTCGTCCACTCACCCAGACATATATAATTCAAGCCTCTCTTTTCTACAGCTGCTTAGCAGGTTGTCTGTATGTATTAAATTGCCTTACACCTTTTAGATGGCAGTAAGTTTTAAAAAACAAAGACCTAGGAAACCATTTATGTTTATTTGCCAAGTTGGCTTAGAGGACCAGTAGAGGCCCAGACTATCAATGTCACCTCCTAATCATTTTGTAAATTGATCACTTTTGTAAATTAATCACTTTTTGTAAATCAATCACTTTTAAGTCCGCATTAAAAAAGAAACGATAAAACATAGACCAAATTTCTTTTCTGATCCCACTATTCAGGAAAAGATATTGAGAAAGCATAAGATGACTTACACATGTTAAAATTTTAAAGCCCCTATTAAACTGTCATGCAAAATTTATATCTATCTAATTTTTCAACACATAGAATTTACTCTCCAGCTCATAAATGCCATCAATTCTGTGATGTCATTACAACAGCATTAAGGCATATATATCTATTAAATAGTGTGCAGTCCTGAATCAGAAGTGAGTTTCAATTCACTAATTCTTACCATAATTTAAAAAGAACCACATACCTGCACAGTATTTTGTCTCAGAAGTAAGTATTCAACAGACCAGTGCTTCTCAATCATATGGGGAACTCATGAAGCTGCAGATTCTGTCAGAAAGTCTGAAGTGGCACCTGGGACCCCACATTTCTAATAGGCCCCACAGCAATGCTCATGCTTCTGGTTCATACCCCTAAGAAGAACAAGGCAGTAAACAAGCCATCTTCCAGGGCTGAGGCTTAAGGGGAAGCAGCGTGATTTGATGAATTAATTAAACTGAGTGAAATGGATTGAGTTGTTTTTTTAGTTTGCCTGGTGATTCCTGCTGCCCTTTCTATCTGGGAAGACATGGAAAGCTCAAGTTCTAAAATCATATGTATAAAATGTGGGAAAACAAATGCAAAAGAGAAACATGAAACTACTAATAGAGTAATGTTGATGCAAGGCTCTCTACTTTGAGCTGCCGTAGGAAAGAGGGGGATTCTTAGGTTAGCCTGGATTGAGATTCAGGATTTGGATATTTATAAATTCCCAACTGATTCTTAGGACCATGTAAGTTCTAGACAAGCTCCTGCAAAATAAGCATTCTTCCTTTTGCAACAAAGGAATTAGAAACTCAGAAGATGCCCAAATCCTCCCAACTCATAACAGAGCCAAGATTCAAACCCAAGAGGTCTTCTGACAACAAGAAAAAAGTTCTTCCTCTAAATTACACAACTTGCCAAGGAGATCCTAAAACCATTGTTGGTAGCCCATGTTTGGGTAAATCATTGAGGTCAACTTTTCAAAAAATAAAGGTATCAGGAGCTGTAGACTAGTTTATTTAACAAAATTGGGTGGGAGTACAGAGGGAAGAAGTGTGCTGCACTTGTTAAAGGAGTTGGTGAACGCTGGGAGCTGGCACAGGCTCACCACCCAGATGAAATGAGGGCCCCACCGGAGTAGAGGGATCTGCCCCGTCTACTTTCTCCATCTGAGAGCAATGCCTATTTACTGAATGACTGAACAAATGAATGAACAAGGACCCGGCTAGCACACTCCAACATATTTACTGAGCTCCCACTAGGGGTCAAGCACTACAGATATAAAAATAAATAAGACGTAGTCCCTGACTACAAGTGGTTAACATGTTTTCCTAATTAATCATTTACAAAGGAAGTGATGATTTCTTGCTTCTGGGACTTCTGATGTTCTGATTGTTTCGTCCTCCTCTCCTTTCCCTGGCCTCTGAGCAGGCGTTAGTGACCTTTCTCTTTCCATTGGGGAAAGCAGCACGCTTGCCCACCCTCTCATGCTGTGCTCAGGAGCCTGCTGTGATCTCCGAGCCCTCAGTTCTTACTGAGGCATCATGGTGACATGGGAAAAACTGGGCTATGGAGTTCTCAAAACCTGGGTCATTTACTGAGCACTTCTATATGGTAGACACTGCTCTGAGCACATTATTGGTATTAATCACTGAGTCCTCTCAGCAACTGTGCAAGGTGGCATTACACCATTTCATACATAGATGAGGAGACTGAGGCCAAGGGAGGCTAGGGACTTGGCCAGAGTCCACCAGCTAGGTTTTAAATGGGCTTAAAACCTGGACATGTGACTCTGGAGCCCACTCTCCTGACCATAACTCCAACCTGCCTGTCACAGTGGAGGCCTTAGGACCAGTCATCCTCACACGTCAGCTCACAGCATCCATCTCAGGCGCAGGCTTGGCCCCTTCCGCTGTGCGGTAACCACCCCACTGGCTGCTGTAGGAAAGACGGTCTTCATTTCTTTTCAAACCAAAGCTGGCACTGCTATTGAATAACAGTTTTTCTTCCCCTAATTTCTTATCATATCATCAGTGTAAACTGAAGAGTAATTTGTTTAATTGTTTGAAAAATGTTTATAGATATTCCAACATGAAGAGGCAAGAAGAAAAAGAGCTGTAGTGTTTGGTATTCCAACGAAACCACTCAACTGATTTTTTTTCACCTTTCAAGTACTCTTCTTGGATATGACCTTTTAACAGAGGCAAAGTGCGGGCCATAAGCCTGTCTACTATACTGCCATGTCCTGAACACCCCCATTTTAAATATGCACATGGACAGCCACACACACACACACACACACACACACACACAGAAGACTTGGTAAGAAGTCCAAACTGGGTCCTGGACAAGGAAATTTGTGATCACCTAACAAGGCTTTGACAAATGAGTTAGCTAATGGGACCATCAAACAACCAGAGAGTAACTATATGTTCAATAAGTACTGTAAAAATTTCCTTTTTAGGACAGAAGACAAGTTAGTAGTAAGGAGATTACTTTTTAAAGAAATCCAAAGCTAGTTTTAAACTCTTTACTGCCAACATCCATTTCATTAAGTGCAAAAATAAGTTCCTTCCCACCCCCCAGAAAGACTACAATAAGGGTAAACAGGATACGTTCAATTTTCCTAAAAATTGGTTTTAAAAAATCACTATATCACTAGCTTAAGCATCTAATTTATTTGTCATAAGAAAGTAATCCCTCCTTCACCATCTCCCCACTCTGGCTGTAGTTCACCATTTCAAACAGAACAAAGTTTTAGAAATGAAGGATATGGTGTACCCAGATCTAATCTTCCATTTGAATTGGCCAGATGCAGCTTGCAACACTGTGTTCCTGAAGCAGATGCTAAATTTAAGAAAAAGAGTCGGGTATTTAAGACAGTAAAATATGGCCTCTACCAGGTTCTGCCCATTGCACTCACCAGACAGCTAAAGCTAGCCACCCCCTTACTGGCTGAAAAGGTTTAAAACAAGATTCCTCAATGTCCTTAGAATGACTACAAGCTCTCCAATACGGTATTAAGGCCTTTCAGAGTTTTTATTCTCACCTTACTTATCTCATGGTGGCAGAAGATGGCTAACCATCTCCTCTTCTTTCTCTCAGCAGCAGATCCTGCCACCCACCCAGTTAAAGGCTATGTTAGCGGCCCTCCTTGCAGCTTGGCGTGGCTGTACGTCTTAATCTGATGGTGCCATGTGATTTAGATGAACTTCATAACTCATCATGATGGAAGACTGTTTTCCCTCCTCTTCCCCCTGGCCGGTGGGAGTCACGGGAAGCCGGCTGTGACCTTGCACACAGGGACAACACCCTCAGAGATGACAGAACACCGAGATAAAAGAGGCCTGTGTCCCTGGAAGACAACTTGGAACACAGCCAACTGCGCTTTCTAGAAACCCAGCTACATCTATGCTATCATGTGGAAGAGAAACAAACCTCTATTTGATTTAAGCCACTGTGATTTTAAATCTCTTTGCTACCATAGTTTAGTCCCTTCCTTAACAAATTCACTCACCTGGACTCCATCCCACCAAAGATGGAATTCCTCCACCCTTTCCTACGTTCCCTCCCATCTCCATGTCTTTGCTTTTGGGGTGCCTGCCCTTTACAGGGTGCCCTCCTCCCAACTATGCATTCAATCTCTAAGGCCCAGGTGCTCTCCTCTCTCTGCTAACAGATGCCTCCTTCTCAGAGATCCAGTTGCCCTTTCAATCTGAAAGTTTGGCACTTGCTCAGGTACTGACTGGAACGGACTCCACTTGTCTCCTGGGTTTGCTCCTTCGTGCCTTCATGGGCGAGGCAATGCAGTGTGTTGAGAATACCAAGGACACTGCACTGCCTCTCCCATGAAGGCAAGAAGGAATATATTCCTAAACCACTGTGGTTGTGAAGAGACTGAAGCACATGTTGAAATGCCTGGCATCATGGAAGCACTCAGAGACTTCAGCTTGCTCCTTCCATTTCCAGGCAGGAGAGGCTGTACATGGTATTTATTTCCCCCACAGCTTTGTAATGGAACTGAGCATATAAGAGGGATTTAACAAATGCTTTAAATTGCTAAAAGCCCGAAGTGATTTGTTAGGCTTTTTTTTGCCACAAGCAACTATGATGCTGACCAGCCACATAAAAGGCAAGTTTTAGTCTCTCCCTTCTTTAAAAAAAAAAAAATGCATGCTATCTTTTGTTGGATCTCAACTACCCTTCCCTGACCTGGATTCTCTCAGAGTTCAAGTGACTTGAGAACAAGCCTTTAAGAGGACACAGAGGACCTCAGAGGCGCAGTTTGCTTCAGGGTTGGCTGGAGGTACACTGGACTCTCAGTCCAGCAAGTTAGTGGCTGGGACCACCTCTCGGCCTGACCTGAGATAGATGGACATGCACGCTTACTTCTTCCCTGCATTATAATAGGTAAGAGGAACTCTGTCTACACTGCGAATGGGACAGCTCTCACAGCTTGTCTCCACTGCAGAAATCCCTGGCTCTGCAGGGTGTTTCAATTTAACATTATAAAATAGACCATGCTGGCCGACAACGGCATGTATGAGGCCTGCCACAAGAGACCGGCAGCTCCCTGGTGCCAGCTACGTCTATGGAGCTGCTGGAGACACCCTAGCAGGGACACTGTAACCAAGTCTCCAGGCTACAAAAAAATGTCCTCCATCCATCCCAGCTTTCATCCAGATAAATTTATCATTAATTATTTCAGGAAATATTTAGTGAGTACATAATATAGGCAAGTCACTGAGTCTACAATAAGAAATAAGACAAACGCTCAAGGTTTTTAAAATTCTGTATGAGGAGTAGAAGTAAACGGGCAATTTCAATACAATCTGATAAACGCTGCTGCTAACGGGAGTACAAGGATCTATGGGAATGACCGGAGAGGAGGACAGAGGTAAGCAGGGACCTCCTGGTCACCAGCACAGTGGGCACGGACCTGATCCCCATCAGACCCCAGGGAGGACTGGAGCCACCTCTTTCTTTGCCCCTTACCTGGCAAAAGAAAGGCCAACCTTCCTTCCTTCAGTGGCACAGCAAGGGCAGCCAAAGGTGAAAGATGCATGAACTGCCTGAATTGCCAACAGTGTTCATGAAACACTCTGTAATTGCCGAACAGGCAGAACTTCTCTCTGCTCAAAAGATCTTGCAATCTTCTTCCATACAACATTGGATTAATCCCTTTCGCCATCAAAATCACGAAGAGCTCAGACAAGAGACAGGCAGAGGAAGCATGTGTTTTTGCAGTCAGAAAACCCCAATTAGACCAGTCATGTGGTTCATGGGCCTAGATTTCATGATAAGAGGTGCCATGTGAAAGAACCAACGATTGTTAGATACATCTTACATGAGTGTTGAGCGAAGCAGTGAGGAAGCAAAGAGAGTCTCTTGTTTTGGGATGGCACTGATCCCATCATCCTCAGACAGGTGGGGATTTAGAGTTTATCCACATGCTATTCCCATTCCATTCTGCTTTGTGTTTCCTCCATCACTGGGAAAGAGACATGCATGCAATTTCAAAGCTAAAAACTTGCAGATCTTCTATCCAGTCCCTCATTTTACCGGTAAAGAATCTGAGGTTCAGAGAAGGTAAGTGCTTTACCCTCCCAGTTAGTGACAAAATCAGAATCAGAACTCAAGCTTTGACCTCTCAGTTGAGAGCTTGTCCTACTAATCCACTTTGAGGCTAGAAACATCACACTAGACAAGTACTTATTTGGGGAAAGACTATAATTTGCTTAAAGACCTTTTTCCTCTAATACCTCTCTCTGTCTCCCTGTCTGAGAATCTATGTCAACGAACATAGCTATCAGGATAAAAGCTGTAGCTGTTAAAACACTTTCAGCCTGGCTTCCTACAAGGATGGAGGCAAAAGAGAATATCTGTAAACAGAGAAAAGAAGCCACTGTCACTGAGTGAATGTTTCTTCCAAGGAAACAGTATATGTTCATGTAAGAGTATATGTGTGTTTATATGTGTTTCTACATGTTTTACATGCATATGTGCATGAGAGTGCTGTATATGTGCATACGTGGGGTTTTAAGTTGTGTGTGTGTCTCTATGTGTGTGGTGGTCTTCTTTGTGGAACTGTGGGTGTGCCTTTGTCCATCAGGGCTGCTATAAATGCCACAGGCTGGGTAGCTTATAAGTAACAGAAATTTATGATTTGCAGTTCTGGAGGCTGTGAAGTTCAACATCAAGACAGCAGCAGAGTCAGTGTCTGGTGAGAGCTTGCTGCCTGGTTCACAGATGGCTGCGTTCTCACTGTCCTCATGTGGTGGAAAGGACCACAGAGCTCTGTGGGGGCTCTTCTGTAAGGGCACTAATCCCATTCATGAGGGCTCCATATTTATGATCTAAGCACCTCCCAAGGATGTCATCTCCAAACTCCAACACCTTGGGTGTTAGAATTTAACATATGAATTTGGGGAAGGACACTGTCTATGTGTATATGTGTTTATGTATTTATCTGTGTGCTTGTGTGTATAATTGTGTGTATATATTTATATATATATATATATATTTTTTTTTAACTCTAACTTATTTTCATGGGGGAAGAAAAGAAGAAAATAGAAATAAGAACCTTTACAAACTGTTTTTGGCTGTCTTTACAAAGCTCTGCATCTTTCTCACTGGAGAATTACTGGAGATTCACTTTCCTGGAAGCCCTTTTCAGTGTCCCATAGACAGAAAAGTCACTGTACTAAAGTTGCAAAGAGCAAATAGAAGCCTGAAGAAACATTATCCAAGAAGCTGTATTGCACCAAGTCGACAAATACTCAGAAGGTTTTGATTCGCTTCATTTTAGAGAAATCACACAAACACTTGTTAAGGTGAGTGGTGACACTCTGTTTGGAACGCTGTTTGGCACTGTATATAATGGCCAATCTGGGGAGGTGTGCACGACGGCGGCAGGGCTGCTGAGATGCAGGCTTAGGCACCCAAGCTTTGAGCTCTGGCCCTGTGGCTAATGCTGCCTCTTTAAAACATTGGTCTTGAATCATGCATTTGTTTGAACTTCCTGGCTGGCCTCACCACGACCCCCAAGACGTGCTCCACACTATGTCCTCTGTGAGAAACTTGCGGGATGACGACACATCCCCTCCAGGACACTCTGCTCTGTCAGCGACTCCAGCACTTAGGAGTTCAGTGAGCTTGTCTTTCCAAAGGGCCAGACAGCTCCCCTCCCCAAGCCCTTATGAAAACGACTTTACCTTTTCTCGTGACATCTTTTAGATCAGCGTTTTTGACATTCTGAGACTGGTCTTCTTCATTAGACTTTAGATCTTTGAAAGCGATGCCTGGGTATTTTTTCTCCAGTCCTCAAGACCTGTCATGGTGCATGGCATATGTTTAAGTAAATAGAGATACTACTTAATAAGTTAGAATATCATCGAGGCAGAAGTTTTACCACAAATGAATAAAACTTTGCTCTTACAGCGATGCAGTAGCATGCCAAGTAGGCCTCCTCGGTCACCTGAACCACGCCAGCAGCTTAACAAGCAGTGTTTCAGTCAAGGCTTTCAGGAAGGCTTCCTGGGGGCATTAGTGAGCTCAGAGCCTCAAGCAACTGAAAGCAAGAAAAGCGTTCTGAAATCCACATCTTCCTGCTTACCCAACAAACATTTTGGCTTCAGGTGAGGTGCGGGATCCCTCAGGAGGATTTCCAGCCCAGGGAAGCGCCATCTAGAAGCCCACGATGAACCGCTGTTTCTCTCGTGGGTGTAACAACCTCGACTTCATGAGCAAGGAAGCCAGTGATACCTTTTGCTCAAATACTGAAGATTACACATAAAGGATTATTGAATCAAAATCTTTTGAGCTTGTGGAGGTAGGGAGGAGGGTGATTCTGCATGACAGAAAGCTTCTACTTTGAACACAGTGTCCTGAACCTAACTGCATTTGTCTGGGGCTTGTCTCTATTTCATGTTTTTGACCATCAACACTTGGATCACCTGCCTCCCAGAAATGTGTTTCTACCAACACACCTCAGCTGTGGAATATGTTTATTCAGAACAAGTTAAAGAAAGTCTCTCATCTGGGTGCAACTGGCCACTGGATCCCCAAAACTCTCCCAAATATCAAGGCCACACTCTGCTCTGTCACCGACTAAAGCTAACACCTGAAAGTGACAAAAAAGGGAGCAGAAATGGCTGCAAACACTCAGGTTTCCCAGACTGACGTGATAAAATAGGAAGAACCCAGCTCCACAGCCTTTTCTGCCCCACAGCCACGTGGTCCAGCAGTTACCTCCTCTCTGCATAAACATGCAGGGTGGCAGAGGAGGGAGGAGGCACCAGAGTGGATTAGAAACAGTACAGGCTCCCAGGCAGGCAAACCTCACTTCCGATTCTTCCTGTCACCTCCTGGCTGTACAATCGTGACCAAGATCTTGTATAATCTGAACCAATCTGAGTTTTGTCTTTCTAATCAAAAAAGTACAAATATCAACCTCATAAGCCATTGTAAAGATTAAATGAGATGTTGCTTTTCAAGCACCTAGAGCTGACTCTTGATGCTGGATAAATGATGGTCAGGATCATTACTAGGTTTTCTGTGGGGTCTATAGATTTAGCAGACTTTGGGGGGAAAGAATCTCACCAAAGGGTTGGTGACAAAGACTGCAATTCTAAATCACCCTAACCAAGAGAGTGAGAAGAAAGCTGGAACTTCCCAAATATTTCAAACCTTTTCTGAGCTACAATAAGGTTTTGGAATTGGCATGCACAAAAGATAGCATATAATTTTGGGGTCAGATGCCTCCCCAGCTCTGACAATTAACCAACTCTAGAAGCTATTTATTACCAGGCATCTTCTGGGCCCTCCTCATCTAAAAGGAATATTTCATACACACACCGTCTTCGGTGAACAGTTCCCTCAGGCATTTGTTTTTCTCCTGCAAAAACCAAATAGGACAGAACTAGCTTAGGGAGTTCTACACAAAATCACATAAGACACCACTTAATAAGATTAAAATTGAGTTTGTCAAAAATGACTAGGCGATATAGAGTGCAAATTTAGCACTAATTTCAAAACCCTCACACATTAGCAAGTCCCATAAATGCATGTATTTGTAAGCTGTACATCAAGGAACAAACAGTCTATTGACAACAAAGCTATTTTAAAGAAAGTTTGCCTCCCAACAGAATAAATGCATTTAAAACATCTATTGACCAGGCCCCTGTTATTTAGTAAACCCTCTGAATTTGGTTTCTGGAAGTGCATGTATAAATGGCCCATAGCTGTCTCTTTATATTAGCTATTTTCAAAGAAGGATATAAACTTCTAACATAAAGCACCTGTGTTAAAAATTCTTCCACGAGCCTGTTAGTGGCGGGCAATGCCGCCTCCCAGTCCTGTGCAGCGATTCCAGAAGACTGTACATGAGCAAGCACAGAAGGCCTGACCTCAAAGGGCCCCCTCCCGAGCACAGGTCTTTAATGGAGCCAAAGCAGAAAAGCCTGGGGTGTGCAATCGAATTGCAGATTCAGGAGCAAAACTGGGATGGAGCCGAGCCTTTCAAGAGCACTGCTGTGGGGCTCCTTCAACGCAGCACAACTAGGGAAACATGTGACACCTGGAATCAATCATGTGTGCCCAACGATTAGAGCAGAGCCCCATGGGTGGAAACCTATGCTGCGAAGGGAACCAGCTGCCTTTCTATCTTACATCCATGTGGTAGGTAGGGCCTGGAAGACAAAAGTTCCCTCAAAGGAGAAATTGTGTCTCAGGTGGTAGGTAGCCCTTCCATGGGTGTCCCCCCGATGTTCAGTTCACAGCACACAGCATAAGTAAAAAGGATATCTGATAGCCACTAAAATTCACAGTCAGAAGAGCATAGGTTTTTGAAGTCAGCCCAAGTCAGATCAATTTTGACTGTGGCCCTAATTAGCTTTATGATCAGGGCAAGTGACAAACTTTCTGCACCCTCATTTCCTCATAAGGTCCACTTCACTAGAGTGCCTTACTAAATGAGCCAACTTCCATAAAAACACCTAACTGGCTTCTTCATAGCAGCAGATACTCAATATTTGGCTCATTTTTAAAACTAGTCATGAGATAATATAGAAAATACTTACAGACTGGATTTCTAAAGCAAAACATGAACACCAACACAATCTGCGCATCTGAGCAAACAAATATACAAAACAGAGGAAGAGGAAATGCAGTGGAATCTCAGCCATCCTACCTTCATGTGAAGGGGTTATGAGAGCAAGCTTGCCCTTTCCCATATTTTCTTTTATGAAGAAAACATTACGTTTATAATGGCAAAATGTGATTCTTTTAATAAGAGGTAGTATTAAAACAGAGAGTTCTTGAAAGAGACAGTTTGTCTGACAGTGGGTGGTTTTTACGACATGGGTACAGAGCAAATACGCTCTTCAGGGCAGACAGTTAACCACAGCAGGAGCCCAGCTGCCACGCCTCACGGTCAGCTGAGGGCACAAACTGGAGTCAGTGGAATATTCTGGAGGTTAAACAGATGCCACTGTGGCTGGCGGCACCCACTAATGAAAAGGAAGCACAGTAGCTGCTGGGCCTCCTCAGGTATTGCTGGCAAAAGCACATGCCCCCTCTGGGTACACTCCCGGCAGCCACCTTAGAAGCCGAGGATCCTGCCGACAAGCCCGAACAGTACAATGAGAATTAGGACACAGCTGCAGGGGCACCTGCGGGCTCGTGTTTGACAGAGTCATTGCACCGAACCTTTAACACCCAGCTATGGATTCCTCTGGTGCCTCCTGGCCATGCACACCTCTCCAGATGTGGAACTGCCATCCCCATGTGGCACCCACATGCCAATACCACCCTCGTCATGCTGGAGAAAAATCTCTGCCACATGGCTGGGCACCCTACAGGTCCTCCAATCAAACCAAGGCACTTCTTTTATAACAAAAGCAACACAATAATGTATCAATAGTAAATCCCATGGCATACACTGGACTCTCCACACTCCATACCACCCACAAAGTAATGGAGCCACCGAATGTTGGGATGGAAGACTAAGAGAAGCAGTGCAGAGGGGACAGCCTGAAGAACTCACAGCAGGATGGAATTCTCATCTCACTAGAGCTATTTGGACACCCAGGGAAAAAGACAGAGGTCAGTGTCCCTCTTCCCCACGCCTCCTGGGGCCAGAGGTGCCCCGGCACTCCCACTCAGGATGGGGACACTCACTCGGAGGGGGAGAGGACCAGGCAGTCACCTGGCTAATCCACACCCGAGGAACCCCAATCAGTACACCCAGACACTTTTTTTCTTTTTTCTCTCTTTAATGCTCTGCCTGAGAATGGTTTGCGGTCCATGCCGCTGTAGTACCTGACAGGAGTACGCACTCCCCAATCTAACTTGGCAATCATGCTGCCCCAGAGCACGTGGCTCCCCGAGGGCCCCACAGAAAAGAGAGGCGGGGGAGCCACAGAATGCCACAATACCAGAATTCCCCTGGTAGTATCAGGAACTCTCAAGTCTGCTGTACAGGTGCATGATGTTAAAGGGCATGCAGAGTTCATACAGGACATAGCTTTATTGCCTGGATTGAATGATGGGCCTGAAAGGACTGGCTAAAACAGCAGGACCAATGAGTTCCTGGAGAGGCACTGGCCCCGGGTTAGGACAGATGCCTGGGTGGCCATCCCTGGACAAACCACACCTCAAGTGACAACAGGCGCATCTCCTACCTCAGGAGTTATGGGGGGAAGCGGACACAATGACCTCTCTCTTGCCACCACCCACCCCAGGACCCATGGTGATGCCTGGATTGATAACATCCTCCTCCAGATCCACTCTGCTGAAGCGAAGGGACCACCTGAAGCAGAGCTGGGTCTGCCACCCAGACCAAAATGCTTTTTGCCTCAGACCCTCATCTTGGTGGGCTGGCTAACACGTAATGACACAGGACTCCCTCAGGCCATCAGTGAATCTGCCCCCCAGGTGACCCCGCTCATACAAGATCATTCCAGTGTCCTCTGTTTTAATGTCACCTATAACATGATTGGAAAGGACCTCACAGAGCGTCAGCTGCTGCCACCTCATACAGGTGGATGTGTAAGTTTGGACAGGGGCAGATATGTAAATTCTCTCTTCAAACTGGCCACAACAGGCTGCACCCACGTGCAATGGGTAAGTTAACTGCAACAACACCCAGGTCATTTGCTCTCTCCTGGGATACATTTCTTTGTGGACCTCCAAGGGCAATGGAATCCTTCCCCTGGAGGACAGTCTCGCTGCCTTGGGGCCCTGGCACCCACTGTCCACAGGGGTATCTGCATGGCAGGTTGGAGGGTTTCCACTCCACTGGGATAGCAGGTAATACCCTTCCCAAGGTGCAGATTGACAACTGGTTCCACTTGACTGTCTGAATACCAAGGCGGCATGCAGGCTCTAGGAAAGATAATATGCTCCCTCTCTTTGACCATGGCAGAAATGGCTAACTCCATCGTCCAGGCCATTCAGGACCAACAGGACTCGCTGAACTCACTCGATAGCCAAGCTGGTGGGTAACTGGACTGCCCTAATTACCTCCTGGCAGAACAGGGTGGAGTCTGTGTTATAGCCAACACCTCTTGATGTGATGAGGTCAAGACCGAGCTGGAAGAAATCCACACAGAAGCAGGATGGTCATTGCCTGTGGACCCAGACTCTTCTTTGACCCTTCAGCCACCTGCACCCTGACGCCTGGGGCTCCTGGCTGAGAGGCACACCCCCGGGACCTCTGATCGCTCTCCTTGTAAGGTCCTGGCAGTGGCCCTGACATGCTCTCTCAGTTGGAATCAGCTGGAGATCACTGGGACGCTTCTCCACCTCCATATTCAGGTAAGCCATTGGTCCTGGCAGGTGTGACATGATTTGTTTATTTTTCCTGGCATCCCAGTGAGGGTCAGGGGTACACTGCTGAGGAAGCAGTCATTCTATGACCTGTCACCTCTCGCCAGGACTGCCTATGGGTGCTCTGGGCCTGGAACATTCCCTTATGTATCATCTCCAAACACTATCAGCTGGGGATTAGGTTTCTATATATGAATTCTGGGGGAACCCAAACATGCAGCCCTCGACAGTTCACCACCATCTGCTGCAAGCACACAAGATTCACAGTCCTGGGCCACAGCCTGCATAACACAACTCTGTGACCAATAAATCATTACTAATGGCCTGGGGGCTTTTCATGTTGCTTAAAAGCCCAACTCCCAGGGGCAGTCAGTCCTCTACAGAGGGAGTTTGGGGGACTTTTCCATGCTGCTTGAGCTCCTAGAACATCAGCTTCCTCACTTACACATCCACCCACATTGCTGAGGACATGCATTTCGCATAGTGCACCAAAATGAGCACACAAAAATCTTAAAGATGATTTTAGAGCTCTATTTCCTACCTCAAAATTTCCCTTATATAAGCATCAAAGCAGGATTCTGCATGGAAAATGGCGGCATGAGCAGGGTGGTGGAAATCTCCTCCCAAAACCAAAAATATTTATGAAAATACAGCAAATACAACTATTCCTAAAAGAAAGACCAGAAGGTACAGGACAACACCAGCCTGCAGCTACACCTGGGAGGACTCGGCACCCCGCGAGGCGGGTAAGATGTGGAGCCGCATCCCGGCGGGACCCGATCACTCCCCCACCCCAGTGCACTGGCGGGAGGAGAGGATTCAGAGCCGGGAGGGAGTGGAAGCAGAGGCCCCCCGAATAACCAGTCCTGGTGATCTGTGCCAGGAGCACTGACACACTTAGCGCGGTATATCGGAGATTGGAGAGACAGAGGTGCAGATTTCCAGACGGCAGGTCCACATAGCCAGATCCCTGGCACAAAAGAAAAGCGCGTGCTTTCTTAGGGGTCTGAAAGAGACAGGGGTCCAACGGAGGAGCAGAATCATCCCAGCGCACTCAGCCAAGCAGGCAGGGAGTCCTGGGGAATTTCGGTCCCCTCGGACTGTGGCTGGGAAAAGCAGTCGCACGGAGACTTCCCACAGAAATCAGCAGCCTCCCGTTCGTTTCCTCCCCAGCCAGTCACAAAGGGCCCGGCGGGGCGATGTGGCTGTGGAATACTGGAGCAGCACCACCTACAGGATCGTCAAAGAAATTACAACTCGCAGGCGTTTTTTCTTTCTTTCTTTCTTCTCTATTTTCCCTTTCTTCTTTTTTTTCTTTTTCTGACCACTTCTATCGCCATGAAAAGACAGAGAAATATGGTACAAACAAAACTTACCCAGGCAACCCCAGACCAGACTACCCCAGAGAGGGAGCCTGATGGGATGCACATGTACAATCTTCCTGAAAAAGAATTCAGAATAAAGGTCATAACCATACTGATGGATCTACAGAGAAATAAGCAAGACCTAAGGGCGGAAGTGAGGGAAATGAGGAAAGAAAATGCAGAGATGAGACAAGCGAACGATGGGCTTAGCAGCAGACGGGACGAGATGCAAGAGACTGCTAATGGAATAGAAATCAGAGAAAAGGAATATACAGAGAAGCTGAGGCAGAGAGAGATAAAAGGATCTCTAGGAATGAAAGAATTTTAAGACAACTGTGTGACCAATCCAAACGGAACAATATTCATAATATAGGAATACCAGAGGAAGAAGAGAGAGAAAAAGGGATAGAGAGTGACTTTGAAGAAATAATTCCTGAAAACTTCCCCAAAATGGGGAAGGAAATAGTCTCTCAAAGCATGGAAGACTACAGATCTCCCAACACAAGGGACGCAAGGAAGACAACACCAAGACACATAATAATTAAGATGGCAAAGATCAAAGATAAGGACAGAGTATTAAAGGCAGCTACAGAGAGAAAAAATATCACCTACAAAGGAAAACCCATCAGACTGTCATCAGAATTCTCAACAGAAACCTTACAGGCCAGAAGAGAATGGCATGATATATTTAACGTAATGAAACAGAAGGGCCTCGAACCAAGGATATTGTAACCAGCATGATTATCATTTAAATTTGAGGGAGGGATTAAACAATTTCCAGACAAGCAAAAGCTGAGTGAATTTGCCTCCCATAAACCACTTCTTCAGGATATCTGAAAGAGACTGCTCTAGATGGAAGCAGCCCTAAGGCTAAAAAGATGTCCCCAGAGAAAATAAAATCATAGCAAAGAAAGCAGACCATCCAAATACTAACTAAAGGCAAAAAATAAAACACCTGGTATATAAAGAATGGAAGAGGAAGAATAAGAAGGGAGAGAAATAAAGAATCATCAGACTGTATTTACAATAACTTAACAAGAAAGTTAACTTAGACTGTTAGATATTAGAGAAGCTACCCTTGAACCTTTGGTAACCACAAATCTAAAGCCAGCAATGGCAATAAGTACATATCTATCAATAATCACCCCAAATGTAAATGGACTGAATGCACCAATCAAAAGACACAGAGTTACTGAATGGATAAAAAAGCAAGAACCATCTATATGCTGCTTACAAGGGGCTCACCTCAAACCCAAAGATATACACAGACTAAAGGTGAAGAGATGGAAAAAGATATTTCATGCAAACAACAAGGAGAAAAAGGCAGGTATTGCAGTACTTGTATCAGACAAAATAGACTTCAAAACGAAGAAAGAAGCAAGAGATAAAGAAGAGCATTACATAATGACAAAGGGGTCAGTCCAACAAGAGGATATAACCATTTTAAATATATATGCACCCAACATAGGAGCTCCAGCGTATGTGAGACAAATACTAACAGAATTGAAGGGGGAAATAGACAGCAATGCATTCATTTTAGGAGACTTCAACACACCACTCACTCCAAAGGACAGATCAACCAGACCGAGAATAAGTAAAGACACAGAGGCACTGAAGAACACACTAGAACAGATGGACCTAACACACATCTACAGAACTCTGCACCCAAAAGCAGGAGGACACACATTCTTCTCAAGTACACATGGAACATTTTCCAGAATAGACCACATACTAGGCCACAAAAAGAACCTCAGTTAATTCAAAAAGATTGAAATTCTACCAACCAACTTCTCAGATCACAAAGGTATAAAACTAGAAATAAATTTTAGAAAGAAAACAAATACATGAAGACTTAACAACACTCTCCTAATTAATCAATGGGTTAACAACCAAATCAAAACAGAAATCAAAAAATATATGGAGACTAATGACAACAACAACACAAAGCTGCAACTTCTGTGGGACGCAGCAAAGTCAGTTCTAAGAGGAAAGTATATTGCAATCCAGGCCTATTTAAAGAAGGAAGAACATTCCCAAATGAATAGTCTAAAGACACAATTACTGAAATTGGAAAAAGAAACAAATGAGGCCCAAAGTCACCAGAAGGAGGGACATAATAAAGATCAGAGAAGAAATAAATAAAATTGAGAAGCATAAAACAATAGAAAAAATCAATGAAACCAAGAGTGGGTTCTTCGAAAAATAAACAAAATACATAAACCCCTAGCCAGATTCATTATGAGAAAAAGAGATCTACACACACAAACAGAATCAGAAATGGGAAAGGAAAAATAACGACGGACCCCACAGAAATACAAAGAATTATAAGAGAGTATTATGAGAATCTATATGCTAACAAGCTGGAAAACATAGAAGAAATGGACAACTTCTTAGAAAAATACAACCTTTCAAGACTGACCAAGCAAGAAACAGAAAAACTAAACAGAACAATCACCAGCACGAAATTGAATCAGTAATCAAAAAACTACCCAAGAACAAAACCCCCAAAACAGACGGATTCACCTCTGAATTCTACCAGACATATAGAGAAGAAATAACACCCATTCTCCTTAATGTTTTCCAAAAAATAGAAGAGGAGGGAATACTTCCAAACTCATTCTATGAAGCCAGCATCACTCTAATACCAAAACTGGGCAAAGATCTCCCCCCCAAAAAAAATTACAGATCAATATCCCCGATGAACGGTGATGCAAAAATACTCAACAAACTATTAGCAAACCGATTTCAAAAATACATCAAGAGGATCATACACCATGATCAAGTGGGATTCATCCCAGGAAAGCAAGGATGGTACAACATTCGAAAATCCATCAACATCATCCACCACATCAACAGAAAAAAGAACAACCACCACATGATCATCTCCATAGATGCTGAAAAAGCATTTGACAAAATTCAGCATCCATTCCTGATTAAAACTCTCAACAAAATGGGTACAGACGGCAAGTACCTCAACATCATAAAGGCTATATATGACAAACCCACAGCTAACATCATACTTAACAGCAAGAAGCTGAAAGCTTTTCATCTAAGATCGGGAACAAGACACAGATGCCCACTCTCTCCACTGTTATTCAACATAGTACTGGAGGTCCTAGCCACGACAATCAGACAAAACAAAGAAATACAAGGCATGCAGATTGGTAAAGAAGAAGTCAAATTGTCACTATTTGCAGATGACATGATATTGTACATAAAAAACCCTAAACAATGCACTCCAAAACTACTAGACCTAATATCTGAATTCAGCAAAGTTGCAGGATACAAAATTAACACACAGAAATCTGTTGCTTTCCTATACACTAACGACGAACTAACAGAAAGAGAAATCAGAAAAACAATTCCATTCATAATTGCATCAAAAAGAACAAAATACCTAGGAATAAACCTAACGAAGGAAGTGAAAAACCTATACCCTGAAAACTACAAGACAGTCCTAAGAGAAATTAAAGAGGACACTAACAAATGGAAATGCATCCCATGTTCTTGGCTAGGAAGAATAAATATTGTCAAAATGGCTATACTACCTAAAGCAATGTACAGATTCAATGCAATCCCTATCAAAATACCAACAGCCTTCTTCAATGACCTGGTACAAATAATTCTAAAATTCATATGGAACCACAAAAGACCCCGAATAGCCAAAGCAATCCTGAGAAGGAGGAATAAAACGGGGAATTACACTCCCTGACCTCAAGCTCTACTACAAAGCCACAGTAATCAAGACAATTTGGTATTGGCCCCAAAACAGACCCACAGACCAGTGGAACAGAATAGAAAATCCAAACATTAACCCAAACATATACAGTCAATTAATATATGATAAAGGAGCCTTAGATATACAATGGGGAGATGTCAGCCTGTTCAGCAGCTGGTGTTGGCAAAACTGGACAGCTACATGTAAGAGAATGAAACTGGACTACTGTCTAACCCCATACACAAAAGTAAACTCAAAATGGATCAAAGACCTGAATGTAAGTCATGAAACCATAAAACTCTTAGAAAAAAACATAGGCAAAAATCTCTTGGACATAAACATGAGCGACTTCTTCATGAACATATCTCCCCGGGCAAGGGAAATAAAAGCAAAAATGAACAAGTGGGACTATATCAAGCTGAAAGGCTTCTGTACAGCAAAGGACACCAGTAGAACAAAAGGACATCCTACAGTATGGGAGAATATATTCATAACTGACATATTCAAAAAGGGGTCGACATCCAAAATATATAAAGGACTCATGTACCTCAACAAACAAAAAGCAAATAATCCAATTAAGAAATGGGCAGAGAACATGAATAGACACTTCTCCAAAGAAGAAATTCAGATGGCCAACAGGCACATGAAAAGATGCTCCACATCGCTAATCATCAGAGAAATGCAAATTAAAACCACGAGATATCACCTCACACCAGTGAGGATGGCCAACATCCAAAACACAAACAACAACAAATGTTGGCGAGGATGTGGAGAAAAGGGAACCCTCCTACACTGCTGGTGGGACTGCAAATTAGTTCAACCATTGTGGAAAGCAGTATGGAGGTTCCTCAAAAAACTCAAAATAGAAATACCATTTGACCCAGGAATCCCACTCCTAGGAATTTACCCTAAGAATGCAGCAGCCTAATTTGAAAAAGACAGATGCACCCCTAGGTTTATCGCAGCACTATTTACAATAGCCAAGAAATGGAAGCAACCTAAGTGTCCATCAGTAGATGAATGGATAAAGAACATGTGGTACATATACACAATGGAGTATTATTCAGCCATAAGAAGAAAACAAATCCTACCATTTGCAACAACATGGATGGAGCTAGAGGGTATTATGCTTAGTGAAATAAGCCAACCAGAAAAAGACAAATATGAAATGATCTCACTCATATGTGGAGTATAAGAACAAAGAAAAAAAAAACTGAAGGAACAAAACAGCAGCAGACTCACAGAACCCAAGAACGGACTAATAGTTACCAAAAGGAAAGGGACTGACAAGGATGGGTGGGAAGGGAGGGACAAGGGGGAAAAAGGGGCAGTATGATTAGCAGACGTAATGTTGGAGGGGCGCGGGGAGGGCTGTACAACTCAGAGAATACAAGTAATGATTCTATAGCATCTCACTACGCTGATGGACAGTGACTGTAATGGGGTTGGTGGGGGGGACCTGATGAAGGGGGTAGTTTAATAACCATAATATTGCACATGTAATTGTAGATTAATGATACCAAAATAAATTATTTAAAAAAAGTATTGAAGCAGAACTGAGAAATTTTGACTTTTGTTTAAATCATTTTCCTATGTGCTTCATGAGAAAGTTTTAGAAATAGAGGCTCTAGTTTACTGAAGGCATAAATGTTATATCTTCTGAATTTAAGAAGGCCAAGACAAAACATTTATCAAAGTTCCAAGCTGGAGTTGTTTAAAACTACCACTTGAATACCCACTAGGTTGATAGACACTTACACACTTCTTAAATCCTTAACACAATATAGCTAGGTAGCTATTATTATCTCCATATTGCCGACAAGTTAATGGAAATACAGAGTAGTGACAGCATTTGCTCAGAATACAGGTGGAGCAGGGTCTTGAACCCATGGCTCTGACTCGAAGGCACACACTCTTTCTTCTATTAGACACTGCTTCCCAGAGCAACAGAGAATAGTATGTTTTATGTGACTATGGACATCCTCACTTGATTTAGAAAAGAAAATCTGCTTCACCATGATATGTGTTCACATATTTGTTTAAGAGACAATCATTTGTCACCAAACGGAGGAAAAAAATGAGAGGAGTTTCCCTTAAGGGCATCCCTTACCAAGTTTCATGGTTAGTAATTAATTCCATTTAAAACAGGGACCTAAGGTTAATGAGTGGGTGAGAGAAAGAGGGTAAGGAATGTAAGGGAGAGCATAAAAAAAGGCACTAAAGAGATGGCAGGGCAGGGAGAGAAAAAGTATTAAGAAAATAGAAGACATGTTGTGTTCTGTTTCTCTTGAAATATTAGAAGTAACTTCCTTATCAGGAACTCTGCAGACAGACATCTGACAACGTCTTTCAAAGCAAAGAAAAGAGGCCCTATACTATTTGGGGGTTTTTATATTAACTTAAGTCTTGCAAATCCAATAAGATTTCCAGACAGAGTCCCAGGAGACCTTGCTGTCTCCAACACCAGCAGGAAGATTTACACTAACTGAATGTGGCTTTCAGCACAGCCCGTTCAATTGGCTCCATCTATCTAAATAAGATTCTAACAATGAAACTGAGAATAAAAGTAGGAGACTGGTGTGATGGGTGTCAGTGAGTATCTTAGCACAGACACAGTGGCATATCCTGATTGGTATTTAGAACTACATCAGGATGAAGCAGATCTCGGTGCTAGGAAGGCACAGAAACAAAAAGGTATCATCCCCAGATCCGCAGAAGCCAAGAAGATGCCTGAGCATTCAACAATGAAGATTTTGAACCCAGCTGTCTGCTGATGGGAAGCACATGCCTTGTTGTACAGAGAAAACCGCTCTGATCTTCCAAGTGTATTCTAGGTACTAAAATAAGACGACAAAGGATGCTTTATGGCTTCTTCCAGATGGACCACAGAGTCGGCACTGTAAATTGAAAGGGGTTCTCTGTGAATCTGAGTCCCAAACTGCCATTCATATTCTAATCACAAGCTGTTGGTGTTTCATCATCCCCCTGTAACTGTACCTAGACGTCCTCAAATCCTCAGAACCTAGCAAAGTCACGAAAACTTGGCGGGACGCCGTGCGGATGCCGTGCAAACACGGCCCGGGAACACACTGAGCCACCACCTGTGTCTTCAGCAGACGGGGAGGCTCAGAGGGAAAGAAGCAGGACGGGTCTGGACACTAGGCGGTTATATAATTCACAGCATGCTGCTAAATACAGATCACAGCCTCAAGGAGACAGGAACTACACTGTACAGTGGGAAACAAAGCCCATTTTGCATGTTTCATGCTGTCAGTGTGACTCTCTCAATCCCACATTTGGCCATGTTCCTTGCAATTGTCTGGAAGTTAAATACACCTTTACAGGGGTTCCAGGTAAATGTGCTCAGCCAGAAAAGAGTAAGGCTCCCATAAGGATCTTGTCTCATGTACATCTTAATTATAAAGTGTTCCGAATTTGCCACTGGGTCTTAGGAAGTTTAGGTAAGAGCAGGTCAGATAAACAAAAGCCACTGATAACACATAAACACACACACAAATTATTGTGAGTCATTAAATGTGAACTCTTTCCCTCACCAGATCTTTGACCAGTCTGTCAGGTTCGGCCATACTAGTTCTTAGCAAATGGTCACTAGAACCCTGCCCCACCGTGATCACTAGACAGCGAACAGTTAGCAGATGGAGCAGAACCCGGTCCAGGGTGTGGCCAGCCAGCACTGGCCTGAGTGGCTGTGCTCTTACCCACCCACAGGCACGGCGCCAAGGGATCTGAGTCTCACTTCCACTTCCAGTCCAATGTTAAAATGACCTCTAAGAAGCTGAATTCCTTATGCATTTACCACAAAGATTTACTGAAGTCTTGTGTGGGTTAGACATTGTACAGGCCTTTAGGATGCAGATAAACAAGAACCAACTCCTGATCTCTGACATTCACAGCCTGAAGGGCAGGGTGAGGCAATTAAATCAGGCGGAGCCCCGCATTATTGTCTTAGCAGTGGTACGGGAAGCCTGGAGCATAACGGGAACACCTAAACTGAGAAAGTTAGCCAAGCCAAGGCAAGCTTCTGCATTTCTAACAGGCATTGAGGAGCCCAGTTTGGCTGGTGGATAGGCCACAGGGACTGGTGGGCAGCAGTGAGAGATTGCGCTGGAAGGACTGGAAGTGGCCAGAAAATGTGGTTTAAATAAATACGGACTTGCTTCTAAGAGCAAGGACATCTGTGTTCTAGAAAGATCACAGCTGCACTGAAAGGAACGGCCCAGAGGAGATCAGGACTCGAGGTAATGAGGAAGGAGGCGGGGCGACTGAGACAGACACAGACACAGAGATGACGGTGTCCCTAGCTGGGGCACAGCAGAGAGCGTGGACAGAGGAAGGTGCATTCCAAAAGATTTAGACAGAGACCTGACAGGGCCTACAGACTGACGAGACTGGAGGATCCAAGACACCCAGGATAATACTGCCTGGCTACCTGACTCGGACAAGGGAGTGGATTTTGCGCCCCTAAAGCTCAGTGCCTAAAACCTGAACAGAATCTGATTAGTGGGTCCAGGACCACAAAGGCAACCGGTTAGGAAGGTAGGAGAAATCCTAGGGGGAAAAATTAAATTCACTTGACCTTCAGCTCTAAGACAGAAACCTTGCCGGCTGTTTCCTGATCAAACAGGTTGAGAGGTGCTGTCTCAGAGAAATACAATGCAAGCCACAAACGTGAGCACATTTGTAATTTTAAATTTTGTAGTAGTTATATTAAAAAGTTAAAAATAAACAGGTGAAATTTATTTTAATATTATGCTTTGTCTAGCCTAATATATCCAAAGGACTACCATTCACTAATCTATATGAAAAAACACTAATGAGATATTTTACTCTTTTTCGTATTAATTTGTAATCTGGCGTGTGTCTTACTCTTACGGCGCATCTCACTCAGACGGGCCACGTTACAGGTGCTCAGGAACCACATGTGGCTGGTGGCTACCTTACTGGACAATGCATGTTTACAGTTTGTATACACTTTGGTTTTTCCCAAATTTTATTTTAACAAATAAAAAACCCTGAAGAAGTATATGCTTAACAGCAGCTCACTGAAAGGTCTAGGTAACAAGCAGGATATCAAATCTGATGAAGGAGAATTGGGACAGTTAGGGAGCTTTTTTTAAACACTGTCACAAAAGGGAAAGAAGTTGGGGACAGGCTGACCTCACATCATTGCTGAACAGTACAGCAGATGACAGCTGCTATGAAATGGAGATCAGAGCTGGTTCCCCGTAGGAATAAGTCACAACAGCTTTTTAATACACAGTAGGTGGAGGACTGAATGTCACCATCCAGGGACATGCTACATTATGCAAGGTCAGGTTGGGGAGGACTGGAGCTTACCCGTGGAGACAGGCCCCCCTCCCGAGCCCAGTCAATGCCATCTAAAAAGATTTTCATCTGGAACTTCTCAAAATCTTTTCATCACCTCTTCACATTACCTTGAAAGGGTGCACGCGATGTCCTCATCATGGGAATGTAACAGGGCTCGGCTACCCAGCTCTCCACCTCCCCTTCCTCAGCAGTGAGGCGGGCTCCCCAAAGAGGCAGGGCAGACAGGAGATGAATCCAAGTGCCCAGCTCAGGATTGCCTGGCTCTCCAGTGATCACAGTTGAGGAGCCCAGCTCCAGGCTGCTGGCCTCACTTCTCCGGCTTTTGAGACCTCACATCTCACCAGAAACCAAGAACATTCTTTCTGTTTGGATAACCCCAAGGGTTGTTAGTCAGAAACTGTCAATCTGGGAGAGAAAAAGGGTGAACTGTTGCCATCTGAACCTAGGAAATGGACACAGTCTTTGGCCTATCCCTCCAGCCTTGGCTCTCACGTGCCCTGTCCTTACCTTCCCCACCTCCTCTCTTACACTCTTACCACACAGCGGGTGGGCACTCTCTCTCACATGCACACACATACCCCCAGAGGAGAGGCAGAATAGTGGTTATGTAGCTAACAGACGAGGCTTTGAAGATGAATCCAAACCCTACCCCTGATATTTGCTTGCTGTATTATCTTGGGCAGATACCTTGACCTGCAAGTGGGTCTCTTTACCTGAAAAATGGGGAGAATAACCATGCCAACTGCACAGACGTGTGAGGATGAAATGAGTTAATGTATTAAACTAAGTGTATTAGAAATTATAATGAGTGGAAGTGGGCCTGGAACACACTAAGAAGTATATAAGTGATTCTTCACTACCCCCCACTCAGGTGTTCTGTTAGGTGTTAGCTGTTATTATTGTTACTAAAATCCCACTATTACCCCATTCTGCTGGCTGTTCCTGTCAATGCCACTCTACCAACCCTCCGTGCTACACACAGAAGTGCACATAATCTCTCACTTAGATCTGATGCCCTGGTGAGTCCCACTCTTCAATTCCTACCTCAACAGTACTGTATACAACTATCTGTTCTGAGTTTGTCACTTTTCTTAGAGTGATGCTTCTTAAATATACATATAAGTCACCTGGGAATCTTGTTAAAATGCAGCTTCTGACTCAGATCTGGGGTGGGACCTGAGCTCTGCACTTCTAACACACTTCCAGGTAATGTGGGTAACTCTGGTCCATGGGCCACACTCCAGGCGCGCCTGATGCAGACCTCGGGCTCCTCCTAAGCAACAAACGGAGCTGGCTGCTCTCAGTGTCTCTTGCCCTCTGCTCAGTCCCTGGCTTACAGTGGATGCTGAACTATTCTGGCTGTACTGAACGGAAATGAGCCTACTGTCCCTGGGCCCAGGTGCCCCCCTTTGTAGCTTGCTCACACATCCAGAACGAGTGAGGTGCTTCAGGGCCAAGTGACTATTATCAAGCATAATCACTCCCACACGAAACTCACCCAAAAAGCTGCACTTAGTCAGAGAGCAGCTCTGGGTCATGAAAACACTGTATTCAGGGTCACCATCTCTAATAAGAAGGTAACAAAATGTGTGCACATCATTACAAGTGGAGTGGAGCCAGCGAGGGAGGCTCTCCAGCAGTCCAGGTTTTCACCCAAAGAAATTCTCTGTACACAGCAAAGTGCTTCCTGCCCACACCTCCTAGCATACAAAGGGACACACAACCCACACTGACTATGGGGAGGTCTCAAGAGAACAAAAACCTTATGTTACAAAATTATTCTTTCCCTTAATGACCTGTGAAGAACATCGGAGAAGGGAGAACACACCCCATCCGGAACCAGGGACCTGGATTTAAAGCCCAGTTTTCATATATATAGTTATTAAGTTATTACTATACACAAGGCACCATAATAGGGTCTGAGAAAATACAAAATTCTCTGTCCTCATGGAACTACCCTCTCATGGGGAAAGACAGATGATACACTTACAAGCAAAATACACAAACACACACACACACAATATACTGTCAGGAATGCTAAGTGCTCAGATGGGACAAAAAAGTCAACAAAAGGACAGAGAGTGTCAGAGTGGGCCGGTGACAGAAAAGACAGCTCGGAGAAGGTAAAAGTTGAGCAGAGACATGAAGCCATGAAGATACCCGAGGGAAGAATGTTTAAGAACAGCAGGCAGTCCAGTGTGGCTAGAGAAGAGTGGGGCAGAGAGAGGGGGTCAAAAACACAAGGCCAAGGGGACCAGACAGTAGTTGCCTGCAACCCATGAAAAGAGATTTGGGTATCTTTTTCTGAGTACCTAACTTCCTGGAGGGCTCGTGTTCAGAGGGGCGGTGTGATCTAGCCCACTTTTTTGAAGCCCACTCTGGCTGCTGAGTGGAGAACAGACAGTGGGGAGGCCGGGGTGGGTGCAGGGAGACCAGGCGGGCTTCGGGATTCACTGTCCCAGAGAGAGAGGGTGTGGGAAAGGAAGTGATGACAGAGAACCCAACAGGATTGCTGATGGAGTGGGTGAAAGAACAGAGATGACATCTTGGTTTGGGCCCTACAACGAGGTGTGGTAAGCAGAATCATGGCCCCTGTGACTAGTATCTTCCAGGGCAAAAGGGACTGGCAGAGATGATTAAAGATCCTTGGATGGAGAGATTATTCTGGATTAGCTGGGTGGTCCCAGTACCTCTGAAGGGTCCTTATGAGAGAAAGATGGAGGTCAGAGGGCCGGAGTCAGAGTAGGAGACGTGGTGATGAACGCAGAGGTCACGGTGAGGCAGGCCGGGAGTCTGGGGATATCAGCAGCCCCTAGAAGCTGGAGAAGGCAAGGAAACGTATTCTCCCCTCGAGCCTCTGGAAGAAACGCAGCCCTGCCAACCCATTTCATTTTTCTGCACTCTAGAGCTGATGTCATCAAGTTGTGTTGCTGTAAAGCGGTGGTAATTGTTTCAGCAGCAATAGGAAACTAATATACCTAAGTTCACTCTGATGTCTTTCATTAAGACAGAGAGCTCTAGAGAAGGAGCAGGAATCAGGGGCTGTGTTAGGGCCGGAGCTGAGGTGCCTGTTATCTATCCAAGTGCGATACCAAGTGGGTAGATGACAACTGGGCCTGCAGCTTAGAGGGAGACTGGAACTCTGTGGGGCCTGAAGCAAGTCCCTTAATTTCTCTGAGCTTCCCTGTCTTCTGTAAAACAGGAGTTTCATCTTCTTTATCTATCTGGAGGATCAAAGGAGACATTTTATGCAAGTGTTCAAAATGTGCCACTAATGTAAGACATTTATTATTCCTGCAAATCGGCCCCTAGACCAAAGGTAATGGGAGTCATTTTTTAGAGGCTTTTAAAAGTCTTCTGTCTCTACAAAGCTCATTATGTTCCATCAAGCTCCACAGAATGGAGAGAGCAGCACGTGGGGCAACAGACGGCCACAATTCTCAAGGAAGCACCAGGTCGCCAGGGGACACTCCCAATTAATAGAGCTGTAAGGAAAATCCCACCACAGTAATCTCACTACCTGCCACTCTCTCCCCATGCCAGACTGACTAAGCTCACACCAACAGCAGAGTGATGGAGATGTGCATCTTATTTCCTACTAAGTGATCAGTGAGTAACAAAGAGTTTTAGAGACTAGTCAGGGAAGTCCAAGCTCCCACCAAATGCAGAATCTATTCGTTCATTCATCACATGGCCATTTGCTGAACACTGGCGGAGGCCAGGCCTTGTGCTAAGATCACCAGGTAGAGGGGAACATAGACAGGCAAACGCTCATGGAACCTATGCATCTTACAACCTCTCATCCACCCTGTGAGGTAAGCATCCACAAGCCTCTGGTACCCTTGGGCTAATTCCCAAACCTACTTGAATGTTAATTTTACCATCTATAAAATCAGGATTATAGTCCTTGGAAAGCATTTAGCATAGTACTTGTTAGTCATTAAGGCCTTAATAACTGGCCACCTTGTTATTGTTAAGGTACCACCTAATTTTTTTTTTATAAACAGCCTAAAATGTCTCCCTGTAATATCCAGTATGATAGACTAACTAAAATCCCTCCTCTTCTTGACAGCTATAAAATATTTGAAGGCAAATTTTATTACTCCTCTTCATCTCTCTTCCAGGGCAAATATAGCCAACTCCTCCACCATCCCTCCCAGAACCCAACTCCCAGAACTCCTTCCCATCCTCGGTATTGTTAGGCTGCAGCCCTCTTAAATATGGCCAACGGTACCCAGTGATCTGACCAATATCAAGTACAGCAGAACTGCTACAGAGTAAACATCCAGCATCAAAGAACTTAACAAGCATTGTTTCAATTATTCATGAGCTGAAGTTCCAAAGATCTGTGACAAGTTCTACGGGGAAATTTCACTGAAATACCAATGTGTATCTTCAGATGACATGACTGGGAAAATTACTGAGGTCCCAGGGGCCCAGAATCTTTCTGGCAATAATAAGAGAGTTCCTCCTTGTCCTTAATGCAATACTGCGTATGATGTGATTACAAACTCAGGTTCCTTGTTAAAATTTGCCATCAAGCAAGAGAAGATACTTTGGTAAAATTGTTTTCATTTAAAAGGCATTGCATGGGAAACATGATCCTTAAGAGAAATGATTTGGGAGTAATAAGGATTCATATAAACACTTCCATATTCACAAGTTCGGAAGTTGGTGATGGCCTCTACCTTTCACAAATGTCATGCATCCTTTACATCCTATCAGTGTGGCAAAGAATGCTGCAGGTCTTCTCCACACTTAGGCAGCCTAGTGGGTGCAGAACTGAATTGAGAGACAGGTCCTTGAGTTCCAGACCCAGTGTAGGGAAAGGAAGTGATGACAGAGAAATTGAGGAAATTGCTGCTCTTCTAAGTCTCAATCTTCCTGCCTATAAAATGAGAGGGTGGCTTAAGTCAGGGATTCTTAGCCTGTTGTCCAAGGGCAGGTAGGTCAGGGAGATGAAAACACTGAAGTTTTAAGGATATTAATATGTACATCTTTAGGGTAAAAGAGACACAACTTTTATCAAATTCTAGGCATTGTGGTAAGTTGCTTTACATGACAATGCCCGTAATAATTGCCACTACTTAAAAACTTACTATGTGCTTCACAAATATTATTTTACTGAATCATAACATTCCTATGCAATGGGTACTATTATTGCCCCCATTTTATTGATAAGAAAGTTGAGATGTAGAAAAATCTAAACCACACTGAGTCCCAACCAACTCAGTAACTAGGGAACAGGACTAGCTAGTCATCACACCACAGTGTGAAACTGTCTTTAATGTTCCGTTTGCAGGCTAGCACTTTCTCAAATCTCAGCAGTGGCTGGCAGAGACTGTTCATTCAAATTAGCAGGCCCAGAGACCACAGTAGCATGAGTGACCCTGCCATTAACAAAGCTGTTGCCTCCAAGAGCTGATAATGCAGCAAAGGCAGAGTCAGGAAAATGCACTTGGTCACGCTTAACAAAGAAACCACATTTTTTATTTATGTTAATCCTATTGCTATTGGCATTACCTTCAAAAGGAAATAAGACCTGAATGGGCTGTAAAGACTCAGATGAGAGAATGCTACAGGTAAAATTTCATTTCTAAGTTTTTACACTCAACTCCATAAATTTCTTCATTAAAGTGTTTCTGCTAATGTAGCAAAGTTTCTTTAGTTCTCATTTCCATTCTTAGAAAATGTTAGATGCAACTTAACTTCTCCTGTTGCTTTGTGTCCTCAACCCAAATTAGAGAATATTGCCTTTCTGTAAATTAACAAGATTTAAGCTCCATTTAAAATCAGAAGATGAACCTAAAGCAGAATTATAATATATGACTATGAATATCTGCACACAGAGAAAAATAAAATTTTACATTAGTAACAGAAAGCAACTCTGGCTAGTTTAAACAAAAGCTGGGGAGAGATTGTTTTGGAAGAATACTATTGCATTATAGAACCCAAGGCTAAGATACATGCTGGAAAGGTCTAGAACCAGGGCCTGGAATACGTGGAGGACTAAGGAATATGTTCTCCCTCGCTGATTTCACCTTAAGTTCTCTCTGTGGATTTGCTTCATTCCTCCCTCTCTGCACCTCAGGCCACTTGAAAGAACAACTGTAACCCCATAGCCTCTTCACTTTGTAGGTACTCTCTAGCCATCAGAAGAGAAACTAACTTCTCTTTCTCAATTCCAATCCAGTATCCCCAGTGATCAAATGAGAAAATCCCTGGATCAATCAACTGTAGGTGGGACACAGAGAAGCTTAATGCAACACGGCTGCTTCCACGATAACCATGGAGAGAGAGTAATAGAGAAGCAATTTCCAGAACGGGGAGAAGGACTAAATAAAACAGGAATAGTCAAGCTAATAGTCAATCAAATAAAGTAATATATGTCCACTACATATCCTTCCTGAAATATACACTTTCCTTAAGTGGGAGAAAGCTCTGAGCTCACAGAGTCCAGATGAGGACTACGTGCCCTCACGATCTGGCCCCTGACCTCCATTCAATCCTCCCTGGGCACACGCACCTTCCTGCACTCAGCTCCAGTCCCTGCATTTTCTCTTCACCTCTACAAGGATAGAATCCCCTTCTCACTTCGAGGCTTCTGCATAAAGTCACATGTCCTTTCCATGCCTCCCACCTAGTCACCTCCCCTTAGCCTGTGTGTGACTGAGCTCTCCTCACGACGCCCAGACAGACCAGAGCACTGATCACGGCTGCAGTTAAAAACACTGTGTGGCTTTTTGGTTGATTTTTTTTCTTTCCTCTCATAGTATAAACTTAACGAGGGCAGAGCCTATCTCTCCTATTCAACTCTAATTTTGTAGTGCCTGGTATAGTGCCCTAAAATAGAATATGCTCAAAAATTATTTCAAGCATATCTTTGTGTGAAAAAAATTGAGCAAGTGAACCAGACTAAATCCTAAACTCTCAAATTTAATAAATTCCAAAAGGTAGGAGTAGCCTAGAATCAAATGAAGTATTTCTCACACCTCATTTTCCGACTCAGAGCACTTACATAGACAGAAACCAATTGGCAGGTGATGGCTGGCAAGGACTACCCCAGAGGCACAGGAGACGCTTTGTCACACCACAGCAACCCTGGAAACCAAGTCAGACTGTGGTCCACCCAGAAGCAGAATTCTTGCATTGGAAGAAGCCAAGTACATGTTCCCATCCCCAGTGTTTTTTTTTAAAATGGGCTACCAGCCACTCATGTAAAAACCAGAAAGTCCAACATCAAGGTTCTTTTCAACCTAAAATTAAAAGATATATTACTAAATGATTGTCGCTTACGACTCACAGCCCGTGTTAAATGTAAATGACTAGTTCTCTTGCTTTAATACTGAGTGTGCCTTGGGAATACAATTGGCATGTGGTAAATCTAAATTCTTCCCCTTCTAATTAGAAAGAAAATTACAGCTACTCCAAATCAGTCATGAACCACTAGGGGAGGGGAGGCCAAGCGGAAGCCTCCCTTGTTTCCTCAGAGACATACCGAAATACCCTGACACACAGAAAGTACACAAAAACCAAGCCTAAGCTCCAAGAGCCAACTGTCCACCATGAAGTTCCTAGAAATACATGAAACAGAATACATTTAACAAGTTAACCTATAAAGCAATCTCATTAATTATTTTCCTTGGAAAAATGATATCTAATTCTAGGGGGCAGAGAACATATCGTGAACTGTATGATTATTTTAAGTGAAGACCAAGCTGCCCTGTCAATCACCTGCTATTGTGAAGATGGACTCTTGTTTTCTGCACACTTTGTACTCTTTGTGCCCTGTATCAATCACTCTCTTAGATCTAAAAGAGGAAACCTTACTATTTACATACACTTCTCAATCTATCCCTGTCTTTGCTAGATTCATTTCATGCAGGTCTCTTCGTCAGCGGCACAAATAGGTTTTTTAAAAGTGATATAGAGTACTTAATTATGCACCCTCCATTTTAGTAAGATTTATATTTTGTAATCAGGGGGCAATATGTTCATTACAGAAGCTATAAAACTAGAGAAAATAAGAAAGAAGAAAATAAACACCTCTCATTCCATCACTCAGGGCTTAAGTTTACACTACTCTGGCCTGGTGCAGGACAGTCCCTGTTCTAGGAAAGGAGCTGATAAGCAACTCTACAAATAATGAATTTAAACTTTGATATATGCTATAAAGAAAAAGTACTGGATTAGATGCTATGAAAACTATAACAGGACCCCTTACTCTTGTTAATAAATTGGTGCCAATATTCATACATTTCTTCAGAGCAAAATTAAATGCTCTTTTAAATATGCATGCATTCACTCACCTGGTAATAGACAGTGCATACCACTGGAGGACAGAGATTCCACTTTTCATTTCCAAAGTTGCCTTCCACAGAAAAAGGAGTTGTTTTTCCCAGATTTCCGTCAGAAATTTCAACCATCAGTGAGTTTCAAATGGACACAAATGAAACCAAAGAATTATGTTTTCTAGATCTCTTTGAAGCAGTCAAATAACGTCTGGCCAAAAGGGAACCATGTTGAAAGCTGGATGAGGCTATCACATCATCTCAGAGGTACAATCAAAAGTATATGAGAACATTACAGACTCAATGCAATACCTATCAAAATACCAACAGCATTCTTCAACAAACTAGAGCAATTTAGTTCTAAAATTTATATGGAACTACAAAAGACCCCAAATAGCCAAAGCAATCCTGAGAAGTAAGAAAAAAGCAGGGGGGATTATGCTCCCCAACTTCAAGCACTACTACAAAGCCACAGTAATCAAGACAATTTGGTATGGGCACAAGAAAAGACCCATAAACCAATGGAACAGTCTAGAGAGTGCAGATATAAACCCAAGCATATGTGGTCAATTAATATATGATAAAGGAGCCATGGATATACATAGGGAAATGATAGCCTCTTCAGCAGCTGGTGTTGGCAAACCTGGACAGCTACATGTAAGAGAATGAAACTGGACTACTGTCTAACCCCATATACAAAAGTAAACTCAAAATGGTTCAAAGACCTGAATGTAAGTCATGAAACCATAAAACTCTTAGAAAAAAATATAGGCAAAAATCTCTTGGACATAAACATGAGCAACTTCTTCAGGAACATACCTCTCCAGGCATGGAAAACAAAAACAAAAATGAGCAAGTGGGACTATATCAAGCTGAAAAGCTTCTGTACAGCAAAGGATACCATCAGTAGAACAAAAAGACATCCTACAGTATGGGAGAATATATTCATAAATGTCATATCCAATAAGGGGTTGACATTCCAAAATATATAAAGAACTCATGTACCTCAACAAACAAAAAGCAAATAATCCAATTTAAAAATGGGCAGAGGACATGAATAGACACTTCTCCAAAGAAAAAATTCAGATGGCCAACAGGCACATGAAAAGATGCTCCACATCGCTAATCATCAGAGAAATGCAGATTAAAACCACAATGAGATATCACCTCACACCAGTTAGGATGGCCAACATCCAAAAGACAAACAACAACAAATGTTGGTGAGGATGTGGAGAAAGGGGAACCCTCCTACACTGCTGGTGGGAATGCAAATTAGTTCAACCATTGTGGAAAGCAGTATGGAGGTTCCTCAAAAAACTCAAAATAGAAATACCATTTGACCCAGGAATTCCACTCCTAGGAATTTACCCTAAGAATGCAGCAGCCCAGTTTGAAAAAGACATATGCACCCCTATGTTTATCGCAGCACTATTTACAATAGCCAAGAAATGGAAGCAACCTAAGTGTCCATCAGTAGATGAATGGATAAAGAAGAAGTGGTACATATACACAATGGAATATTATTCAGCCATAAGAAGAAAACAAATCCTACCATTTGCAACAACATGCATGGAGCGAGAGGGTATTATGCTCAGTGAAATAAGCCAGGCAGAAAAAGACAAGTATCAAATGATTTCACTCATCTGTGGAGTATAAGAGCAAAGAAAAAAACTGAAGGAACAAAACTGCAGCAGACTCACAGAACCCAAGAATGGACTAACAGTTACCAAAGGGAAAGGGACTGGGGAGAATGGGTGGGAAGGGAGGGACAAGGGGGAAAAAGGGTCATCACGATTAGCAGACATAATATAGGGGGTCACAGGGAGGGTTGTACAACTCAGAGAAGACAAGTAGTGATTCTATGGCATCTTACTACGCTGATGGACAGTGAGTGTAATGGGGTATGTGGGGGGGACTTGATGAAGTGGGGAGTTTAGTAACCATAATGTTGCATATGTAATTGTAGATTAATGATACCAAAATAAAAAAATAATAATAAAAATTCAAAAAATGGGCAGAAGATATGAAAAGACAATTCTCTAAACAAGAGATTTAGATGGCCAAGAGGCAAATGAAAAGATGCTCCACATCGCTAATTATCAGGGAAATGCAAATTAAAACCACAATGAGAAATGAGATATCACCTCACACCAGTTAAGATGGCCAACATAGAAAAGACTAGGAACAACAAATGCTGGTGAGGATGTGGAGAAGAACCCTCCTACACTGCTGGGAATGTAAACTAGTTCAACCATTGTGGAAAGCAATATGGAGGCTCTTCAAAAAACTAAAAATAGAAATACTATTTGACACGGGAATTCTACTCCTAGGAATTTACCCAAAGAAAACAACTTCTCAGATTCAAAAAGACATATGCAATATGCACCGCTATGTTTATTGCAGCACTATTTACAATAGCCAAGAAATGGAAGCAACCTAAGTGTCCATCAGTAGATGAATGGATAAAGAACATGTGGTACATATACACAATGGAATATTATTCAGCCATAAGAAGAAAACAAATGCTACCATTTGCAACAACATGAATGGAGCTAGAGGGTATTATGCTCAGTGAAATAGGCAAAGCGGAGAAAGAGAAGTATCAAATGATTTCACCTATCTGTGGAGTATAAGAACAAAGCAAAAACTGAAGGAACAAAACAGCAGCAGACTCACAGAACCCAAGAACGGACTAACAGTTACCAAAGGGAAAGGGACTGGGGAGGACGGGTGGGAAGGGAGGGACAAGGGCGAAAAAGGGGCATTACGACTAGCAGATGTAATGTTGGGGGGGGCATGGGAAGGGCTGTACAACTCAGAGAAGACAAGTAGTGATTCTATAGCATCTCACTATGCTGATGGACAGTGACTGTAATGGGGTTGGTGGGGGGGACCTGATGAAGGGGGTAGTTTAATCACCATAATATTGCACATATAATTGTAGAATAATGATACCAAAATAAATTATAAAAAAAAAAGATTGGCCAGGCACCCCTTCATCCCCATCCCAAATGGAAACACAAATCTCTAAGATTTCTGCAAATTTCTAAGGAAGGCTATTTCTCATGGTCAATCTCTGCCTAGAGGACTTTATTTCCATACCTGCTATCTCTATTCCACTCCACATTAATACAGACACAAAGTCTCAATACCTTCCTCAGTTTCCACAAAATAATCCACTCAAAAACCATTTGAGAATAAAATTGTAATTACTCAGGATTAGTAGATCACAGAAACTAGATAGACAGCACACATCAAACCAAATTAAAATCACCCATGAAACATGTGTTATGGACATTACACAGCTAGAAACCAACGGGGCTAGCCACACTCAGTTCCTTTTGTTTAACTTCCACACAAAAGACCTCATTATAATTCCTTTCATTCTTGTAGTTACCTTATGATCTCCACATTCCCTCCTTCCCTCCCACACCCTGTTTTCAGTATTTCACCATCTGCCACAAATGACTTATCACAGCATTTCCCAAAGGAACAGCAGTTCCCTCCCTAAGGGAAAGTCTGATACCAGTTATTATGACAAAAATATTTTCTCCTTTTCATTTTGGGCTTGACCCTAACATCTCTACGGTTTTCTTATTGGCCTTTTAGAACACATAGTATCCAATCTTCTGCTATCTTCCCAGATTCTTTCTGTTCCCTCTCTTGTCTCTACTCCTCTATTCTCTTCCTTTCTGCAACCTGCCAGAGGGCCGAACAAAACATACATTCCTTTCCCTTTCTCAGATTCAAAAGATTTTGTGGCTTTGGCTCCTACACACTAATGTTTTCACCACATCCTAAGGTTTTCAGTGTTTCACCATCTACTGCGATGACTTATCATGGTATTTCCCCAAGCAAAGGCAGTTACCTCCTGTGTGTAAAACTACAATATTTCCAGAATCTCTCACCTGGCCTTAGTGCATCTCCATATCAATAGGTGTTTCCAAGGGGTGGAGAGAAGTACTCCATCTCCATATCAATAGGTAATTACAAGCGGGAGGGAGGGTATATCTGGACTGGAGAGGTGGGGTAGGGCCCCCTTTTGCAGCCAGGTGGTGAGAGACACAGGCGATCAGAAGTGGATGACTGCTTATAAGCAATAACCGGGCTTCTCCCACTTTATTTCTCCCTTTGACTGATTTCAGTTTCAAAGGTAATTTGCCCCAGGCTGGGAGAAAGACTTTCCCCCAGGACTTAAACCTCCCTAAAGGAAAGTCTAGTACCAGCTTTTAAGATTGTAACATTTCTCCTTTTGAAATTGGGCTTGTAGGAACCAAAGACCCTGATGAAGCAGCTTTGTTACTCCAGGACTATCCACTGGTGAGCACCTACAATCTGTCTACACAGCCTGTTCCTTCAGGACTCAGTTTCAACTCCTCAGACTCTCAGATCACATCTAGAAAGGCTCTTAGAAGTCATCTGATACAACCTTTTCATTGTACAATGGTGCAATGAGCTGACTTGCCCAAACCCACAGTGCCAATTAGTGGCAAGCCTGAATTTTGCCAGGTCTGCATCTCTCCAGGACAGTGCTGTTTGCAAGTCTTCCACACACTTCTGTGCTTGCAGTCATAGTATTAATGCAGGAATTCAAAAACATGGCGAAGCACAAAAGGTTCAAGTTTATTTTTGAAATGTATTTAGGTACTAGTTTCTACCTTCTTTAATAAAGGAGGCAAAGTCTTCTAATGTACAGTAAGTGATACCATTCTAATTTCCCTGGAAGTACCAATATCTAGGTTTACATTCATATTAAGGTATATAAGGTGCACAAAACTGAGATCAGATTCTTCCTGAGAGCAAGCCTCCAGGAGAGAAGGAGATGTGGAGAATATGAAGGAACCGGAAGAATAAAAGGGAATTATAATGAGGCCTTTTAGGTAGAAGGTAGAGAAAGAAGAACTGAGTGTGGCCAGCCCTGTTGGTTTCCATCCAGATATCTACAAACTAACAAAGAAATTAAACTTCAAAATTAATTCTCGGCTCACTGCCTGATCTTTTCGTAGTGTTTTATAATTTTTTAAATGAATGTACAATTTAGCATATTTTCAAATGCTTTCAAATGGCCATTTTTTGCCAGTGGAAATTTACCTTAATCATTTGTGAATAAAGAAAACAAGAGGTAGAGCAGCATGATCTCTCTGAACCTAGGTTTGAAGGAACATACTCCAGCCGTATTCTCAACTAGGCTTTGCTTAACCTTCTCAGTCAGTTCCTACACAGCAGGAGAAATCTCCCATCTCGGTTTTCAGGGAAGAATGACTTCACCCGAAGTACGCCTGAAAGCCCAGGCTCTGCACGGTGCCCTGGTAGGCAGGCAGGCAGTGCCAGGAGCAAACAGTACAGACACAGCTCCAGCCCCTTCCTGCTCAGCCCGAGACAGCACACACCAGGCCAGACAGGAACCCGGTGCTACGGCAAGACAGGCATCGAGCAGGACACACAGCCCAATGGACCATTGCCACCAGAGACTGCAGGAAGGTGAGGACAGGACTTGGCTGCTTCTCCTCTGAGTGGAACATTCCAGAATGACTTACAGAAAACTCTACACAATGAGCCCTTTGACCAATTATGTCACAGCTCTTAATAACAAATGAGAAATGCTCAGCCCTTGGGTTTCATACCCTTCCCACCTCAGCTCAGTTTACAGGCAGCTTTGGTTTTCTACATGGGAAACACAATGCCACCCCAGTTCAAGAATTCTCCTGTTACTCTTACTGGGGAAGGAGCAATGAGAGTGTAACCAGAAGGAAAATCAGCAAAAAATGTATTCACTCTTTTGTAATCATCCAACTTCAGTTTATGTTGATGAAATTAATACACGTCAAGTCACCGATATAAACCACAACAGCAAATGAGGCCTCCAAACTGTTGTGAGGCACCAGACGTGTCAGACAAACTATAAACCATCTGATTAAATTATATGGAAACAGTCAATGAAACCCGTCTTTGTGTGGCAGCTTTCTGATTAGCTGTCATACTGCTGTGGACTAAGGAACCCCAAAGGAAAATGCTCCTTTCTTTTAGATGTAAAAATTTTCATTTTCTTCAGATAGTAAACACACACACTCACCCCCACACACAAATCTACAGATATGAGAACTCACTGATTAGTATTTCTTTTTTCAAAATGACCAAGACTTTTGCAAATACCTAACCCACTCTGCCTAACCATTACTGAGATTTTCTTGTTCTTCCCTCTTAGGATTTTTATTTCAATCAAAGGATTTAAATGTCCCATAAAATATTTTAGAGAGCCCACATACCAAGGCTTAGAAAGCTGATTGGATGAAGAGGGCACTTTTACTAAGGACACATTTTTGGTCACAAATAATTCTGCACACTTTGTTTCTTTTTTAACAGTCTTACAAGGTTTCAGTGACGAGCAAACAAAACTTGGCTGAACACAGTTCCACCTAGGAATCCAGGTTGAATTCCTGTCTTTATTAATAATGGAAAAGGCCTTGATTTAGAGATTAGGACATGATCAAGCAAGAAAGGCAGGGTTCCTAGCCTGGAGTCCTCATATGGGCTTCAAAACTTCCGTGAATCCTGTTAAAATGCAAAAGTACATGATATTTTCTGTGGATTTTAATGAACAAAGAGTTCACAGCTTTCAATAAGAGGATTGGTGATTCAGTGGTATTTAGGAGCCTTGAGGAACACAGGCAGTAACTATTTACTAAGTAAATGAACTCAGGGAGATACTTTGAGATCCTACCACTCCTACCTTCAATGAGCAAATTCTTCTTTCGAAGCACTTTAAAGAAAACAGTTGAAAGAAAACTGGAGACATTGAGCTCCTATCATACATTTACAAGTCAGGTTTAGACCAAGGTGCTGTCCCCCAACTACTTTACTAAACACCAATTTACTCTTCATAACTCTCAACTCAGAGTCCAAATACTTAATTGAAATGATAGTTCTTTCCCACATTTTTTGAAATCACTTCAAGTATTAGAGATCTGTAGCCTAGATGTCAGGAGATGTAAATGTCTCCAGACAGAATGCTGGAATATGAGCTCTGAGGATGATGGGAAGGCACACAGGAGCAAATGGACAAGGACAGCACACTGGGGGGCAGAAGGAAGGAGTAGGGGGAAAAAAGAACGTAGCCCTGCCATAGATGTTTCCACTGTTCTCCACATTGCATCTTCCTGGGAGCCTACGCACATGGCTGCCCTCTGGTCCACCCACAGGGCCGTGTAAACACGAGGTGGGCGAGAGGAGAGAGAAGCTCAGTCACAAAAAGTTGCACACCAATTACTAGGGAAGGAACTGGGACCCGGAGCAAGCAGAAAGAAGCCTGTGCTCACCGAGAATAAGAAGAAAACAAGGCCAACAGCACATAGAAGAAAACGTATAAGGTGAGGAGATAATCAGTGTCAACAGAGAGTACAATAGTGGTTAAGGACACTCTCTAATGTCAGGCCGATGTGGGACTGAGTGCTAGATCTACTTCCTCAAACTGTGACCTGAGCAAGTCACTGAACCCCTCAGAGCCTTCGTTTCCTTTTCAGTGACGTAAGGATAAAAAGAGGACAGCACTGGATTACTGATCATTGTCAGATAAAATGAGAAAGCGTTCTACGAATAATGTATTTTATTCATACTTAATGAGCCATAGCTGCTTTTATTCTCATCAGCCACTGTACTTACAGAATGAGGGAAGAAGGTGGTCGGGAAAGAGGGATGAATCTGCTCGGGACCTGAAGGAAGCGAGGCACTACAGCTGCAAGCCCGCAGGGCGAGTTCCCCCACCACCAATCATGCCCGCCCGCTTGGGGGACACCCTCAGTGAAGCCTGTGTTGCTTTCCCTGAACCCGTGACTGGGGAGCATGGCATGATTGTTCTTTTGGGAGACCATTCTTATAGGAACGGAAAAATGGAAGTTAATTTCTCAGGAAGATAGCAACGAATTGACTGTAGGCTCCCATAGTGTACAGATCTTGGACAAAGGGAGATACATACCTGTATTCCCCCCTTCAGAGTGAATGCTGACACGCACACATTTCCCATGACAACAGCAGGGAGCCTGAGGAGGGAAAGCCCTTAGGAAATGCCACTATTTTATTTATTATGTACTGCAGCACACTGATTTCAGTCATTATTCTCTGTCCCAGGCTTTTGTTCTTCTTGTTGTTATTGCTAATAAGTCTACTCTCTCCCATCCAAAATTAATGTTCCCCATATTTGAATTATGGGCTTTTCTATTTGCTTAATTCAAAAAGAAATTAAAAAGTACTTTGTTGCTGATGCTTCACCTCACCCCATCACGTGGCATGACTCCTTGAACTTATAAAGAACTCGGCTGCACCATCCATTTCCTGCACAGAGTCCAACAGGCCATCAACAGCATCACATGGAAGACACAGTCGCTCCGAGCACTGGGCACACCGCTGAGGTCAAAGCACAGACCAGGACTCACAGAGCTCCGCATCCAAGAAACATAGACAGGAAGGGAAATGGTGAAGAGTTTCCAAGGTCATTCCACAGACGTAGCAAAACTCTGCTCTGTCTGCTCCTCCTACTACTAATCAACACTGTTCAGTTCATTTTTCTACAGATGAGGGCTCGGGAGGAAACTACACTCTGCTCTGGAAGAGAATGATCTGTTAATAAGAACAGTAACCACAAACGCAAGCATATATGGTCAATTAATATACGATAAAGGAGCCATGGGTATAAATGCGGAAATGACAGCTCCTTCAGCAGCTAGTGTCAGCAAAACTGGACAGCTACATGTAAGAGAATGAAACTGGACTACTGTCTAACCCCATACACAAAAGTAAACTCAAAATGGATCAAAGACCTGAATGTAAGTCATGAAACCATAAAACTCTAAGAAAAAAATATAGGCAAAAATCTCTTGGACATAAACATGAGCAACTTCTTCATCAACATGTCTCCCCTGGCAAGGGAAACAAAAGCAAAAATGAACAAGTGGGACTATATCAAGCTGAAAAGCTTCTGTACAGCAAAGGATACCGTCAGTAGAACAAAAAGACATCCTACAGTATGGGAGACTATATTCATAAATGATGTATCCGATAAGGGGTTGACATCCAAAATATATAAAGAACTCATGCACCTCAACAAACAAAAAGCAAATAATCCAATTAAGAAATGGACAGAGGACATGAATAGACACTTCTCCAAAGAAGTTCAGATGGCCAACAGGCACATGAAAAGATGCTCCACATCACTAGGCATCAGAGAAATGCAAATGAAAACCACAATGAGATATCACCTCACACCAGTGAGGATGACCAACATCCAAAAGACAAACAACAACAAATGTTGGCAAGGATGTGGAGAAAAGGGAACCCTCCTACACTGCTGGTGGGAATGTAAATTAGTACAGTCATTGTGGAAAGCAGTATGGAGGTTCCTCAAAAAACTCAAAATAGAAATACCATTTGACCCAGAAATTCCACTCCTAGGAATTTATCCTAAGAATGCAGCAGCCCAGTTTGAAAAAGACATATGCACCCATATGTTTATCGCAGCACTATTTACAATAGCCAAGAAATGGAAGCAACCTAAGTGTCCATCAGTAGATGAATGGATAAAGAAGATGTGGTATATATACACAACGGAATATTATTCAGCCATAAGAAGAAAACAAATCCTTCCATTTGCAACAACATGGATGGAGCTAGAGGGTATTATGCTCAGTGAAATAAGCGAGGTGGAGAAAGACAAGTACCAAATGATTTCACTTATATGTGGAGTATAAGAACAAAGAAAAAAACTGAAGGAAAAAAACAGCAGCAGACTCACAGAACCCAAGAATGGACTAACAGTTACCAAAAGGAAAGGGACTGGGGAGGATGGGTGGGAAGGGAGGGACAATGGGGAAAAAGGGCTATTACAATTAGCACACATAATGTAGCAGGGGTGGGGTGGAGTGGGGGGATATGGGGAAGGCTGTATGACACAGAGAAGACAAGTAGTGATTCTATAACATCCTACTACACTGATGGACAGTGACTGCAATGGGGGTATGTGGTGGGGACTTGATAATAGGGGGAGTCTAGTAACCATAATGTTGCTCATGTAATTAATAATAGCAAAATAAAATAAATTAAAAAATAAAAAGAACAGTAACCACAATAATAACAGTAATAGTGACAACTAGAAGTCATCAGGCATTCTCTGTGTGACAGACCCTGTGCTAAACACTTTCATAAATCAGCTCCCTTAGTGCTTACAGCCCCCAAACAAAGCAGGGAGTATTGTTATCCTGAACTGACAGTCGCGGAAAGTGAGGGTTAGAAACATCACATAAGAAGAGGAACCAGGAAGTGACCTGTAAAGGACAGGCTTACGGGGAAGACCTACAATATAACAACTTCACATCCCACCATGGCATCTCCGGAAGCTACAGGGCCCTCAAGAACATGGACAGCATTGCTCTCTACCAGGTAATTGTGCCTTAATAGTTAAACTTTACTTACTGTAATTACTGATAGGTGGAGGTTCAATCTCTACTACTGAAAAACTCAAATTAGACGAATTGTATACTATACAACTGTATCAGTCAGGGTAAGTTCAAGGGCATGAAACAGGAAACCCAATTTAAACTGGCTTAAATAACAAAAGAAATGTGTTAACTTCTGTACTAAAAAAGTCTTGCAGTAGGACAGACTTTAGAGATGGCTGCTCAGTGTTTCAGCTCAGTCCCGCTGTAATACTCTTTCACCTCCACCCTCCACCGTGTCTTCTTCCTCCTTAGGCTCACTTCCCTGTGGGACCACTATGGTGGTGGCAGCTCCAGGCCTCACAGGGGCAGCCCAGGCTATTGCAAGCAAGAGAAATTTTCTCTTTCTGCAGCTGCCAAATGAAAATCCTGGGCTTTGCACTTATTTGACCAGCTTAGGTCACATACCTAGTGCTGAACTCATCAACCAAGACAGGGAAAATGCTATGCACTAAGGACTGGGTGAGTTCCGCAGACCATTCCTGAAGGAGCATGGTATTTGGAAGATGAGTCCGTGCCAGTCAGGGTCCATTCCTCCCAGACTAAGTGGCTGCTATTGTATTAGGTATAAGATAGTTGCCAACAGAATTATCGAGGTGTAGTTAGGAAAAAAGGAGGTGGGTACTAAGAAAGTAACCAATAAATGTCTGCCACAGCCACCTATTACTCTGCTAACCAAAGTGTGCCAAGCAGAGAATGTGAAGGATCTACAATCATTAACACATTTGAACCATTTGCACTTAATTTTATATGTAAAGAGGTAGTAAATTTTGTATGTAAAGAGGTAGTAAATTTTACTTACTTAACTTGGTTCAACATTTCCTCTGTTCATATGACTCATTTGCTTAACCATTGCACCTTCAAAATTAGCACCAGTGTAGACTTTTGGCCAAGCCCTCCGACAGCCTGATTGCAAATTCCAAATTAGCAAGAGTCATCTGCATTAGCAACATTTTACTGATCAAATTCTCTCCACTCAATTTTAATTTTCATCATACATGTTTTGTTTCAGTGAACTCCCAGCATCACTGTGAACTCAGGATGTCATGGAGGGAGGCAGCATAGCTAAATGGTTACGATCACTGGCAATGGGAAGGCTAGGCTTAGTATTAGCTTTGTCTCTTACCAGCTTGGAAAGCCCAGACAAATTATTTATGTTCTAAATTTTCTCACCTGTAAATGGGGATAATAACAACATCTATCTCATAAAGTGAGGAGTAGATGAAACAACCCATGTAAAGCACTTAATACACATCTTGGAACACAGCAAATGCTCAACTCATATTAGCTTTTTTATTAATAAGAATTGAAAATAAAGTTCATGTTAGTGCTCTGAGCCATTTTTTTAAACTCACAAATAAACTGGCTAATTAAAAGGAAAAGAATCACCATTTGCATTCATCTTTATCATAACAACAACAACGACATGGCTTATTGACTGCTTACTATGTTCAAGGCGTTGGGTGTTTTATAGGTATGAATTCTAAAAGGCAGATATTTTGTTGACAGAAGAGCTCGAAGAGGTTAAGAAACTTGCCTAAATGCTACAGAGCTAGTAAGTAGCAGAGCAAATACCTGAACACAGATCAGACTTCAAAGCCCATACTCATTCCAAATTACCTGACAATTTTAACTTCTCTGGCAAGTGAAGAATTATTTCTCACAAGAGAAAGCTAACCTTTCCAGTTCAAAAAAGAGAAAAAAAAGAAAATTGTTTAAAGTGATATTTGTACAGTAATTTTAGGAAATGTAATAGCCAGATGATAATAGCACTAGCAATCCAGGATGTATTTTATGGGGCTATTAATATATGCCTCCAGTGGTCAAAGGCTTCGCCACTCACTTGAGGCAAGTAGTAATGGCCAATAAAACTTGCCTTGTCATGTCTTAATGTTGTATTATATCATCACACTTGTAATGAAATGCTCTTAAACTTCAGTGTTATCAGAAGAGAAGAAAAAGTGGTGGTTAAACAAGCTAGCAAAGTGAGGAGGAAGGGTAGAAAAGTGGAAAGAGCCCTGAGCTAGGACTTTGGCCTAACTCTGCTATGGACCTGTATGACCTTCAGCTCACCTCTGTGCATCTCAGGATCCAGGCATCTCCATCTGTAAAACGAGGTTCATTATGGCAAGCTAAGACCTCTTCCATCTCCTTCAGCTCCAACAGTCTATGGCTCTACAGAGAATTTCATTCACTCAACAGCCACTCATGGAGCAAGCAAACTATGCTCCAAGTTCACCCTCTGCCAGGCACTCAGGACAGAGCAGTAACAAAGGCGAAGCCCCATCTCTGGTGTTGGACTTAGGAGGTGAATGATGGCTGGCGGTTGAAATACTGCCATACTTTGCAACTTTCTCTTCTCAAATGTCACCAAAATGTCCAAGCAAATGTAACAAAACCTTGATAATAGTTGATTTGGGGTAATGGTGTATGGAGAGATGGTGGAGGGTTTCTTTGCACTCTCCTTTTTTTGTGTGTGTGATGTTTGAAATTTTTCATCATAAAAATTTCAGATAGATGAAAAAGCTTCTGACAATAACCTACTAGATATGCCAGATAAGCTCTCTCATCAAAGAGAGGTAGTAGGAAAGATAGACAAAATATTTAATAAATGTTTAAAAACATCCAAAGGCCAACAACACTGTGTGTGTGTTGTGGGGGGGTAGAGGAGGAATCAAGGGAGGTTGAAGAGAAGGAAGTCCAGATGGCATTCTGGACCTGTTTTCCCTCTACAGATGCTTTGAGGAACTGGGGAATAGAGATTTGTATTCAGTTGGCTGAGGATGGGAGGGATGGACCTGAGTGGACCACTGGTTTGGGGTTAGGATCTCCAAAGAGCTGCACCCTAGCAGGAAGGGAGAACAGAAAACTAACAAGGTCTTGCAGAGGACTACGGCTTATCTTGAAACCATCCCAATCTCTGAAACTGAAATAAGATGTTTCCAGACTGCTAATGCTCCAAGCACTTGCAGAACAAATGTAAATCCCTTCTAGAATTGGATAACATTGACTTAAAATTATATCTGTAAATAACTGTGCAAATACAGTACCTCACACACAATTAAAAATAACAAGCACATGAGGAAATAAGACATAAGTAAAAAACAGCAGAAACAACAGAAACAGAAACAGATCCGCAAGACTCCAAGTTTGGAATGATCTGAAACAGACTTTTAGTAAAAGTTTTACTATGTGTACGAAGATACAATTACAAGGCTGAGAATTTCAGCATAGAATCGTGCAATGAGCTGAACAGTGGCCCCCCAAAAAATATGTCCATGTCTTAATCCCTGGGACTCTTGAATATTATTATATGTAGCAAAGGAGTGAACAACACTTTATATGGTACAAGATCTGATTAAATTACAGGTGCTGAAGAGTAGTAGCAGAGGGAGTTTTAAGGCAGACACAGAGAGAAAAAGGCAAGGTGAAGATGGAGCAAAGAGTTGAGGGCACAAGACAAGGACTGTCCACATCCACCAGAAACTGGAAGGTTAAGGAATGGATTCTTCCATTGAGTCTCCAGAGAGTGTGGCCCTAATGACACCTTGATTTCAGGCTTATGGACTCCAGAATTATGAGAGAATAAATTTCTCTTCTTTTAGGCCATCCAGTTTTTAATAATTTGGGAAACTACTACAAATACCCTAGGCAATTAAGATAAACGGGAAGCTCAAAAAGAGAGAGAGAGAGAGACTCAAATGGAAGGTTTAGACCTAAAAATATGTTAATTAATTTAATCTTAGTGAATGAATTTAACTCTAGAATAGATACAGCTGAGGTAGGAATTAGTAGTCTGAAGAAAACAACTAGAATGAAGCATAGAAAGACAGAAAGGATAGAAAACAGCAAAATGGACAGGAAAAAATATATAGGATATAGTGGAAAAGGAATTAAATTAAGCCCAAGTAATTATAGCCAAAGGAGGAGAGGAGAATAAATGGGCAAAGCAATATGGACAAGAATAAATGGACAAGATAATAGCTGAGAATTTTTCAAAAATGAATAATGTTATCTAGCCTCAGATGGAGCTAAGACAGTAAGCCCTAGAAATCCCAAGCAGGATCAATAACAAGAAAATGTCCTCTATGCAGATTATTATAAAACTGCTGAAAACCACAAAGAGAAAAACTTAAAATTATTGAAATGGAACAAAAATTAAAAATCAGTAACAAAATGATAGCTAGAAAGTCCCCAGAAAAAAATTAGAAAATACTCTTAACTAAATGGTAATAATGATTTCATATAAAGTTGTAGGATGCAACCAAAATAAAAAGTACTTAAAGGAAATTTATTATCTAAATACATATATTATATTAGATTAAAGCTGAAAATCAGTGAACTAAACATCCCCATTCAAGAAATCATTTTTTTCAAAATCAACAAATTCAAAGCAAAGAAAGTAGAAGAAAAAAATGGACAAAGATAAGAGCAGAAATGAGTGAAGAAAAAACAAACATACAATATAGAGGATCAACCCAGAGAAGTGTTGAAAGATTAGTAAAATTGATAAACCCTTGAAACGACTGATCAGGAAAAACCAATGTCAAAAACACATGGTTGTTAAACACTCTTTAAAGCTCTTATTCAGCACATTAAAGAAATTAAGAAGAAAATACTTATAATGATTTTAAAATATGAAAGAATAGTTTTGATAAAATTGATTATTTTATCCACTGATGATTAAAAACTCTTAGCAAAACAGGAATAGAAGGAAAATTCCTTAAAAATACTGTATCTTAAAAGAAAAAAAGACTACCACAAATCTAACACATACTGATGAAATGGTGAAAGCTTTCTCCTTGAAATCGTTGTCTTATTAAAGGTTGTAGCCAATACAGTGAGGTATGAAAATATATACAAGATAAAATAATTAGAAAATAAACAAAAGCGTCATTTTTAGCAGATGATATGTTTGTGGATATAGAAATTTAAAAATCTAGATAAATGACAAGTGAGTTTAATAAAATTGCTGGATAAAAAAATCAATAGACAAACATGAACTTCATATTTATATACCAACTATACACAGTATGACATTTTTAAAAGCAACTCTCATAATATCAAAAATACTCAAGAATATCTAAAAGAAAAAGTACCTTAGATTAATTCTTAAAAAGATGTGAAAAATCTCTATGTAGAAAACAATACAATATTTTTCAGAGAATTTAAAGACAGTAATACTTGAAGCTATATACCATAGTCATAGATCAAAAGATCCAATCTGTAAAAATGTCAGTTCCTCCCAGACACTTTTAGGATATGCTTACATGACCTCTATAATCACCACCCCAATTGGTACCCAAATGCCCCTATGCAGTTCACCCTGCCCCAATTTCCTCCATTTCCCTACTCCAATCAACCACTAATTTGATATTGATCACTGTAAGTAGTTGTGGTTGATATAAAACTGCTTATAAATGGAGTCACACAGGATGTATTCTTTTGCACCTGGCTTCTTTTGCTTAATGCATTATTTTTGAGATTCAACCCATATTGTTGGTTGTATCAGTAGTTCATTCCTTTTCATTGCTTAGTAGTTTTGCATTGTATAAACATTCTGGTTCTTTCCAGTTTGGAGCAATTGTGAATAAAGTGCTATAAATATTCATGTACAACTCTTTTTGTTGCCCTACATTTTCATTTCTCTTAGAAAAACACCTGGAAGTAAAATTTCTGGGGATTAAAAAGATTTGAAAGATCTCTATGTACAAAGCAATAGAATATTATTCAGAGAATTTAAAGAGACAGGTTTTGTGGAATTTGATGACCTGATGCTAACATTCAAAAGAAACTATAAAGGACTAGTCTAGAATAGCCTCAAAGAAGAACAATGGGTAGAAGGGCTGGCTCTGCCAGAAATGAAGACTTACTATAAAAAACACCACCGTGTGGTATTGGTGTAAAAATAATCAAACAGATCAAGGAAAATTAAGAAAAGACCCAGAAACAGTCCCAAACATATATGATCATTTGGGTATAACCAAGGCGCCTGTGACACGCAGGAGTGGAAGGACAGCCTTTTTAATGAATGGTGTCAGGAAAACTGGATATCATAATGGGGGTGGGGGATTGAAACTTTATTTCACATTATACAGGAAAAGAAATTCTAAATTTTTTTAGACCTAAATTTGAAAGGTAAATTAATATCGTTTCTAGAAGTTAATATCTAAAATATTTTCAAGAAATCACATAAAGAAAGATTTAAGGAGAGATTTTAAGTCATTAACTATAAAATAAAAGTAATAAACTGTGCTGTATTAAAATTGTTTTGTTCATTAAAAGAATGAAAAGGCAAAAAGTGAGAGCAGGTATCTGCAACACACATATTGATAAATACATATTAATATATAGAATACATGTAAAGAATTCCTACCAAAAAAGGAAGACAAATAACCCAATTCTCTTAAATGGGAAAAAGACTAGAACAGACAGTTTGCACAAGACAATATTCAAGCAGCTAATGAACATTTAAAAAGATGCTTCACCTCATTCTTACCAGGGAAATGCAAATTAAAACGATTAAGAGATAACACTAAACACCTACCAAATGGCAAAAATTAAGTCTGACAACTTCAACTGTTGTCAAGAATGTGACACAACAAAACTCCAGTACACTTCTAGCAGGAGAATATTTTTAAACAACCACTTTGGGAAACAGTTAGATATTATATACTGTCAGGAAAAATTGTGAAAGACTTTGAATAGGGAAGAAAAAAAGAATACTGAGTGTTCAGTCTAGTGCACCCTTCAATGTCATCCTGCTTTCATTGTCTGAGCTATTTCTCCACGTTGTAGAAAACCGATACTACTACAAATGCTTCGTGTCTGTAGAAATGCAAATGAACTGTATTTGGTGGAATGCAATGGATTAAAAACAAACTCATTTTTCATCTACTTATAAATTCATTTCAGCCTCCCTTATTGCCTATATGTGTGTGGTTCTTTTAACTCTCCAACGAACCAAGAAAAGGAAAGGTAACATTTATTGGTTCTCTCATTACTAATGAATTAAATCAAATCTTTGACACATGTTCATTTTATATTTGTCTGAGAGTAATGACTTTACTTTAAAAAAAATTATCCTTTAATGACACAAAGGCAGTAGATACATAGATCCTATGCCCCAGCAGTTCCACTCCTAGGTACACAACCAACAGACTTGCATGCACCTGTGCCCCAAGAGACATGTGCATGAATGTTCATAGCATCATCATTTATGATAGCCAAAAACTAGAAACACCCCAAATATCTATCAGCAGGCAAGTAGATAAATAAGTTGTGGTATATTCAGATGATAAAATACAGTAAGTAAAATGAGTGAACACTAGCTATATACCATTTCAGGGAAGAACCTCAGAAACACAGTAAGGAAAAAATAAGCCAAACATAAAATAATAGTTTTCTGTAGGATTTCACCTACATGAAATTCAAAGCAGATAGAAAACTAAGCCAGTGTTTAGAAATACATACTTAGGTGGCAAAACTTCTAGTAATAACCTCTTTACTTCTCTTTATAAATCAAGACAGTGGTCTCCTTGGTGGGAATAGAGGTTTAAGGATTGGTAAGGGTTAAGAGGAGCCTCTGGGGCACCTGCTATGCTCGGTCTTGAGCCTCTGTGTCAGTAACAATCTTATACATATTCACTTCATGCTAAATCACCGGACTCTTTGTTTTGTGCCCTTTTCTTAATCTGCATTATCTTTCATGCTAAAGAAAACATTTTAAAAAAATTCAGGGAGTGAAGGTCCCAAAAGCCAATTAGAGACAAAGGCTACAGTATTCACTGTATTGTCCAACAAGCAAGTTTTCCACATTGATATTCCAAAATCATTAAAGAAATGGCCTTCACAGACTTTTTTCTAATCCCCTAAAGCAGTAAAATAAATGCAATAGGCTGTTGAAAAAACAGGAAGCTTAACAGTTTGGCACCAGGGCTGTTTTTTTCTTCAAAGACTTGCCAGGTTCACAAACTGAGTATTTTCAGACAGAAGTTAACATTTAAGCTTTATCCGAAAACAGAAAATCAGCTGCCATTCAAAAGAAATTAACACCTGCGTCTCCGTCATTTCAAGGTAAAATTGTTTCCTTCTGTTGCGCCCATAACGCGACACCCTTGCGCGTGACCAGGCGCCCTGTGACAGCTCCCTTGTCACAGGCACAGGTAAACGTTGCCTAGGTAACCAAACCCTCCACCGCAAGTGCCGGCTCCTCGCACACCCCCCACAGAGCTCTCCAGGCTGAGTTCTCCATCCCCGCACCTAAGGGCAGGAAAAGTTAGAAAATTCAACAATCCTCAGCTGCTCATGCTTTGATTCACCTGTCGGAGTGCTGGAAGGACCTGTCTGAGGGCGCAGTGGTAGGGGCAGCACCACATTTGAAGCCAGCCCCTGTCATTGGGCCTTGAAGGAAGAAAAAGACTGGTAGTGGGGGGAGTGCAGGGGGACAAATGAGAGTTGGGGGGGAAGTATATAAACATCTCTTAAGCTCTTGGGCCTTCTCCTCTAATGGCAATAACTCCTTTCTTTTCAGCAATACAAATAACATTTATCATTTATTGAACACTTATTACGTGCCAAGCACTTTACATCACACGTGTCCTTAAATCTTCGTAGCTGTCCTTAAGTGTGTGCAGCTTTGTCTTCCTTTTCCAGGAGGAGACTGCAGCTCAGACAGAGTAAGTGATGTGTCTAAGATCACCCTTAGGAGAAGTCAGACCCACTGCCTGGAGAAAACTGCTATTTTCCCCATCCTCCCCATCTCCTATTCTGACAATGAATCACCCACTCTTCCTAAAAGGCAGCTAATTAACCACAGGCTGCCAAAACTCCCCAGCTTTGAAATGATGTATAAAGCTGCCATGAATGATACAAAAAAAAAAAGTAGAGTACAAGTAGTAAATAAAATGTCTTACCCTAGAGACAACATAAACAATAAATATTATTTATACCAAGTGTATCATCTTACTTCATATTGTTCCTGACAACAGTGGAGCAGATATGATTATTATGCCCAGTTTAGAGACAGGGAAACAAAGGTTCAGAATGGTTGGCTGCGTGCCCCCAGATCCCAGGGCTGTAAATGGTAGAGTTAAGTTGACTCCGGAGTCCCTAGCCATCTCAGGTAACAGTAAGGATGACAGAGTGCATATCACGTCACTCTAACAAGTGCATGTGTGACCAGGGAATACATGGATACTTATAACTTAGAGAGAAGCCCTCAATAAATGTTACCTATCATCATCATCATCACCATCCCTGATTCCTCGAGCTATAAATCTACACTCCTTTAGTGAGCACACCAAGTTCTTCACTATTTGGTCCCCAGCTACCCCCCAACACCATCTCCAACACTTCAGCCAGAGCCAAATACTTGCAGTTCGCCCTGACTGTGATCCCCCTCACCTTCCACGCTTTTGTTCTTACTGTGTCCTCCATCTGACACACCTTCTCACTTCTCCCCTTGGTTAATTCCCCTGAACTTCCTACACTCCTCTGGGGCTCCTGTGGCCAATGCCTGCCTCTGTCAGAGCCCTGAGTCCCCTGTGGCAACTACACTTGTATCCTTACTCCTTCCACCTCCAAGCTATGGTGTCTTGCTGGCCTCTCTGCCTTTTCACAGAACGTTCTCAGGAACTGCTGAGAGATGGAACTCAGGCAGTCTCAGGCTCTAGATCAGACCATGCAGGGACGATTTCTGCCAACGCGATATAAATCCTCTCCTATGTTTCTATATTTCCATTATAGCAATCCATGAAAGGCTAAAAAGCAGCTTCTCATAAAACAGTCCATAAAATCATATGTGGAAGTGTCTCCAGCCCACAGAGCACCACATGCACATAAGCAGTGCTGAGGTACTGTCCTCCTTCCTATGCTCTGGAGCCTTCTTTTTCTTTGTTTTCCAGTAAAGTTGTACAAAACAAGTAAGTTCCAGTGTTTCCACTCTACTCTTGTTCATTTTTAGGTTAAGATTTTTCACTATGGAAAGGATGTACAATTCATGCCTTACCTTCAAATCTTCCCTACCACTCTCGTACAAACCTAATTGGGAAATTGTGTGTATCACACTCCTGGCCCAACATACAAAGCTCAAAAACAAAGAATTCAACACAGATGAGTCAAACCACCTGCCTCTAAAGACAGGCACAAAGACAAAAGAAGGAGTGCAGACCTTTCAGAATATGGGATATGGAAATAACAGAGTAAATAAGAGAGCAAGCTTAAGCTGGGTGGTCTGACTGTGAATTCTTACTCTGCCACTCCTTGCTGAGGGGCTTTGGACAAGTCACTTAGGCAGGACCGGCTACATGATCTGTGGGAAAAATTTAAATGTTGGGTACCTTTTTCAAAATCATGAAGAAAAAAAAACACATTCTTAGAATTTCTTGAGTTTTTGTATATTTAGTTTGACTCAGATCAAAAATATTTCCATAAGCTCCTTCAAAGTACCATTACATTTAGTTCATTTCAATAGTCCTACATAATTCTCTCATCTACAAAGATAGGATAACAGAGGGTTAAAATAAAAATAGGGCATTTTGAGTTAGACAGATCTGAACTTAATTCCCTAGATCCACTACTTACTTGAAAGAATTACAGAAGTCTCCCCCTATCCACAGGGGTATGTTTCAAAACCACCAGTGGGGACGCCTGAAACCACGAATAGTACCAAACCATATATATACTGTGTTTTTCCTATACATACATACCTATAATAAAACTTGATTTATATATTAGACACAGTAAGAGATTAACAACAATAAGTAATAACAAAATAGAAAATTATAACAACATACTGTAGTAAGTTATGCAAATGTGGTCTTTCTGTCTCTCAAAATATGCTGTACTCCTTTCTTCTTGTGGTGGTAAAGATGTGAGATGATAAAATGTCCACGTGATGAGATGAACTGAGGTGAATGATGTAGGCACTGTGACATACGTTAGGCTACTATTGACCTGATTATATGTCAGAGGAATACCAACCACTTCCGGACTGCAGTTGGCCACAGATGACTAAAACTGCAGAGAGAAAAAACACAGATAAGGGGGGACTACTGTACTTAAGTTCTCTGAACCTGTTTCTCCATCTGTAATATGGGAATACATGAACCTCAAAAAGACACTATTAAAGTTTTACTTTTTTAATGTAAGTTGATTAGCTCAGTGCCTGCCACATAGTAGGTGCTCAATAAATACTAGCTGCTGCAATGACAATAATATTGTCCTTCCAAGGCAGGGCTCCAAGACAGTTCCATATAATGACCCATAGGACAGAACAACCTAGCATCCTCTTTAAGAGCAATACTACTGACTAAATATAGAAGTCAGCTCTACCAAAGCCTAAACTCTGCAATGCATCACCTAAATGACCCAAGAGATAATATCCAAATTTAAGATTCTCTTCATTAAACATAAAGTTGAACAACCTGAACAACTAATAACTTATTTGTATAAAATATTTCATTTCATTTTATCATTGATTTATACCCATTTGATAGATAAAAAACAAACTTTGCTATAAACAAGTACACTTACACCTTTGGCACATTTTGATTTCCAGCATTCTGTTTGAAATTCTGCCTGGGCAATCATTGTAGTAAAATCAAATTGGGACAAGTGATTTCCAAATACAAAGGACAATGACCAGAGTCAATTCAAAGACTCTAAGTACTCTAAAAGACAGTAAAACAATAATGTTCTCTCTAACTAGATACCTCCATCACATTTATTAATCTGTTTAAAACCCATCAACATTTCCCCATTTACAGAAGATAAAGCCCATACTCCTTGGTTGGACCTACATAATCCTTTATGATCTGACCCCAACTATACCATCTCCACTAGCTCCCCAAGTCAGTTCAGTGATGGCCATCCAAACTTCACAATTCCCCAAAATGAGCTGTTACTTCAGACCGCCATAATGAGTTGTTACTTCAGGCTATTGTTTTTGCCTTAATTAAATTAATGCATTCAGTCTTCATTGGTTTGTTGACTGCCCTGTGCTAGATGCTAGGTACATAGGGATGAATGAAATAATCATGATCCTGGCCCTTTCAATTTTTTGACTGACAAGTAAACAAACAGATATGCATGTATTCTTTTTTTTTATTAAGGTATTATTGATATACACTCTTATGAAGGTTTCACATGAAAAAACAATGTGGTTACTACATTTACCCATATTATCAAGTCCCCACCCATACCCTAATGCAGTCACTGTCCTTGGGTGTAGTAAGATGCCGCAGAGTCACTATTTGCCTCCCCTGTGCTACTGTTTTCCCCGTGATCCCCCACACTATGTGTTCTAAACAAAATACCCCATCCCCTTCTCCCACCCTCCCCACCCGCCCTCGCACACCCCTTCCCTTTGGTAACCACTAGTTCCTTCTTGGAGTCTCTGAGTCTGCTGCTATTTTGTTCCTTTAGTTTTGCTTTGTTGTTATACTCCACAAATGAGGGAAATCATTTGGCACTTGTCTTTCTCCACCTGGCTTATTTCACTGAGCATAATACCCTCCAGCTCCATCCATGTTGTTGCAAATGGCAGGATTTGTTTCTTTCTTATGGCTGACTAGTATTCCATTCTGTATGTGTACTTCTTCTTTATCCATTCATCTACTGATGGGCACTTAGGATGCTTCCATATTTTGGCTATTGTAAAAAGTGCTGCGATAAACATAGGGGTGCATATATTTTTTTGAATCTGAGAAGTTGTATTCTTTGGGTAAATTCCAGGAGTGGGATTTCCAGGTCAAATGGTATTTGTATTTTTAGTTTTTTGAGGAACCTCCATATTACTTTCCACAATGGTTGAACTAGCATACATTCCCACCAGCAGTGTAGGAGGGGTCCCCTTTCTCTGCATCCTCACCAGCATTTGTTGTTCTTAGTCTTTTCGATGCTGGCCAACCTTACTGGTGTGAGGTGATGTCTCATTGTGGTTTTAAATTGCATTTCACTGATGACTAGTGATGTGGAGCATCTTTTTTTCATGTGTCTGTTGGCCATCTGAATTTCTTCTTTGGAGAACTGTCTCTTCATATCCTCTGCCCATTTTTTGACCGGGTTATTTGCTTTTTGTGTGTAGAGGCATGTAAGTTCTTTATATATTTTGGATGTTAATGCCTTGTCGGACATGTCATTTACAAATATATTCTCCCATACTGTAGGATGCCTTTTTGTTCTGTAGATGGTGTCCTTTGCCATACAGAAACTTTTTAGTTTGATGTAGTCCCATGAGTTCATTTTTGCTTTTGTTTCCCTTGCTCGAGGAGATGCACTCAGGAAGAAGTCGCTCATGCTTATATTCAGGAGATTTTTGCTTATATTTTTTTCTAAGAGTTATGGTTTCATGACTAACATTCAGGTCCTTGATCCATTTCGAGTTTACTTTTGTGTATGGGGTTAAACAATAATCCAGTTTCATTCTCTTGCATGTAGCTATCCAGTTTTGCCAACACCAGCTGTTGAAGAGGCTGTCATTTCCCCATTGTACGTCTATGGCTCCTTTACCATATGTTAATTGACCATATATGCTTGGGTTTATATCAGGACTCTCTAGTCTGTTCCATTGGTCTATGGGACTGTTCTTGTGCCAGTACCAAATTGTCTTGATTACTGTGGCTTTGTAGTAGAGCTTGAAGTTGGGGAGCATAATCCCCCAGCTTTATTCTTCCTTCTCAGGGTTGCTTTGGCTATTCGGGGTCTTTTGTGGTTCCATATGAATTTTAGAATGATTTTCTCTAGTTCGTTGAAGAATGCTGTTGGTATTTTGATAGGAATTGCATTGAATCTGTAGATTGCTTTAGGCAGGATGGCCATTTTGACAATATGAATTCTTCCTATCCATGAGCATGGGATGTGTTTCCATTTATTGGTATCTTCTTTAATTTCTCTCATGAGTGTCTTGTAGTTTTCAGAGTACAGGTCTTTCACTTCCTTGGTTAGGTTTATTCCTAGGTATTTTATTACACATGTATTCTTATATTAAGAAAGTACTACACACAAAACAGGCAGGGAAGCATAACAGGGAATATCAGGAAGAGGTATATTTCATTGGCATAATCAACAAAGGCCTGTCTGAAGTGATACATTCTAATGTGGGATATGAAAGGTGGGAAGAAACAGCCTCAAAAAGAACCCAGGGGCAAGGTTTGGGAACCAGGGGAGGCAGTCCAAAGTCTGTGAAGCAGGAAGGAACTTGACATGGTCCAAGAACTGGATGGAATGAAAATGAGAAGGAGACCAAGATGTAGGAGATGATTTATCACGAATAAGCAGGAGCAAGATCATGGGCATTGTGAACCCTGGAAAGGACTTTAGATTTTGTTCCAAGTAAAGTCCAAGTCACCAAAAGGTTTAGAGAGGGAACTGCCATAATCTGATTTACTTTTATAAGAGCACGCTGGCTGCCTGTGGAGTTACTCAGGTAGAGAGGTGATGAAAGTAGAGCATGGAGAGCAGTCAAGAAGGGAAAGTGCCTGGCACTCTCATGCCCAAACACAAAAACCACCTCAATAAGGAAATTAATTCCACCAGGTCTGACGACCTTCAGTGGGTCTCCTTAAGTATGGTCTGATTCAAAATTCCTCAAAGGCATAAAAAAGAACCTTTCGAAGAATTTTTTTTAATTCAGCTTTTTTTTAAATCTTAAGTCAAAAATCAAGCAATCATTTTTATTTCCACAGCTACTTTGAAGTGAGTTGATTTCATATTGGAATGGATTCCAAAAGTCCTAAGTGATGCTCTCTGCACTAGAAGATAAATCACAAAAGTGGGGGAGGAAAAAACACAAAAACACAAGGTTTGTGGCCACATGCATGTGTGTTACATACATAGATACCACAGCCAACATGCCTGGGTTCAAATCTCACCACTGCCAAAAATAGTTTGGTGACCCTAACCACTAGGTGCCTCCATTTCCTCATCTGGAAAATAGGGATTACACGAGTTAGTAAACGTAAAGTGCTAAGAATAATGCCTAGGCCTCACTAAATGTTAACTAACAACAGCAATAATTAGAAAATTAATAGGGTTACACAAATTTTCTACTCACTAGCCATGGCACCTTGGGCGAAGAACTTGAGCTTTCCCTAAGCCTCAGAGTTTCATCATAGGTGAAATAAATATGACAACAATAGTATTTTTCTAAAAGGACTACTGACTATTAAAGGAAAAAAAAAGCTATCATCTTTCACCAGTATAATGTCCAGCATAAAGTTAGTGCCCAGAAAATGTTTAGTAATGTTATTTTATCATTAAATTATTATCATTAGAGGCAAGTTACAAATAGGTTTGTCCATGTTTGACTACAGGAATATATTCTACTGCATGTATTTTACTTCAGCCAAACTCCTAGATTCATATCGTACCCCCTCATTTAATAGTTATAACCTCAGGGAGGTTACTTAGCCTCTCTAAAACTTCCTCCTCTATATGGGAATTTATAAGACTATCTACCTTACAAGCTTCGAGGATTGATAATGAAAAAATACGAAGCCCCAACACAATACCTGTGGACACTCGATAAATGTAAGTTATTGTCACAGTCAATATTATTATTCATACAGACTCCATTTTCCCTTAGAAAGGAATTAAAAGCTTCAGCTTCTCTTTTTATCTCCATTTTGTTTATCCCTCTACCACTTGGACTCAAGGTGCTTGATAAAAACTTCCTCTTCACAAGTCCCTATTTGCTGAAAATAAGTGGGGTAAAAGGGTCAAGTATAGTCCCCTTTAACCCACACAAATGTAGAAGATAAACAGTGAATTTCAGTTGTTCTGATACAGAAATCTACAGTAATATGTGACTTGGATGTCATTTCTTTAAATAAGGTTTTACTATCAAAGGTCAAAGATGCATGAGGGAAAAGCAAACCTTCCTTTAACAAGTTAGAAGTCACATGCAGAAACCTTAGCTCAGCTTGAGCCATCAACCAGGCTGGTGGGGTTAAACAGCATGGCAGAATTAAATAAACATTAAACCAGCCAAGGAACAAATAATTGAGTGACATAAGCCAGAGTAGGAGACAGAGATTCTCTTACTCCCAATGAAAAAATGAGAGGGAAAATAAATAAAGCAGAAGGCATAGGTGGCAGTGGTTCCGGTACTTGTTGTTTTTGTTGTTTCAGGGAATGAACTATCTCCTAGAAACAGGGAGAAAGGAAGAATGGCCAGGTCAGGAAGGACAGCAAGGAGAGAGCACACACAGGGAGTGGGAAAGCCAGCTGCCAGGCCGTGGCAAAGGTGTGAGGGATGACATAGAGGCTGTCATGAACGCCACACCAATAATTTCATACCAGGCATAAAAATGAGTTGCAATTCCCCAGAATTCCTAATGGATGACTTTATATCCTGGAACTCTGCAAGATGGCTTTCTCTACCTAGTGATAGAGTTCTATACTTCTGTAGGGAGATGATGGTTCTTGAGACGTAGTAACTCATGATCCATATAACACCTGCATAGGGGAGGAGCCCAGAGGCCTGAGATGAAAGGGGGGAAATCAGATAAACGCTCTGTACAATAGATAAAGACATAGAAATAGAGAGCCTGGAGAAAGCAGAAGGTAAAACTTTAGAGATTTCTTCCTAATGTCAATATAAGCCTGTAAGAAGAGACTAAATCAGGGGTTCCCAACGCTTTTTGTTATTAAAATCCCAAACAAGGCTAAGAATCATCTACATGAAGAAAAAAAAAGCTATCATCTTTCACCAGTCTTGGTTCCCCCCCACTCCTAATCCTTAAATTATGACTTTTTAAATGAGACTGACTAAGCCAATAATTAAGATAGAGAACTCTAGCACTAACACATTAACTTCCATGACCAAAGCCAGCACAATGTGACTACAAAGCTGTTTCCTGCACCCCAGGTCTCCTTGTCAGCCAACAGAGAAATGGGGGGCGGGGCACAGAGTGGGAGAAAGGGCTCAACATACAATTATCAGGAACCAAATTCCTGGTTTATAAATCATCCTAAGCTGATTCTGAAACTGATTTGAAAGAAACTGAGTGTCCTGCACAAGGGATGCCACCCTCCAAGGATTCGTTTCAGCCCCAGCCCCTTGCTGATGGGCATAATCACATGCATTTCAACATTCATGGTGGCCTGAGCCCCCTGGCATCCGAGGGTTTGGGGGTTAATGAGAACCATGGAGGCAGAAATCAAATGATTACTGTGCCTCAAAAGCTGATAAGAATATACTTATTTATTAAATTTCTAAGTTGACTTAAACAGAACAGCAGTTTCTGTTGGAAAAGTCTTCTGTGTAACTCAGCAGCTATTTATTGAGCATGCAGGGCTATTCAAAGTGCGCCCACAGATGGGCACCGTCAGCACCGACTGAGGGAGCCTGTCAGAAATGCACGTTCGTGGGCCCCACCCCAGACCTAGAGGCTCCTGAACGCTGGATGGCCCAGCAGTCTCGGGCCTAACAAGCCCTTCCGGGGCCCTGGTGCAGTGCTCAGCTTGCGCAGAGTCTTGGTCAGTGTGCTGAGACGCAGCAGACTTAGGGATCAGGAGGCTGAATTCCAGGCCCCCCTCTGTAGCTTTGGCGAGTTTCTTATCTTCTCTAAGCTTCAGGCTCCTCTTCCACATACAGTGCTTGGTTCCATGCTCAGTAAACACTCCTGACACTCAGTGTGAGGCCCCAGGGCCAGTGCCAGCCATTTGTGCAAGAACCCCCAACACCCATGACCCCCGCCCTCACAGTCTACGGAAAGAACCTGACACACGGAATAAGCATGGCTCTGTCCCAATAAAATTTTATTTATGAATACTGACTTCTAATTTCACACATTTTCAGGTCATGAAATCTTATTCTTTTAAAAAATTTTTCCCATCACTTAAAAACGCAAAACCCATTTTTAATCACAGGTGATAATATAGATAGGTAATAGTGCGATTTGGCCCTAGTTTGGGGCTATAGTTTGCAGACTCCGGTCTAGTCCTCTTGCATTAGCAAAGTTGTTGGTCTATATGAACTAGAGTTTCCTCATCTGTCAGAAGAAAGTAATAATGCCCATTCTGAAGTCTTGTTGTGAGATAATAAATATCTGTAAAATATCTGGCAAGCTCCCTGCCAGAGAGAAGGCACTCAGCAAAAGGCACGTACTGTCATTCTTATAATGAAACGTTCATGTCATGAAAAAATACTAACACTCTCTGATCCAGAAAGACTAGGGGGAGCAGAGCAGAAATACAATGCAGACCTGTAAGCAAAACTGAGCTGCAGGTTTACAAACCGACTTGCTCTAATCACCACTGGACATATGCCTACCAGCACACTGCTGAATTTATATACACAAAAATAAACACTGAAAAAATAAGCAAACTTCCCACAGGAACTCCAATCACCTTACTTTCCTGACTTAAAAGAGGACATGTGGTTTATCCTGGATGTCTAAATTACTGCCATATGTGTACTGCCCTCCTGGAGCAAAGGAATGACTCAAGTAAAAGTGTATAAAGTCTGTCTCTGACCTCAAAGCCTCCAGGAGTTCACACCACCACCACACTGAGAACAAAGCAGCACTCTCTTGGGAGAATTCACAGCTGTTCAACATCTGGGGGGCCAATCAGCCTCAGACACAGAAAACCCTAGGACTCCATTTTCAAACGAAATTTCAAGGGCTCATCAAAGTTTCCAGTGTGTTGCCAGGTCTGGCGCTCATTCCTTGAGCATCACTGGCTTCTTTGGCTGCCTAGCATCTGACCAAGAAGAGTGCCCCCTGTTCTGATCCTCATGAAGCAGACGATCCTTACCCTGACCCCCCGACATTGCTCGCATTGCCTCCAAGTTCAGTGGTCTCTCCTGATGGGGAGTCTGAATACCTGAATGAACACGCTGTACGACACAGAGGCCACGAGGCTGTTGAGACTTGAAACATGGCTGATGTGACTGAGGAAACAGATATTTTATTTTATTTTATTCACATTTAAAAACTGATACTTGATTCAGCTCTTGGAAAACATTAGCATCTTTGAAGCAGCCTGGACCTGTGAATCTATTTTTTTGACTATAAATTTCATAAAATCTAAATACAGATCAAATTATTCCTGATGAAAATTTAGCATCTAAATCGAGATAGGATTTAATGGCAAAATGCACACCAAATTTTGAAGACTTACAAAAAAAGAATATAAATATTTCATTAATAATTGTTATTATTGATTGCATGTTGAAGTGAAAATGTTTTGACTATATCAGGTTAAACAGAATATATTATTACAGTAAATTCTGCCTGTTTCCTTTTGCTTTTTTGAATTTTTTTAATGTGGCTCTTAGAAAGTGTATTGCATAAGTGGTCTGCAGTATATTTCTACTGGTCAGCACTGCTACAGAGGGTTAAATAAAGGTGTTATTGTTATCACTTGTGTTCATCACAAAGTATCAGACTTAGAGTCATTGCAGGTCTGACCTCTTTACTCTATAGTCCTCTTACTGCCAATGCCCTTGAGAACAGCCCTTCTTAAGGTTTGATAAGGCAAATCTATTTTCCTTGATAGAAAAAGCAAACCTTTCCCACAGAGAGACTCACTTCTTTTCTTTAGAGTCCAGCCTGTTGGTGGGACCAAGAACACCACACATACCAGGAATAGCAGCCTTACTCTCTTAAGGTGTATATCCCACTTGTCCCAAGGAAGGGGACAGTCCTAGAACAGTCATTTGTTCATTCTAGTCCTCAAAATCTCAGATGATGTCCACATACACGTTAATCGCACATCACGACTCACTCCCAATGCAGCACACACACATTTTACTTCCAGTCCCCTTGTGATCATGATCTTCTCATAGCAAGATGAAAATATAACTTCCATAACTGACCAAAGAAGTTTTTATTTGGGTCTGGTAAATGCACAGCTAATAAATTCACTAAGAAACAAAAAACAGCCTTTTAAATCAGAGCAAGGTCCTTTCCAGGAAAGGATTTTACATGTAAGAATTTTCAAATCTGGGTAAATATTAAGATATGATTGAATGAATGCGGAGGCACAGTTTTATCTATGTATTTGTATTTTCCATGTATATGCAGAGACACATGTGTTTGCACAAACAATAGAATGACTCAAGTACACGAACCTCTTTTCCTGGCCCCACCCCTCAGGCAATCTCTTCAAGAGCTAACTTTCCCCACTCGCCCAAGTGCCAGGTGTTGTGAGCCCCCACCCCTCCACATCACATAGGAAGTGAGAAAAAGGCCTGGATATGTGGGATGTGGGGTGAAGGATCCTCTGAGAATGTTACCTACCCCCAAATTGCTGTTTATTGAAGTCTCTGGAAACCCTAGGCCAAGGTCTCTGATTTGGTGACTTTTAATGAGTTTAAAATCAGACCCAGAGCTCTCAATTCTTGAGCTGAGGAAAAAGGAAAACAATAGTGAAAGCACATAATCCCTTCACCTCATTGGAGCCATTTCCTGTAACTACCTTCCTGACGACGAACTTTGAGCTGCTAACAGGAAGAGGAATTAACAATTTCGGGTTTAGCTCCTCTCCCTTTCCTGGCTCTGGTGGAGGTGCTAATTGGCAGTAAAATGCATAAAAGGTGTACATCAGAATGGCCAGGGATGGAGAGGATCTGGATAATCCATAAACTGAATAATGAGCCTTTTAATAACCAGGAGCTAACTGCAGCTTTCTTTAATGGGATCCCAGTAGCACTTGTAAATCTACTCTCTCCAATTAGAAAAATGCCTTCCTCCTCCACTTTTCCCTGAAGCCAGAAAACAAAAAGAACTCCTCCAACTCCCAGCCTTGAGGCACAAGTGTGTGTTAAATTCTCAGAAACAGACAGAAATTTTCCTCCTAGGGAGGAGATTTCATAACTTCCCCCAGTTGTCTACTGGAAAGCTTAATAGGGCTCCCTCAGTGCAGAACTGTAAGCAAAACTTAGCTTTCCTCAAATCTAAACCCTTCTTTCTCCCACCAATCCCCAAGATAGTTTTCCTCCATTCAAGCTGTTATATAATTATTAATAAAATCATAGTTTTGCCATATGTGTACAGTGCATTCTGCTTTGCAAAGTGTATTCACATGCATTATCTCCTTTGGAATCCAACACCACTCCAGGGGGATCCAGGCTGGGAAGCCTGAAGTCTATACATTTGTGAGGCTCTTTAAGAAAATGAATATAACATTATAAATACAAAAATGCCAGGGTCTCTTCCCAGAGCCTTGAAGGCTCTTTCCGGAGCCCTAAAGCTTGACGTACAGGTAAATCCAACTCTTTACCACCCTCTCCTTCACTCCAACGCCCAAAGGGACTTGCAAGTTTCTCAGGCAAGGGTTGGGGGGGGGGGGGGTCATGTGACTTGCCCAGGATCAAAGGGCTATTCAATGTTAGAGGCAGCATTAGAAACTTATCTCCCCAGTCTCTGGGCCCCTCTAGTCCTCTAGCTGCTCTGTCACAAAGGAAACTCTAAGGAAGGAACACATAATAACACAGCTAAAGGTGATCCCCACCAGGCTGGTGTTACGAAGCTGTCTAGACTGAGAATTGCCTGCATAGAAGATGATGAAATGAACTCAAAGCCCCTACAAACATTCACTTAATTGGCACTGAAGGTAAAAGACACACTCCAACCTCACATAGCCAGGGTGAACCCCACCTTCACCATTTACAAACCACAGGGTCTAGGAGAAGTTATTCAACTTCTCTGAACCTCAGTGTCTTCATTTGCAATAAAAGTTGATATGAGATGATATATATAAAGCACTTAGCACAGGACACAGCCTGAACATGCTGGGTATTCAGCAAGTACCAACTATTACTGTTGCTGCTGTTATCAATTCATCCAGAGAGCACTGCTTTCACCAAGCAACTCATTCCCCAAAGCATGCTAATGGAAGTTGCAAAAGAATCACTCAGTCACTGTAAGACTGAAAATTAGGCCAGACAGATGCTGGGGCTCCAGCATTTCTTGGGTAGTAGAAAGAAATGTCATAGCAGATTTACTGGACAAAGTACCTTGTCTGTTCTACTTGCTGAGGTTATGCTGAGTTTCAGATTTATAATCCATACACTTGTGAATTCTCTGCAGCTTTACAGTCTCAGTAAATCCATATTATTTTCAGATGTTTTAGTGAGACCTCATAGTTGGAGAACCACAGACTGGGGTTGTGGGTGTTGGTTTCTTGATTTGTTTTTGCTTTTGCTTTTTTGTTTGTTTCCAATAACTTGGGGAACCAAAATTATTATGAGAAAAGATAAGACACTCCTATACTTTCCTTCTTTCTTCCTTCCAGTCCAGTTCTCTCTTCCCCTTACCCCCAGATATCAAGTTTGCTCCAGATTTTATACAAGCAGCAGTAACAGATCTACAAGAAACAGACTGAGAAGGAACTGAAGAAGTAAACTCATCGATAAGTTCTAATATGCTTGTTACATATTAGAGGGGAAAATCCAAGCTATATCCACAAAGAATTCAGCAGTTTACAGAGGAAAATAGGTTAGGCCTATGTCTCTAACTGGCACCTCAAAAAATAAATGATATCACTTATACATTCAACATACACTTAGGTAACACCTTGCTGAGAGGCAGGCCAGTTCCTATTGATACCAAGTTGAATAAGACGAGCTCTTTCTGCCCCCAAGACACAACTAGATAGCCACCAACACTGCCACCCATCAACTCTCACATTACTAGCAGTATTCATTTATAGTGCCTTGTAATCTCTGCTGACCGACCTACTGAAGGCCCCTGCGATTGGTGAGTTCATGGTCAGAAGAGTAACCAGCTGACTGACAGTACGGGATAATACCTGCTGCTACAGAGAGCAGAACTAAGGCGAGGGAAGCACAGAGGAGGCCGTGCTGAAGCAGGGGAAGGCTAACTGCTCTATGGCACGGAACTAGGAGCTGAAAGATGAATAGAACTTTTGTCAGTGGAGGAAAAGTGATAGCAAAGGGAATTTCCTGCAGAGAAATGAGCTGTACAACACAACTAATTGCTAATAATTATCAAGGACATATTATATGTCAGGTTCTGTTCAACAGAAATTAGCTCACTTATTCTTCATAACCTTAAGAAGTAGGCACTATTTTTGTTCCATTTTGCAAATAAGGAAACAGGCCAAGAGAACTCACTGCTGGAACAGGTTGGTCTGACATCAGCATCCAGGCTTTCAATCCCTGTGCTACATTACAAAGGCACAGAGTATGAAGGGAGGTGCCACATCTACAGACTTGGGAAAAGTTTAGATAAGTGTCTGGACTGTGGGTGAAGGAGTAGTAGGTAGTAAGGCCAGATATATGGGTAGGAGCCAGATTCTGAAGGAATTAGAATGCCAAACTAAACCACTGGGTTTATCCTACAGAAGTTGGGGAGCCAAAACAAGCATACAAGTCTACAAAGGGCTTGACCAGCACTGAGCTTATACACAATACCCGGAGAGTGATGTGGAGGATGGGCAAGATTACGCACAGCCTGAAGGAAAGGACACTATTTCAAAAGACAGACCAAATACTAGGCCCTGGACAAGGCAGAAGACAAAGGATGGAGAGCAGTGGGCAGATGTGGGAAGTTTTCCTAGATGCAATATGGTGAAGAGTTAGGTCTGGAGCAGAAAAGTAAATGAGAAAACACAAAGTTTATAACTTGCTATCACTAGTCATCCAATTTCCTATAAATGAAAATAAATATCATACAGGGACAGGCAACTGGTAGTGAAAATAACATTAACTTAGTTATGCATCTATCGTGTTATTGTCTAACTGCTTCATGTTCATAAGTCTCATGTGTCTACTTCAGTTCTGGATACAAAGAAAGCTGAATGCAAATCACTAAATATTTGTTAACTGTTCAAAGTGTACAAGATACCATGCTCAAAAAGTACCTGCTAACCAAAGGCAGAACTCATGAAAGAAAATATAAACAGGTTTATTATATAAAATTATACAATGTCTGTAATTTACCAAAGAAGAAAAACAAATGGTAAATACAAATTTAAGTGTTACTTCACTAGTAATCAAACAAATTAGATACCTTTCTTATCCATCAAATTTCAAAGATTTTCAAAACACCCCTTGGAAAGAGATTGGTCCTTGACTAGACAGAGAGGTTGTTCACAACGGCATATCTACCCAGGAGAGCTGTCCAACCAGGGGCAGGGCAAGAAATGAACCTACTAAGACTTAGGGTTGTTTTACTGCAATATAACCAGCCTATCCTTACTGATATGAAGATATCCTCATTTAACCCCTAGAATAACCCATTGAGGGATGCATGACCATCCCCATTTCAGAAACTGGGACAGTAAAATCAAGAAATTTGTCCTTGGTTCTACAATCAGTAAGTGGTAGAGCCATAATTAAAACCCACATATTTCTGGCTTCAAAGCAATGTGGAACAGATATGTATTCCACAATCAAGTGATTATTGAGGCAATCATCCTTCTGTCTCAAAAGCCAGCTCCATGCATGGGTGGAACGGGCCCTTGCCATGCTCAGGACCATGAGGAGCTAGTTCTGTCTAAAAAGACCACCAACAGCTGCCACAGCAAGGGCTTCTACTCTTAACTAGTTAGAGATTCCAACTATTAGGAATAATTGCCTACTGTGCAGGCAATAAAGATACTTTATTCATCCACTCTGTATCTCAGTTTTCTCATGTAGATGTGGATAATATCTACCTAAAAAATCTGTTGAGAAGATTAGTTTTTACCCACAAAGTTGACACTGCCTCAAAAGGTATCTAAAACACAAGCTCCATGACAGTAAATCCTATACAGTCTTTAAAACCCATCTTCAGTATCTTAAGTGAATATCCTGTCTTGACTACCTAGTAAAAGGGCTGATTGCTCTGTCCCACAATGCACTTCCTATAAACCTATGTTACTCTTCATATGGTAACATAAGCATCCATGCACTTTTCTAATCCCCTTAAGTATACTGCAAACCATTTGAGAATGGAGCCATTGGTTTATACATCTTGTGATGCCAACCAAGTCTAGGGCCAGCATATGGCAGAAAATTTTTCATTAAAAAAGAAAAGAAAAGAAAATTACCCTGTCAGGCAATCATTATAATTATCTACATTCTACAACTTGAGCAAATTGAGTCTCCAAGTGGCAGTAACTACCTAAAACCATAAGCAGGAGGCCAAACTTGCAGTGAATCCAGGTCCCCGGACTCTCCACTCCACTAGACATAGCCTTATAAAGACAGCAAGGGGAAAAAAACTACCAACCCATCATTACACAAAGGTACTTTGTCTCTCAAAGGTGGTAGGAATTATACTGGTATCAGAACATCTTAGAATGTAATCACCTGGAAGAGTACAGGGAGCAGCATTAAAGTATAAGGAAGGTTGGTGGATCTGAGTCTAAATCCAGGCTCACTTTATTCTTAACCTTGTTGCCTTGGGGCAATTTTCTTAACCTCAGGAGCCTTAGCTTCCTCAGGTGTAAAATGGACTGTTTTTTAAAGAGAGTTATTATATTATATGAAACAGGCTGAAGATATAGCAAGGATTAAGTAAACTGTAGTTATTATGTGTCAGAAAAAAGTGTCACACTTTAATGCCTATGCCATGAAGTATTTTTCATAACCTAACTTATTTTATCCCCACAACAACCCGGTGGAAGGTGCTATTACTTTGATTTTATATTGAGGAAACTGTGTTTCAGAGACAATTAAGCAACTTGTCCAAGGTCACACAGGTAGCAATTGCTGGAGGCTGCATTTTTAGACTAAGGTCTTTATTCGTCCAGGCCTCTTTGCAGTTTACCTGTTGTATCCCAAATTAGTTTGAATGGAGGAAAGATAAGGAGGACTCATATATGCCCCAAATGAGGTGCTGAGGTCAGTGTGAGGACCTGGAAAGATTGGATCAGATTCATGTGTAGCTTGGGATGTGCATTAAAAATGTTTCAAACAGGTGCAAGATGAGTCAGGGGAGAAACCAAAAGACGACAGCCAACAATAAATGTTATGCTCCTCAATTTTCCTGTCAGCCAATAATATAATAAATAGTAGAGATGACTCATATTTATAATCCAGTCTTTGTGCTAAGAGTCTCCAAATTAAAAATCCCATAGTGTAACACCAATGTATTATATATTTCCTCTTGATCTTGCTACCATTTGTTATGTCCCAGAAAATGTTCTAAAAACAAACAGAGGAAGTTCAGAAAAGTCAGATATCTGATCTCCTTTATTCTAAGAAAAGGAAAGAAACTCTGTTAATCTATTTGCATCATTAATGCCAAGGCATGTTGGAAGATGATTCAGGTATAGCAGTCGATGGCTTCAAATCATCCTACAGAAAAGCAAATGCTATTTCACAATAACGCATCCAAAAAATTCTCTTCTGGTATTTTCCTGTGTCACGCAGCTCCCCCAGCCTTGGAACAAACAGACCTATACATTCTCCAGCCAAGGCCCAGGAAACCTTTGTACTGTGAATGTTTTTGATTCATGCAGTCAGGAGTCAGGTTAGTTCACAGTAGAAACAGTAGTGCAGACAAACGAGAAACAAAACAACACACACACAAACAACTCTTCCTGCGGGATGGAAAGTTCTCAAGTGAGGCACTGACAACAAGCCCTCCCACCTAACACCACAAGGCTGTAAGCCCAGGAAGATGCTCAGTCCGGGGTGAAAACAGACTTGGAGAAAGAAAACTCAGCAAAGAAAGGGTGGACTCTGAAAGGGGGTGAAATCATTTTGTCTGTTCAAATTTATAAGCATAAGAAGGGTCCGAGATTCTCTACTAATAAATACATTGTCCTGTGAACTTTTCCAAAGTAGAACTAATGACACATAAAGCTAGCAGATCCCACAGAAAATTCATTCCTAAAGGACTGCCTGTAAACTTAGAAGTTTCTGTCTTCACATGATCAAAGGCTCAGTAGACTCCCCCCGCTATGCTCACTCTCACCCCCATTCAAAGTGTCATACGGTTCATCATCAGGAATCCATACCTCTCCTCTCGCCGTGGCCCCTGAAAGGCCTCGGGCAAGCAACAGGGCTGCGAGACCCGCGGGAGCACCCCACCCCTCCCTGCCATCCCCATTATTCGGCGCAGAGCCTTGTTCTCCCCTGGAGCCAAGAGTCTGCAGCTCCTTCAATGCAAGCGCGAGCAGGCAGGAATGGTGGGAAGAGAAGCTGTGCCAGCTGCATGTTTCAGAATCTCCCTCCATATGCATTTGCCAAAGGAACAAAAAGAAAATCAATGCCAGAAAAAGACAACTGAGATGAGGATGCGGTGGGACCGCGACTGACTCCTTGCCCCTTAGCAGCAAGGGACGAGCCAACCACGCGTCCGAGGCACAGAGCCCAGTCGTTACCTTCAGGATGCAGGCCATGGCGCTCCGCCGGCCCTCCGGCCACCGAGCAGCAGGCGCGCCTGGGTCAGGGGCAGTCCCGGCGACAGGCAGGAGGTTGGTACCGCGGCAGGACAGCACCAGCCCACATTCCCGCAGGTCCAAATAAGGGGACCGCGGTACGAGCTGCGCGGGCACAGGCCCCGCCCCCCGCGCCGCGGCCCCGCCCCCGGCCGTGTCCACTGGCTGGCGGCCCTCGAGGCCCCGCCCCCGGGTCACGTGCCGTTCCGGCGCCGACCGCCGCCCTCGGTGCTCGCTTCTTTTTCTTTTTCTTTTTTTTTCTCTAAACGTTCCGTAGATCAACGTATACAAAGTGCTCAGCAGCAGGAAGGGATCGGGATCCCGCTGGGGAGAGAAAACGGCCTTTCTTCTCCTCAATTCGGTCCCCTCTAACAGATTAGAGAACTCTGCAGACATTTCACACTTTAAAAAAAGTTAAATGGATTTGGAATCACCCCGCTGTAGGCTTGGGCACATCAAAGGTTTCTTCAAAAGTAGCAAAGGAAATTCTCCTTGGGCTGTTTAAGGACAGAGCCCTCACTCTACTTAAAAACTCTGTGATGGGCTTACCTAAAAATTAGTAATTTGCCATTAATAAGGGAGATCAAATACCTATCAATTAAAGATGCTAGGACCTTACACTACATATATTTGGTGTGTTAAGTATACACACACACATATATATATATGTATGTAATTATATTGCTCTTTCCTGCTTTAAGCTTGTGTATTTATGGAAAATGTGTATACATAAATAGCAAGAATATATGTACACATGAAAATATAATACATTCTCTTATATTTTACATTGATAGTATATGTATATAAATTGTGTGTGTGCACATGCACAGGACTTTGCTCTTCCCTGCTACAAGTTTAGAATCTGAATGAACTTTTTGCAACTTCAGTAACAAAATAAGATCTAAACTTTCCTCTTTCCAGAGAGGCCATTCTTCACCATCCAACCGGAACTGATGCTGAAACAAGTGATGATACAGCAGCTCTACTAAGAGGCAGGTTGTCAGAGAGAAGGTGTGTTTTGGTTCCTCTCTACCCCTCCTTAGCAGGCCCTTTTGGAATGAAAATCAATAAGGAAAGCCCAATACCCAAGCATTGGCTAAGAGAAGCAGTTACTTCTACAAGGAAAGTAACGTAACACAGGAACAAAGGAGAGAGCCCTCACTGTGTATATATACAGATTTCTACCACTTGGTCTGTCAGAGAAATCTTAAACCAGGTGCAAAATATTCACCCCAGAGAGGTATCACTTGCTTGAAGCCCTATGTCGTTTGCCTGCAGGGGGTCAGGACTGCTGGTGGCTGTTATGTCGTGAGATTGGCTCATAAACCACAAGCAGAAACCAGGCTTTCAAGGGATTGGGTGTTTTCCTGGTAAAGAACATGCAGAATCCTGAGAAAGCAGAAGGCACCACAGGAAAAGAGTTACAGAGGCAGAGGCTGAGACTTGGATAAACTGCCTTCTCCCAGGTGAAAACCCTCTTTTCAGTCTCCCAGAAGGACCACACACTGCTCTTGCAATTCCCTCCTCCAGCGCCTGCATCTACGTCAGAGATGGGCTATATTTTCTGTAAGAGCTCCTTTGATAAGGACTGTGTAATTTAACCCTCTGCTTTAGCTTACAGTCTTTAGTGGGCCAGGAAAACTCAGCATTTCATTCATTTATGAGTTCCACAAACCTTTATTGACCTACTAAAGGAAGAATAATTTTTTGAGCTGCCACTAACTAGAGGGAAAAAAGAAACCTTTATTAAGATACTACAGGGCCTGTCAGGGATGAGAGAATGATTTCTATGGTCTCTGACATTGTCTCAGGTTCAGACAAGTGGGAAAGACAAGAGATACATGATGATATAACATGGTAAGGTCCTTAACCAATGTGGAATCAAAGCTCCAAGGAAGAGGGGCTGGCCCTGACAGGGTGGTAGGTGGAAGAGGTAAGTAAAGGTGCACAGAACATGCATTCTCTCTCTGAAGAGTCTGGAGGCGTGAGAGACAACACAGCAGACTCTAGTGAGCAACCTTGCTGAACACATCCTTGCTGGGTGACCTTGATCAAGTCTCTTCTCTCTTTAATGCTTAGCCTATATAATAATATCTATCCTTGTGAGAAGTAAACGAGACAATGCTTGTAAATCCACTCACCTCAATTCCTGGCACAATGAATACTTTCAAAAGGGTAGCTCTTTACCTAAAGAGAGCTTGTGAGAAAGAATAAATAGGATGGTTCTCATTCACCTTGGATATCTCAAAAAGATAAACACTGATGCGGCAAACACTTGGCATCTTCTGACTTGGGTATACCATAGTGAGGACTTGACTAGCTCCATCAGTCTTGGGTATGGATCTGTCAAACTCACACTTACTCATATCCATACTTCCCAAAATGTTATTTTTTGATTAGCATCCACAAGTTATACCTAAATACAGATAGGAATGGAAACACACTTATAACAATCAAAAAGAAACTCTAAATGTTCTAGAATAAATCTGTACCAGAAGTTTTACAAAAAAATATTAACTATCACTGTCTCAGATGGACAGCAGTTGGATGGTAAAAAGAAGTTGGATGGGAAAAAAAGGTTATGAAAGTGCAGCAGATTTGTGGAATGATGGGAGGGTGGAGGGAAGGTATGGCCAGGATTTTTTTGTTTGTTTTGAAACTGGCCAAACTATAGAAATAGCTTAGTTTAATCCTGAAATGTAGCATAATTTTCCAGGTCTCAAGTTATGTGACTTAAACCAATAACCTGTTTCCAACAATAATAATAAAATAGAGGCACCTTGCAATTAAATGCAATACCCCATTTGATCCTCACCACATCTATATGGGTGCCATCTTCTCCAGGGAGAAGTTAAGTAGGGAGACAGAGACCTGAGCCCAGGTAGTTTGACTTCGGCATCTGCCATCCTAGCTGCTACATTCAGCTGCCCAGTAAGTTAGAGACCAATCTCTACTATTTGGCACCATTAAGACTTAGTCTGTTGTTTTAGGTTGAGTAGTCAGAAAGCCTAAAGTATATATCCTCACTAGGATACAAGCATGCTAAGATGAAAACTAGGTCTATAAGTATGTGAAAAATGGATATACTCTATCTGAGTATACAGGGTAGGCACACTCACCTTGCATCTCTTCACCCCTCCAAGGCCCTGGGTCCTAGTTTAACAAAGACTGCACATCCCATCCAAGTCTCCCATAGAACCAGGCTGTTACCACCTCCTGCCCATGGGAATTACCTCCCACCAAAGATTCTGCTGCATCTCACCTATGATATGGGGCCTGCCATGCCACCAGCCCTTTCTTCCCTTCATGGCAAGATCCCTGAGGGCTGGGCCTATCACCACATCAGCTTCCCTAGGACTTTTTTGGCTCAAATTTGTCCATCTTCTCTCTCCTCACAGGTTTGTCACTAATGATATCTCAACATGCCTTAAGGCTAAAACCTCACAAGTTATGCTAAGTTGTGGGCTAAAATGTCCTATTTAAATTCAATTTTGCTTCATTGTAAACAGCCTCATTACCAAATAATTCTCAGAATTACAACATATACTCTCCTGATAGAATTAAAATGCAGACTCCCATAACTTTTCCAATTTCATCTTGCACACATATTAATTTTATACATTTATATTATACATAGAGTCACTTACTAAGGTTTTAACTGGATCTCAATTTTTCCCATCTAAAGATTTTAAATGAATTTCAGATATCATAAAACTCCCCTTGTCATCCACTACATATATTATGCTTCCATAGGAGACTGTGACTGGAAGATCCATTATATAATGTTATGGAAAAGTCTTTTTTTTTTTACATTCTGAGCCAGAATAGAAATGACTATTCTAGAAACCATTGCACTGTTACAATTTTGACCAAGGAACTTTTTCATATCCTAAAGCAGGTGTGTATCTGTCCTTGTCCATGTGTGTGTCTGTATTTATATCTGTGTCCAAGTAAGTCTCTGCCTGTGCCCTTTTAGGTGCATATTTATAAGAGTATATTGGCGTATGGATTAAGCTTCATTTCCCTCCATTTTAGATAGTAGATCATTCCAAAATGTCATCCATTTTGCATTTCTAAGACTTTAGCTTACTATTTTTTCAAAGCTTTACACAGTGCTAATCCAGAATTCATCATTATCCTTGACTATGCTCATACTTATCTGGGAAGAGCTCCAAACCAAGTTATGCATGATTTAAAATTACATTTTAAAAATATTATGTATTTTCTCATTCTCCTTTAATGTTCACCCTTCACGTCATCCCAGCTCTACCCTTTCGGAAGTTCCCATCTTTTCTCAAAACTTTTTTTCAAATGAACCAAAAGAGAAAAACAAAATAATATGTCTGTTTTTAACTAAAAGAGAAAAATCTGGAAATTAATGTTTTTTATCTAATTTCCATTACCTAGAAAAATGTAGGTTTTAACCAAATTTTGTTTTCTCAAGGAATATTCCAATAAGATTTTCTAAAAACATAAACAATTGAAAGTAAATATGGCTGGGAGCAATGGCATGTAGTTTAAATTTGGTTTGTATTGAATTTCTCCAAGGCTATTGAAGGCTCCATTATTAATTAAATCTGATACTTCCTAACCATGTTTCCCAGCATTTGTTTTCTTTCTACTGTGAGTTTCTTCCCATGTGTGTTTCTCTACACTCTTCTTAGATTTCCACCTCTTAGTGAGGCTTGGTGACATGTTGCCTTAAAATATCAGAGTGGAAATTTGGTATTTGAAATGCATCTGTGGTGGATCTGACGGAAACACCCACAGGAGGGGGGGTTCACAGTTGACCTCCTTCTGCAGCTTGTTTTGCCTAAACTATTTTTTCTCTGATGATCTGGCCCTCATAAATCCTCTGGAGAGAGCTGGGATTTTTTGCTAATTCTTTGTAGCAATATAAACCATCGCTTTTTGTATCAATATCTGAGCTATTGGAGGAGGAGTCATCTAAATACACTCTTAGAGAAGCCCCAAAACATAGAGTATTATTTTGTGTCCAACAATGTTAAAATCGGTGAGAGCCAAGAGCCGAGAGCCTGAGAGAGTCAAGGGGCACATCCATACGAAAAAAACATTTATTCTTTTCAAGAGCAACAAGTATAAAGCAACAGGAGGTTTAGGAATCTGAAGATTTTTGTTGATTTTTACAAACATTTGCAAACAGAGGTGATGTGTTTGAAGCAGAGAGAATTTGGCTACCTCTTACATTCAAGTTCCTGTTTATGTCCAGGGCTTGGTTTATTTCTAGGCCTGCCTACATTTCTTTGCACCATTATTGCCCACTATTCTCTTACACCAGGAGTTGGCAAACATTGTCAGCAAAGATTTAAATAGTAAATATTCTGGACTTTATGGACCATTCTGTCTCACAACTACTCAGCTCTGTCATTGTAGCACAAACACAGTCACAGACATAAACAAATGGAGAGTGGCTGTGTGCCAATAAAACTTCATTAATGGACACTGAAATTTAAATTTCATATAATTTTTAGTGTTATGAAATATTTTGCTTCCTTTTTTTTTTTCAACCACCTAAAAATGTACAATTCATTCTTGGTTCTACAGGTAAACAAAAGTCTGCAGGCCAGATTTGGCACAACAGTACTTTGCCAATCCCTATCTTAACCTTTGCACTCTTCATTCAGCCAGATTTCACCACCCCTCAACCTGATTAAACCCTGTTTGGTCCTTGATGCCTTTGGGACCACCCTAGTTTATTGTAGTTTCTCCTACTTGAATTCCAGCGATCACTGTTTGCAAAATTCTTTGTCAAATAATCACATTTCTATCTGGTGGAATTTTTTCGAGCATCAACTTGTCCTATTACTTAAATCTTTATTTTGTCTTTTATTTTTGGCTTTACTTCCCAAATAGATCAAAAGCTTCCTGGCTTATTTTTTTCTCTGCATCCTTTTACCTCTCTGTACAAGGAAATAAAGCAAATCTGAAGAGATAGCTAAGAGTGCCAGGTGAGATGTTAGAAACCACAAATTTATAAAATTGAAAAATCAGATTGTCCTATCATTTTTAAGACCACTCAAAGATCTTGATAAGAGAATTTTGGACTATATTATTAATCCTTCTACCATACATGATATTCTCAGATCATCCTATAGTTCTCTGTGAGGCATGTATCAGACCATCTTAGTCTTTTTTTTTAATTTTTAATCAACAGAGTGATTTGATTTAGATGGATTGTTCAGTCCATGTTTAATAAGAGTGGTCTGTAATTACCCCTGTGGGTGTTCTCAGTTTATTGAGAAATCAGTGACACTTTTCTTCTAAGTGCAAGCTGCCTTATTTCCATCATGATTTTTTTTTAATTACCAGGTACAGTATTTTTGGATCAGTTACAGTGCACTTTGTTTATCTGATATTTATTCTCACTAAAAATGACCTACTAACTTACACTACTTTTTTCAGTTCATTTCACTTTACTTTGTGTTTATTTTCATTAAAATGAAAGGAATAGGGTGTTATAAATAAATCACTTCTGTCTAATATATGGAGAGATCTGGATTCCCAAAGGTATCAAATATTTAAATGACTGAGTTTGCAGTTTTTACAGACACCCTCGTAATTAAGAAAACATAAGAATTTACATACTAAATAATGACATATTCCAAGTAAGATTTAGGTTTCCCTTACAAGGGGTGAGTGCAGCAGTATGTAGGACAAGGACAACATTATTTAAACACTAGATAAATGTTATTTCCTTCATCTTTCATCAGCTTACATTTAAATGAATTACAGTTTTCTCCATTTCTGAATCATAATAAAAATTGGCCATTTAAAAATAGGTGAAAAATACAATAGAATATTATTCAGCCATAAAAAGAAAAGAAGCCCCACCATTTGCAACAACATGGATGGAGCTAGAGGGTATTATGCTCAGTGAAATAAGCCAGGTGGAGAAAGGCAAGTACCAAATGACTTCACTCATTTGTGGAGTGTAACAACAAAGCAAAACTAAGGGTACAAAACAAAACAGCAGCAGACTCGCAGAATCCAAGAAGGGACTGAGGTTACCAGAGGGGAGGGGGTGGGGAGGGAGGGAGAAGGGGCATCATGATCGGCACACATAATGCAGGGGGGTCACAAGGAAGGCAGAACAGCACAGAGAAGACAGGCAGTGACGCGGTGGCATCTGACGACCCTGATGGACAGGGACTGCAATGGGGTGGGGGGGACTTGATGATATGGGTGAATGTCGAAGCCACAATGTTGTTCATGTGAAACCTTCATAAGATTGTATATCAATGATACTTTAATAAAAAAGAAAGAAAGGTGAAAAATAATAAAGCGCCTCACTCCGGATAAACTAACTTCTCTGTATTTTCAACGAAAGTATGTCTATTAGCACAGCCATTGGACGAACACCAAAATAAAAAAAAAAAATAATAAGACTACATTTGTTTAAACATCTTAGTATGTTTAATGCCTACATACTGCTCTCTGCTTCGACTGCTTCTCTTCTTTCACTGTTCTTGATATTCCCATCACCTCATTTTACCTCTTTCTTCTTTCAGAACATCCTTTACCTTTTTACCTCTGGGAAAGTTTTTCAGTTTAAAATAAATGATAAAACTCAAGGGCAAAAGAGATATTTTTATCTTGAAAAAGTACGAGTTTGGCTTTTGAATAAAATGTAAATATTCAAAGCAGCTGACATGATTAATGAAGGGCCCGAAATTTCACCATATGTGGAAACTGAGAAATTATTTGCACATTTTTATGGCAGTTGGCTAATTCTCAAGATCCTGGGGCCATAGGGATAAGACTATTATTTGCAGTCAAAGGACTGTTTATTAATTGCAGGCAGAGTATTGCACCCATTCCCTAAGCCCTAGTTCCAAGCATAACGTGACAGCACATACCAGCACACGCTGTGGGTTGCATTTAGTAGAAGAACCCTAAGCTTAGACAATTCAAATGTTTTTTAATGGGAAATAAGCATGCCAGCCTTTTGTTCGTGAGGGAAATATTATCTCTCTCTTTCAAGGCTGCAAGCTGTACAAACATCCTTGAAAAAATAGTGCAGACCCGAAGGCATTCTGTACCTCCATTTGTAAATATACAGAAAATTAAGAGATTAATTAAGAGTTGTCTCCTACTAGTAATCACATTCACTATACATGCCTTTATGAATTTTGACTAATGTGGTACTCTGTACCTTTTTAAAACAAGTTTAGGCAACCAGAAGAGCATATGAGGCATTCGGCAGTGGTTTTTGAATTAATGTGAGCTGCCTCCATTTTTTGGTAAGCAGAGTTTGTAAAAATGATAATGGTAGTAAGTAATCACAAAGTATACACAGTTTCAAAATATTTGTTATTTCTCCTCCAGCCCCAGACATCATATTCCATAAAGACACTTTATGCTTTAAAATGAAATATTTACCCAATGACTTAAAACAAAATCTTTTATTTTTATTTTTTCTGGTGCACACACACACACACATGCATACACACACATGCAAATCCCATCTTTCTCTTGGCCAGAGTTTATATAAAATATTACCAAAGTTTTACCTATGTAGAGAATAGTGCTTGAATTACTGATAAATGACTGATGCTCTGTTAAGCATCCAAGGTGCTCGTATAACCAAACAGGTTCTGGTTTTTTTTTTTCTCCAATTTACGCTTATTTTTTTTTTCCCTTCTTGTTTTCAGCAAACCCACATATTCACTTGCCAAACCCAGGAAGGAATTAAAGAAGGTAAGTACGGGAGAGCACGTTATTTGCAGAATTTCTCTATTTTTGAATGATTTGAAGCCGTTACACAGATCTGGCTACTGTACAAATATTAATAATGTCTTAAGTGGGCATCTGAATTATCCCTGTTTTCAGGCAAGCGAGTGCTAACTTAACCCATCTCAGAAGGAGAGAATCTGTCATATTTGAAAAGGACATTTTACAACATTCTCTAGGAAACCTCAGCTCTAGTACTTTTAATCTCTCCCAAATCCTCCTTGATGTGATACCTGACATTTCCCTTGCCACAAAGGAAAGCTCTCTCATTACGTATAACTCTAATCTTCCAGTCTCTTTTCTGGGCCCGCATTCCCCCTGGATTCTCCACAGGCTCAGTCCTGTGTCCATGTGTGTTCAGTGCACTGGGCCCTGAAATGTGTGTTTGGCACTGAGCCTCTGATGAGGGACATAAAATAAACACTGTCTATTTCCCTGTAATGGTAACTGCTTCCTCTTCTTGGGCATCTCTTGTCTGCAGCTGGGGAATGGGAGTGACATCACTAAACATGTAATGTGTGCTGTGCTGCAGGGTCGGCTGAAGGGTAAGTTCTAGGAAGCATGCCTATTCAGAAAACAAACCATGTTGGCACTGAGCAGAGGCACTTAGCAAATGCTGCATTTCGGACGGCATTTCCGTAGGGTACGTAGTATCAATGACCTCACGCAACAACCAGCCATGCTAATTAATCATCAGCACACGAGTGTTCTTCAGTGGCACTTCAAGAGGCTTCTTTATGGATTTGAAATAGTAAAATAATAAGATTTAGCCAGTGGCTCATCTTGAATAAAAGTGAATACATGCTGTCAAATGAAATACTTCCAGAATCCTGCAAAGCTTTCTTTTAGCTCAGCACCTCGGAGTGGACGTGCCCAGTAATCATTTTGGTTCAGGATGCTTTAAGACTAAAACCCAAACTGGCCCCAGCAATAAGCAATGCTCTTTCTCCTAAAATGTGTATGTGTTGGTGGGAGGAGAGTGAGAATATTATGTGAAAGAATAAAAACACAAACACAAAACTATTTCTCTAAAACCGTCACCAAATCTAAGCATGAGTTAAGATGAAGGATAATCTGCTAAATGACTTTATCCAACTATATGCATTGTTTTATCTCATGTCTCACCCCCTACTTTTCTTTCAGCCTCTGCATTTTTAAACATGCCATTCCTCCACCTAGATGGTCTTCCCTTCTGCAGTCAAATTCAATTCATCTTTAAATGTCTAATTCAAAAGCTACAATCCATATGAGGACCCTCCTCATAGGAAATATTTATTCAACAAATCCATTTGAGTGCCTTCATATATATATATATGCCAGCAGTTAGACGTGGAGCCTTGAACAAAGCAGGCACGTGCGGTGTCCAGCTCCCCCTCTGAGCTCCTATGGTCTTCACTATGAGACCAGGCTCATTTTGGACTTGGGATAGCCTTCTCTGTATTGAGTTTTGTCAGTGGGTCTCTTTAGTACACTTGTTTAGAGATTTTGCTACAGAGACCCTGAGAAGGAAGTCAGGCCACAGACACAACAAAACTAAAATACTTCAATACTGGGGGTAGAGCTGAATAAGTAAAATTGTGATTCCGGTAAAATGAACTAAGAATTATATAGAAAACTATTTTGCCTCAATTCCTAGGGTTAGAAAATGTTCTTAAATGTGCTTGTCTATTCATAAAAGCAATATTGAAAACAAAATTAATATATCTTTAAAGGCTGATGTTATCCAGTGTCATTCTTAGCAATGATAGTTTTCTCTAAGCAGAAAACTATAGGCAGAAGTGGGCTAGGAAAGTGGACTTAATATATACTGATTCAAAACAATGTTCAGGAACTCAACTAAAAAATTCTTCTGATTAGTTGCCAATTTAGCACTGCTTCTTTTTCATCAAACAGAAGTGCAAGCAGGAAAATTCAGTTATTTGAAGGTTCCAATTAGTTGGGTTCCCATGTAGCTTATTCCCATAGTCATGAGTCTATTGGGCTACAGCTGGGCAAACTTCTCCTATGGAGATATGCCCTGTGATTATCTGCCTGTAGTGTGGTGGGTTATCTCTTATGGCATTTAATCAGTAATTACCCAAATTTTGCACAAATTACCCATATTTTGAACAAATGGGTATTTAACAATTTAATGAAGGGCCTGTCAACATGAGAGTTAACAACATAATCAAACCAAATAAAACAGCAAACAAATGCAATTATAACTACATTATATACTGCTTATGTCTCTGTTTCCTGGGTATATGTCCCATGCACTTATAGTCATAGAGTCCTCATGGTAAGGGCTGTGTCTTTCCTTTCTCTGAAAGGCCTACTATGATGCAAGACATGTAATCAAGTCCTGATTGAAAACATTATGGAGTCTCCTCTTCAACAAGTAATTCAGCATAAAAACCCTACCAAAACACTTCCTTAGCTGTAAGGAAGTTCAGCAAGACTCTTGTTTGCTGTTTTTTATATGGAAATTACCCTGATGCTATATATATATATGTGTGTGTGTGTGTGTGTGTGTGTGTGTATATATATATATACATATATATATGTATGTGTATATGTATACGTTTATGTGTGTATACCTATATTGACATATACATGCATATGTGTACATACACACATATATATGTATATACACATACACACACACTATCAACTTCTTGCCCATCCAAATTGTTTCTTTTTTGGTGCCCCTATTCTGTCAATGCTCGTAGAATATGTAGTTTGCCTACCTATTGGGTAATCCAGCATTGTATATAGTAAACCACATTGGAAAAAATAAATACAACAAAAGGCATTTTATATGCACAGAAACCTGGGGAAAATCTCAATATCTGGTTCTGACCCCTAGGTAACTTCTTTTAAATGCTTTAAGATTCATTGATTCATTCAATGATCATTTAAGATCGAATGATTCATTAAGATATCAATATACTATTGAGTAGCCATACCAGACCATTTGTCCTAGCAAATAAAATTTCCTGGATGATGTGGTTTTTATCACTAAGATACTTGGGAACAACAAGCCCTCTTAATAGTCTTGCCCAAGTCAGGGAAATTCCTAGAAGTTGAAAAGTTTCCACAATCTGTATCATTTTACTGTTGCATAAGTGTACTTAGTATTGAAGATGCCTAAGAAAGAAAAGAGCAACCAAGATACATTGTCATAAAATTTACTTCTACTGTCAGAAGAGAATAGTTTCAATTCCATTTTCATATACAAAATATCCATGTGTGTTATCGTTCCCTTCAAGCCAATATAACTCATTTACCAGCAAATTTCAAAGTTAGAGTGAACTTTTTACCGCACTCTCACTGCAACTCCTAGTTTTTAAAGTCTGTATCACTATTTGTTATATATTTTTAATGCAAACATGTTCTATTCCAATTCTTACGCATCATCTAAATTGTGTTTCTCATCATAGTTGTATGCAAATACACCAAGTTTAAAAACAAATATGATTTTGAAAGACACTGTGTGGCTCTAACAAAGGGAACATTGTTCATCTTCTCTGACAGCCTCTCTCTAATTAAAGAGGCCCTGATGCTCTGCAGAATGCCCGGCTCCTTAAACACTCCTCCCATCCACTGTTCTCACTGCACAAACAGTGGAGAAAACAATTTATAGCTTACTGGGGTCTTTGCCCTAGAAGGAAATTTAATAATGCTCCAGAAGGGATAAGGAAGCAAAATTTCCTGATGGGATGTGCATTTCTTCTTTTAAAATACCACAGGCTGAAAGATTTGGTTAGAAAACGGGCTTCCTTTATTACTTCCATCTCTGAAATACCTGTGTGCAGTTGGCCTTGTTTTTTCAATAGTGGCCATTTGCTTTTTTTATCCATATTAATAAACCATCTTTGACATTCTATTTTCTAAAATCTGGCTCTGTAAAAACAAAAAAGCTGAGAGATCATTTCATGACTAGAAATGACAACGTCAATATCCTCACCCTCTAAATATCATCTTACAACCAAAGATGTACTGGTACACACTAGTGCATGTCTATTTTTCAGTCATTACATCACACTTAAAATTACAAAGGGAAGAAGAGGAAGGAATTCTCCCAAACTCATCCTATGAGGCCAGCATCACTTTAACACCAAAACCAGGCAACAACACCACAAAAAAAGAAAATTACAGACCAATATCCCTGATGGACATAGATGCAAAAATAACAAATATTAGCAAACTGAATTCAAAAATACATTAAAAAATCATCCATCATGATCAAGTAGTATTTATTCCAGGGATGCAAGGATGGTACAACATCCGAAAATCCATCAACATCATCCACCACATGAATAAAAAGAAGGACAAAAACCACATGATCAACTCCATAGATGCTGAAAAAGAATTTGACAAAATTCAGCATCCATTCATGATAAAAACTCTCAACAAAGTGGTTATAGAGGGCAAGTACCTCAACATAATAAAGGCCATATATGACAAACCCACAGCCAACATCATACTTAACAGCGAGAAGGTGAAAGCTTTTCCTTTAAGATTGGGAACAAGACAAGGATGCCCACTCTCCCCACTTTTATTCAACATAGTTCTGGAGGTCCTAGCCACGGCCATCAGACAACACAAGAAATAAAAAGCACCCAGAATGGCAAGGAAGAAGTTAAACTGTACCTGTTTGCAGATGACATGAGATTGTACATAAAAACCCCTAAAGAATCCACTCCAAAACTACTAGATCTAATATCTGAATTCAGCAAAGTTGCAGGATACACAATTAATACACAGAAATCTGTTGCATTCCTATACACTAACAATAAACTAGCAGAAAGAGAAATCAGGAAACAATTTCATTCACAATCTCATCAAAAAGAATAAAATACCTAGGAATAAACCTAACCAAGGAGGTGGAAGACCTGTACTCTGAAATTAAAGAAGATACCAATAAATGGAAACACACCCCTTGTTCATGGATAGGAAGAATTAATATTGTCAAAATGGCCATCCTGCCTAAAACAATCTACAGATTCAATGCAATCCCTACCAAAATACCAACGGCATTCTTCAACAAACTAGAGCAAACAGTTCTAAAATTCATATGGAACCACAAAAGACCCCAAATAGCCAAGACAATCCTGAGGAGGAAGAATAAAGTAGGGGGGATTATGCTTCCCGACTTCAAGCTCTACTACAAAGCTACAGTAATAAAGACAATTTGGTACTGGCACGAGAACAGACCCATAGACCAATGGAACAGACCAGAGAGCTCAGATATAAACCGAAGCATATATGGTCAATTAATATATGGTAAAGGAGCCATGGATATAAAACGGAGAAATGACAGCCTCTTCAACAGCTGGTGTTGGCAAAACTGGACAGCTACATGTAAGAGAATGAAACTGGACTACTGCCTAACCCCATACACAAAAGTCAACTCAAAATGGATCAAAGACCTGAATGTAAGTCATGAAACCATAAAACTCTTAGAGAAAAATATAGGCAAAAATCTCCTGAATATAAACATGAGCAACTTTTTCCTGAACACATCTCCTTGGCCAAGGGAATCAAAGTCTAAAATGAACAAATGGGACTACATCAAGCTGAAAAGCTTTTGTCCAGCAAAGGACATCATCAATAGAACAAAAAGGCATCCTACAGTATGGGAGAATATATTTGTAAGTGACATATCTGACAAGGGGTTACATCAAAAATATATAAAGAACCCACATGCCTGAACACCCAAAAAGCCAATAACCCGATTAAAAGTGTGTGGAGGATATGAACAGATACTTCTCCAAAGAAGAAATTCAGATGACCAACAGGCAAATGAAAAGATGTTCCACAGTGTTAATTATCAGGGAAATGCAAATTAAAACTCAATGAAATATGATCTCACACCAGTTAGGATGGCCTACATAGAAAAGACTAAGAACAACAAATGCTGGTGAGGATGTGGAGAAAGGGGAACCCTCCACACTGCTGGTGGGAATGTAAACTAGTTCAACTATTGTGGAAAGCAGAATGGAGTTTCCTCAAAAAACTAAAAATAGAAATATCATTTGACCCAGGAATTCTACTCCTAGGAATTTACCCGAAGAAAACAAGTTTTCAGATTAAAAAAGACATATGCACCCCTATGTTTATCGCATTACTATTTACAATAGCCGAGATATGGAAGCAACCTAAGTGTCCATCAGTAGATGAATAGATAAAGAAGATGTGTTACATATACACAATGGAATACTATTCAACCATAAGAAAGAAACAAATCCTACCATTTGCACCAACTTGGATGGAGCTAGAGGATATTATGCTCAGTGAAATAAGTCAGGCGAAAGACAAATACCAAATGATTTCCCTCATTTGTGGAGTATAACAACGAAGCAAAACTGAAGGAACAAAATAGCAGCTGACTCAGAGACTCCAAGAAGGAACTAGTGGTTACCAAAGGGGAGGGGTGGGAGAGGGCAGGTGGGGAAGGAGGGAGAAGAGGATTGTGGGATATCATGATGGTGCACATGGTGTGTGTGGGATCATGCGGAAGACAGTGTAGCTCAGAGAAGATAAATAAGGACTCTGTGGCATCTTACTACACTGACGGACAGTGACTGCAATGGGGTGTGGAGGGGGACTCGATTATAAGGGTGAATGTAATAACCACATTGTTTTTCTTGTGAAACCTTCATAAGAGTGTATATCAATGTTACCTTAATTAAAAAAATTACAAAGGGAAGTGTTTCTCTATTTTGCAAAGCATAACCTAGGTATTTCCTTAGAGAAGCTCATGTCTACAGCACCTCACATGTACACACATATCTGTACATCTTTATGAAAAGTGTGCATTAATATCTAACATAACACCATGCTGTTTCTAATTTCTTTCCATTTCTTTATGAGAACTACTTATTCAGTTAGAGGTAAATCATAACATCTTTTAAGTTAGGGCAAAAGTAACAACAACAGAAATATCCTACATTCATGCTTTAAAGATCCCAAAAATAGTTCATGCCTATTCTATCATTTGAACTTCACAGCAAGCCTGGGGACCAATCAGCTGGTAAATGTTAAGAGTCATGATGCAAAGTCCAATTTTTATGCTGTAAACCAGAGATCAGCAAAAATTTTCTGTAAAAATAGTAATATTTTAGGCTTTTGGGGCCATACGGTCTCTGTCATAACTAATCAATGCCACCATTGTAGTGCAAAGTAACCATACACAATATGTAAATAAGTATGACTTTGTTCCAATTAAACTTTATGTGCAAGGACAGGCAGTCAGCTGGATGTCTGATGGGCTGTAATTTGCCAAGTTCTGCTCTAAACCACTATGTTTTAAAGTCCTGAGAAGGTAGAAATCACAAGACAGTTACAGGTCAAAAGTATTTTTTTTCAAAGGAGGGAGAGATTACAGCTTAAGCTATGAAAAAGGTCTTTACAGAAGAGGAAGCACTTTAACATAGCCTTAAAAATTGGCTTCACGATAGCAGAGGGTTGGGTATTTCATGTAAAGAAAACTATGTAAGAAGAACTCTGCAAACAGGATGTGGCGGGGGTGTGGATGGGAAGAGGAGGTAGTTCAGCTTGACTAAGGCACAGATATGTGAAGAGGACTAGTGAGATAGGAAAGGCAGGGTTTTCCTTAGATAAAACTATCTTGAACTAAAACATAAAACCTCATTTCCATAAAAAATTGGAACTCATTATATGTTTGTGAGTAGAGGGGGTGGTCCATGAAAGAGGAAATTATCATTCTTCCTTATGATCAGAGAAAGTTGTGCCAAAGGGCTGAGAATTGAGCTGGGTTCTAATGAGTGGGGAGACAGTTCTAGTCATTGCAGTGAATATGGAAGGCCACCATTGAAAAATGGACTTAAAAAGCTGTACAAACTATGCTAAGGGAGTGATAAGCTAGGTGGCCATCTACCTATACCGTGAGTGGCAGTGAGCCAGCTGTAAGAACCAGAATCCCAAGGTTGTGTGGTGGTTTCAAGTTACTTGCTTGTGATCTGTTAGTCAGGGATTCAGGCCAAGTTCGGCTGTTTGGCTCTTCTGCGCCACGTAAAGCGAGGCTCATTTGCTCCCCTGCATTCAGCTGGGCTCAAAGGCACGGAGTGAGGCTGACAGTCCGAGAAATCTTCACTCCCACATTTGTTTTGGTGCCTTCCACTCTGCCTCTCCTTCTATTTATACATAGCATGGCCTTCCCCACAGCATGGTGATCTCAAGGTAGTCAGGCTTCTAAGGAATCATTTAAGACCCAGTTTTGTAAGTTACACAGTGTCACTTCTACCACATTCTATTAGACAAGGCCAGTCACAGTGTGGCCTAGAGCCACAGGAGGGAGAAATAAAGTCCACCTCTTGATGGGAAAGTGGCAAGACCACATTGCAAGAGCTTGTGGGGAGATACTGATGTGACCTTTTATGGAAACACAATTTACCCACAGAAGGTTGACATAAAAATTAAGCCAGTATCACTGACACCTCTAGGGATCTCTTGGAGGCAACCTAAAACTACTTCCATAACCCAGGCCTTATAGGACTCGCATAGAAAACAAACTCTGCTGAAAATGAACTTATGGTCAAAAATTACAAACTATGTAGGGGAAACAGGATGTAGACATAGCAGAGAGTAGAATTGGCATACTGTGACCTGGGATAATGGAAGAGAATGAAAGAGACTTAGAAATAAACATATTTAAAGTGTGCAAAGAGCTAAAGGTAGAAATAAAAGACATAGGCAAAAAAAATAAGCATGTTTGAAAAATATTAAATTGAAAGTTTAGCAGTGAAAAACTGGTTCACTGAAATAAAAATCCTTCACAGGTGAAAGAGAATTAGTGAAATGGACGATAGGACAGGAAATTATTCCAACACAACTGTAGCACAAAGAGACATAAGTGTTGAAATATGAAAGGGATAATAAGAAATTAAAATGTTAAGATAAAAAAGGCTAGCATAGATAGACAGCGATGCAATAGGGGAGATGAGGACTTGATAATATGGGTGAATGTTGAAACCACAATGTTGTTCATGTGAAACCTTCATAAGATTATATGTCAATAAAACTTTATTTAAAAAAAGAAAGAAAGAAAGGCTAGCATATATCTAATAGGAATTTCAAGAGGAAATAATGAAGAAGAAATAATATCCCAAGAAGTAATGGCTGAGAACTTTCCAGAATTGAAGAAAGAAGCAAGTCATTAGATTTATGATCACATCAAATCTAGCAGGATAAGTAAAAAACAAATGCACAACCAGACATACCTTAGTGAAAATGTACAACATCCAAAACAAAAAGGAAAATTTTTTTCAAAGCTACTGGAGCAGGAAAATAAGACATATTAGCAATCACACTGACTGAGTTCTCCTAAGCAAAAATAGGTAAATAATAGAATAATATATTTAAAGTGTGAGAGAAAATAACTATCATCCTTGATATCTGTGTGGTATTAAACTATCTGAGTGCAAAAAAACTCATGTTGTAAAAGATAGAAACCATCAGATCCGATTTTTTTTTGTTACTCAACTTTATTGAAACATATTTTATGTATAGGAAAGTACAACCATTTTTTAAGAGTATAGTTTGATAAATTTTGACAAATAAATACAACCTTGTAACTACTACCACAACCAAAGTACAGAACACTTCCATCACCACAGAAGGTTTCCTTGTGTTCATTCCCAGCCAATTCCTCCACCAGACCCTTGTCTCCTAGCAACCACTGATCTGCTTTCTGTCACTATAAATAAGGTTTGTTTTTTGCTAGAGGGTTCTTTTTTTTGTTTTTTTAAAGTAGACTTTCACTGCATGCCATCTTTGTGTCTGGCTTCTTTCACTCATCTTAAGGTTTTTGATAGTCATCCATGTCATGTGTATCACTAGTTCATTCCTTTTTATTGTTGAGTAATATTCCATTCTACAGAAAACTGATGCTTCCATATTAATTTCAGTCAAAAGAAAATTTAAGTCAGAAAATACAATTAGGGTTAAAAGGGACTTTCCATAATGGTTAGTTAGAAGGAAATTATACCAGGAGAGAAAAGCATGAATTTCCATGCTTCTAACAATGTAACCACAAAGCATATATGTGAAAAACTGACCAAATTACAAAGAGTAATATAAAAATTCACCATCAGAGGATAATTTTTACAGACATTTCTCTCAGAAATGGACAGATCAAGCAGTCAAAGTGAGTAAGGACTCAGAAGATGGGGGAGAGGGATTGTTAAAATTTACAAGTAGTCAATGGAGGCTTCCCTGAGAAAATCATCCATTAGTTGAAGGGCGTCTTAAACTCTTACATACTTATGTAGCAAAGCACGATCACCTAGCTCCACTGGAAATGGGGTTGGTTAATAAGACAGGGTTGACACTATTAGCTGTTTGTATGACACTGGTGACCATGCTTCTTAGAAAGATTTTAAAACAGAAGTAGGATGTTTTTTCCATCCAACAGTAACAACTAACATTAACAGAGCACTCAGCATGTGTCAGGCAATATGCTAAACACTGTGCATGCATTATCCCTCTTCTTGTTGCACCAACTTTTGAGTTCACAGAAGAGGAAACTGAGGCTCAAAAAGATAGCTAGTGAGTGGCAACATTAGGACTCGAACTTCTGTCTAACTCTAGAATCAACATTTAACATTACCAGACAATATTGTGTCAGCCCAAAACCCAGAGTTCACAAACTCCCATCACTAATCGCCTCTTCTTCCCACAGCATTCCTGACCCAAATCACTACTGAACGAAAGGCCAGTTCATTCTTATTCAAACCGTGGAGCAAAGACTCAGCTGGATTATTTCTCAGGTAAAACATTCCATCTGCAGAGAAGCATGACAGGTTTTTGTTTTTTTTTAAGCAATCTGCCTGGGGGTTGGAAGTGAGAAGCAGTGGAGTGCCACGGCTGTGGCTGAAAATGGAGCTGGAGATGGGAGCTGGGGAATGACATGCAGGTAGAGCACATCGAAGCAGTGAGGAGCTGCCCGAAAACAGGCAGCTCAGGGTAGACCCAGCTCCCTGCTGCTGGAAGCAGCTTACTTAACCAGTATCTGATAGCCCATAACCAAATAGCTAATGCCGTGCACTGCATTTACATGGATCTTTGCTTCCTGTAACCTTGATTCTTACCTCACCCCAGATCATCTTGCAAGAAAAAAATAATAATAATGCAATACATTCTCAACTTCTCATGGGTTTTAGAAAGCTGTGAAAATTAGAACCTGAATTCCACATGTTTGTGTTACCTCACCTAAATTTAGATTTTTTAAATTGGCCTTTTATATAATTTGAATTATGTCTTACACAAAAGAATAGGAAGGAATAACTCATTGGTATTCTGCAGAGAGCTTGTAGTTTTCTGCAGAAAGATTATGAGGCGATAACGATATTGAGACGATCCAAATGAAAAACCTTGGAAGGTAAACATTACCTTAGCTTTTGCTAAATACTGTGTATGTTGGCCACCTGGCATGATATCTGGCATGTTGTTGGTTTTAATAAATGTTTGGTGACAACAATGAATAACTATGACACTTTAGAGGGCAAGGAGCAAAATTATCTGTTGAATTAAGCAAAATGAGCGCTCTGTTATGTTTACATGAGCAAAATAAAGGGATAGATGAGCCATTGTTAAATGATTTTAATCAACCTGAATCAACTGCCTATGTTCAAATCCCCATTCTTCTGGGTGACCTTAAGCATATTATTTGAGTTCTCTGTGCCTGTCTCCTCTGTGAAGTGCAGACTATTTTTTTAACTTCTGTGAATAAAATGTAACCTTAAGAACTTCAGAGATTTTTTTTTTTAAATATCATTGATATACAATCTTATGTTGGTTTCAAATACACAATTCGGTGGTTCAACATTTACCTATATTATCAAATCCTCACCGCCCCCAGTGCTGTCACTGTCCACCAGCATAGTAAGATGTTACAGTCATTGTGTTCTCCGTGCTGTACTACTGTCCCCATGATCAACCTATATTTGTGACTGTGAATTACTCTGCCCCTTAATCCCCATCCGCCCACTCCCCACCTCTGTCCCTCCCCCTTCATAACCACTAGTCCCTTGTTGGTGTCTATGAGCCTACTGCTATTTTGTTCCTTCTGTTCAAAGAGACTTTTTAATTAGAGTATTCTAAACACATCAGATCCAAAACTCCACATCAAACTGACTTCCTTCCTGTAGTTAACATGATGGTTGGTGTGCCCCAATGTCATATAAACACTGAACTTTATTCTTTCTGCTCTTCACAAAAGACAATTGTCCTTAATAAAAACAGAAAACTGATCTCCTATTTAATATTTTAGAAATATGGCCCTATTATGCACCATTTTTAGTCAAAACAAGTAAGTATATAAGAAATGTCCTCATAGGCAGTGGGCCAAAGGCTTTGGCTTTATATTAGATGGACTAGAGAGGAGGTTTTTACGAGGGAAGAATCTGTCTGTTCACGGTCAGTGCAGCTCAGGTGCCTGGCACGGTGTCTGGCACATGCCCAGCACTCACTAAGGCCATGTGTCTGGGAGAGCCTAGCTGGCTCCTGTCTGTCATTCCAAGTTGCTCTCTCTGACATCATCCTCCACAGATTAGGTGGTACAGTGGAAAGGACCCAAATCAGACCTGGATTTAAATCCCCGACCTCTTACTTGACAGTGATTTTCATCAAGATAATCTTTCTAAACTAAGCCACAATTTTCCATCTGCAAATCCTTTGTAGGATTTTGGTAAGAAATGGAGATAACAGATTCTTATACTCTCTTGCACACACTTCCCTAAGGTTTTATCATCCATGGATTCATCTACACTTTAGCTGATTCAATTTAAATCAGTCAATATATCCCCCTCATCACATTTTTCTATCTTTATGGGTAAATGCAGAATAGTGTAGCATAATGAGTTTACAATCTGGAAACTGACAGATCTGGGTTCAGAACTATCTCTGACACAGATTGAGAGTTTGCTCAAAGGCTGGCAAAGAAAGAAAAAATCCTGACCTATCATTTACTACCTCCGTGACCTTAGGCAAGGAAAGACTTAACACCTCTAAGCCTCAATTTCTTAAAAGGAGATAGCAATAATAATAACCCTAACCCTTAAGGTTGTTAGGAGAATTAAATTAGGGCTCAGTTAGGGTTTTGTTTTATCTCATCACCTCCCACAGAGAAACAAATACAATGAGCATCTAGAAGGTGATAAGTAATAGAGGATGAATAAATGACTGAATGAATAAATGAAGGAGAAGGAAGAAAAACAGATGGGAGGGAAGGAGAGAAGGAAGGAAGAAAAGAGGATGAAAGGAAGTAAGGAAGGGAGGAAAGAAGGCAGGTAGGCAGAAGGAAGAGGAAATGATGTAGGAAAAAATGTACACTACAGATATTTCAGGACATGATACCTTACACTGAGCTTTTGCTTTTAAAACATAGGGTAGTGAAATCTCCAGGGCAAATCCTGAAGGAAGCATTTGTAAAAATTAGCACTTCCTATAAGCCTGTCATCTCATCCTTCCCAGACCTCATTAAGCATCTAGAATACCTTGGAAAAGCACCAAATACGAAATCATGAAAAATGGGAGAAAAAAATTCCCAAGGCAAAAGGATTGTTTTATATCTTCCCATGTAGCTGTTCCTTCGTGCTGAAATATTTCATGCAAAACACATTTCATGTATTTCAAATAATTAACTGAAACAAACATTAAATAAATAACAGAGAGTAGCAAATAATAAATCTCTTCTGATTTCATTGCCTTGTCCTAAACCTTCAATAAGATATAAACATTTCTTGTACTCACACTCCCAGGAAAATTAAGAATGCATTACCAATTTTATTAGAAAAAATTATTTGGAAAGAAAACACTATTTGAAGTTTTTTTTAATCATAGAAGAGCAAAACATGAAGCTAGCACTGTTTGACCTTTAATAAAAAGAGCAAAAAGAAAAATCTATTGAAATCAATTAAACCTTTTTTTTAAATAAACACCCCAAATACACTGAAAATAATCTAGACAGTCATAGTTTTCATTTTTTCTTAAGAGTGTCAGACATAGATTTCAGAGCTTATAATTAATTCCTGGAGCCCACATAACCATTAATTTTTAATCAAAGCAGAGCTGCTGTGAATGCCTTTGCTATTTCACCAAGGTTGGTAGGGGGTTGTTTCCAGGCTCAGAAACCTTATTTGTTCTGTATAACAGAGACTGATTTCTAAAAGGATGGCCAGATGCACCTTGTAAAACCAGCTAACTACCTACAGGTGATGGGGACCAAACTCTGTGTTTTGACTGAAAAAAGAAAAAAAAGAAATCTAGCTTCACAGATAATTGCACATTTACACAGGCTAGGGATTTATTCTCTTGGCAGTGTGAAACTGAGGAGGCATATATTATTGAAAAGTATTTCCTCTACATGTATAAAAGGAATTCTCCACAATCAACTTACCATATTTATGCTCATAAATGTATGTTTACAGGAGCTCCTCCTAGATGTCACGGTAACATTGCGCCAGGGAGCAAAGGTGATACAAGTTCACAGAACTTTTATGACATAAAATCACCAGACAAGGATATTATTTCGGTGCGGGTTTAGGAAAGCTATTCTCCAATTCAAGATCAAACAATGAAAGGCAAAACTGGTGGACTAATGCTCAATTTTAAACCAGCTTAAGTATTCTATTCTAAGTAAATCCAAATACTATCAACAAAAACCCTGCTGCAAGGAAACTCATCTTCCTTAGGTTTAATACCTTTGCATGAAAGACAAAAACTGTCATTTAAACTGTATCTATCCATCCATCTATCTACACACACACACAGACATATATATATTTCAAATTAATTTCTTTTTGGAAAACAATGTCATGTTCATAAAAATCTAAAAAAATGCCTAATAAGAAAAGATTAAGTCTGGCTAACCCAACCAGATATAAATAAAAGCCAAACTGTTTTAACATCTTTTATGAGGTTGATATACATATACACAAAGACACATCTTAAAGATATACGTACTTTAAAATATTTGCAAAATATTTAAAGATATACATATACACCTGAGTGACAATTTCAATTTTTTCATTACTCTTTGTATTTTCCAAATTCTTAGGATGAACATGTATTGTTTGTATAATAAGAAAAAACTTTTAAATACTTTCAGTCTAAAAACTTTTAAGCTCACTAACGTCCTTATTTGCCAAATTTGAGATGCACCATAAAATAAAGGAACCTGGTTCCCAATAAGCTACAAAATGAAAATTAGTTTCCCCACTTAACCACACCTCCCACTATCAAACCCTCCATAATGTAGCAGTAAATATTCAATAAATGACTTATAAGTGCTTATACAATGGACACACTCACCCAAAGACTCCAGGGACAGATCTAGTTGAGCACCTGAAGTCCAACAAAAAGATGAATAAGGTTTAATGTGGGCCACTCCATGAAACTGAACGGTTCTAAATTAAGTTTAGAATTCAATGCAGCTTCGATATAACTGCAACTTTAAATAACATTGATTGCAAAGCTTTGCAAGTCCAGAGTGCATTAAATGAAAAGCCCAGTTCTAACTCATCACTCTCAACTCCCCTCCACCACCATGAGCTCCCCACCATTTCAAATAGCTGGGTCACTCTGAATGGATGTGTAAGCCATTAGATAGGAAGAGCATTGAAATTTTTCTCAGCTTAAAATATCTCCACTATCCTTTCAGGATACCAGACTTTCCTACTGTGCAAGATTCTTGGCCAAGACATTAACACCAAAAAGCAAAGAACAAGTGTTTTCTAACACTTGGGGATAATGGTGATGAATTATTAGGATGAAGAAACAAGTGAACAAGCGCACAGCAGTGGGAAAGGAGGGCTTAGTCCAGGGGATGGAGTAGTACCTAAGTAGGGGAAAAGTGAGGCACATTTGGAAAGATAGTTTAGGACAATGTCATAAGACTCTGAAAGTGCGGAGCAGATTTTTTGTTAGAGGATAGCAGTCCACTGAAGACTTCTGACCAGAAAATAACATCATCAAAGTGGTGCTTCCCCAGAGAATGGACTGCAGCCAGAGAGACTAAAGGTAAGAAGAGATGCCAGTCAGTGGTTCAAGCATGGTATGATGGGGGCATGAACAAAGGCATAGGTAAGGAGGAGTGGGGAGAAGGTGGTGGGCATTGATCAGGGTAAAGGAAGATCCAGATATGACCTCAGAAAGCAAGAAGGTCAAGGAAAGGTTTTAGTGAGAAAGGGAGTCCTGAGTATGCTTCAGGCTACGGGGAAGGAGTTGGTGGAAAGGAAGAAACGGAACCAAAGCATGGGGGAAGAGGGGGGGTCAAAGCAAGAGAAAAAAAAAATTACTTTTCTGAACAGCTACTATGTATCAGATCAAGTCTAGATGTTGTAAATAAGTATCAATTCTCTGAAGGCAAAATCTGTATCTTTTTCATCTTGGTATTTTCAGTATTTCACACTGAGTCCCACTTAGTAAATGTTTGTTAAACGAATGGCACAGAGGAAAGAGGAAGGATTAGCCTTGGTAGGATGACAGGACACTGTCTCAAAGGCAGGAGTCAATGAAAGGAGTCCTGAAGGAACTGGGACAGTAGGTCCTGATGGCTCAGCAAAATGAGAGCCAAACTCATTTGTTTAGATAAAGGGCAATGAAGTGGGTTGTGGGAGTGATGTGATTAAAGCTCAAAGAATGGAAAAGAGTTTCAACAGCTATTGTAAATAGTGAAGGGAGGATTCTTCTAGACATAAGTAAAAATGTCCAAATAGCCTTGGGGGACTAGCTAATGTGCATGATCCTGTAGGTCTCCATTTTCTGACATCTACTCCCTCAACAAGGATTAGGAGTTGAGAAAGCCAGATAGAGATCACTCAGGTCTTTTGACTTTACAATCTCTAGTATGTAACTTTATCATGTATTTATCACACTGTTTATTTATTTTTAGTCTCTAATACACAGGCATCTTCTTAAAGGTAGGACCTATGTCACATGCATCTCCAGCCCAGAACATCATCAGGGCTTAGTTGATGTTGGTGAGACAGTGAACATAGGGCCGTGCACCAGCCAGTGGGAACAACAGAAGTTCAACACCAAGCAACTGACTCTGGGGTGGCAGAGGGCACACCAGCCTGAAGCACACACTAGATAATGTATAAAATGAATAGAGAATGAGGTGCAAAGATTGTAAGAACAGGAAAGGAGGCTGCAAGGAACAAACTGGCAGACTAATGGGGTCTCAAAAATAAGGACATTTAATAAGTCACATAACAAGAAGTCCAGAGACAGGACAGTTCCAGGGTTGGTGCAGTGGCTCAACAAAGTTGAGGACCCAGTATTGAAGGAATCGTGATCACCATGAGGATTTTATGGCCTGGGAAAGCCTCAGAACAACCTGCCCCACCCATGATCCCATATTACGCACCAGGTATGTGGATCATGTGATTCAAATAGCTGATTGGACCAAGGTGGACACCTAAGGGGAGTCAGTAACATCTAACATGGCTCAAAATGAGAAGCAAACTAGATTCTTTTTGGGCTATTTGTATTAAGGAGATTTGTACCGAGGAGGTTATATTCCATATATTGATGTGCTTTATTTCTCTGAACTTTCTTACTTATGTCTTTCACTTTATTCAATAAGAGGCATTTGCAGTGCGTCAAGTAGAATTAGTACTGTCAAAGCAGGAATGCAAACAGAAAGCGGAACTTCCTAATTTATGTGTATCCCTAAGTTAAATCCCATTTTTCTTAAGAAATGCCGAGTGAGTAACTCTGTCTTTGCTTTTAAAATTGCTGGACTATAACATGGGATGAAAACATGGCTACTGAGTACCAGCTATATGCCAAAGGTCTGGGCAGGGGGCTAGGATTTGGGAGTATCACCAACAACAAAAATAACAAACACTTGTTGAGTACTTTGCTAAATGTCAAGCAGAGTGTTATTTCATTTAAGACACACAACTCTGTGAAGATGGTACAATATTACCTGCATCTTACAGATGCTATTTGCAAGTGGCCTGTGGAAAAGACATTGTTAGCCTACTCAACATTCATCGGCACTGTCCTCTTTCTGACGACACCGCTTCACGGGATTTCAGCCTGCACTTCAGGAAAAGCTTCTGATGCATCTAGACATAGTCTCATCTTCCCACCCCACCACCACAGTAACTGGTTCCAGGTCTATGACCATTAGCATATGGCATTTCCTCAAACACCCGATTGCTTCAAGAATAGGAATATGATCCTATCAGGGCCAATGAGACACAAGAGGAGGTTGACTTGGTGCTCCTGTAAAATAGTCTTCTCACTTATAAGTGACACTTTTGTAAGAAATGTCCACTCTTTCTCTGGACATGGTGATTTGGAGACCCAGTGCTTGGAACTATAAGAGATTTTTGCCATGGTATCAGGATGATTTTTGTCAACAATAATTTACCCACCTAAAACTGGTTTACAGATTAGGAAAATTTGTTGTTTCATAAACAGAAGGCCTACAGGCAGGTAGGGAGCTCTGAGTTAATTTCATGGCTAAGCAATATCCTAAAAAACAAACAAAAAACCAACAAAATACAGGCATTTCCACCCTTCTTGTCCATGCTTATCATGTCGACTTGATCCTTGCTCTTGCCTCTTGGTGAGGGCTACCACAGCTCTGGTGTCACAGGGGATTCCTCACTTCTCACTGGCCATAATCACATCACATGCCCAGGACTAAACCAATCTCTAGCAAGAATGGAATTACAGTGTCTGGCTTGACTAAGTGACCTTTAGACGATGGAGGGTCAAACCTCCCTGAATATATAGAATAAATTCTTAACAGAAATCTGAGCTTTCTCAGAAAAGAAAAAAGGCTGGTGGTGGGAAGGCAATATAAATGCATAGTCACCAAGGGAGGTGGCAGGGGGAGAGGCAGTCTGGTGACAGAGCAGTCAGACAGAGGAGAGCACATGGACTTCCTGAAGGAGGGAAATACAGAGAAAGAAGAGCCAGAGCCACTGGATCAAACCCACCCTGAAGGCCATCCTGCCTTGAATATCCAGCTATATCAATACATTTCTTCATTGTTTAACCTTATCAGAGTCATATTTTCCATACTTGAAGCCCAAAGCATCCCACCTGGTGCAGTGAAGAGGCAGAATTCAAACATAGGTCTGTCTGAACAGTGCCTAGCTACTGATTCTATTGTGGAGATCTCAACCATTATGCGCACTATGCCCCCAGAACCTCTATGAGCAATGAGATAGCAGCCAAATGACTTGACCTGCTTAATTTCCAGTGCCCCACCCCCGCCCCCCATTCTCCTCCTTAGGCTACTGTGGGGGAATGAAGACCAGCCAGTCAGCTGGGCATATGAGCTTGCGAGCCTTTCTCTCAGGTCAGAATCTTGTTCCAGTCTCTTTCACTGCTTTGTCCTCTTTGTTGTCTCACTTTTCCCATGTCCTTCTTCATGTTTTCAGGTACCATCTGTACCTCAGTCAGGCTTTAGTTTGGGGAAAACTAAAATAGTCAAATAGTAATAATAATAACTGCCATGAAGGAAAGGTATGTGGTGTGCAGTTTAAAAGAGAAGTTATTGCAAGATGCAGTGGGACATGGGTTGAAAGTGGCAGAAGATAAAGATGATTTTACTTTCCTTGCAAGGGGAAGAGTAACCAAATAGTATAAGCTGTCTGCTAGAATATTGTTTAGTACACCAGACATGTATTTAAAAAAAGTAATAAATTATAAAGCTGCCAGATAATCTTATTAGACTCACTTTGTTTGTCTAGCTCTCTAATATAAGTACTAAGGAGCTTTTGCCCCTATATAGTTAGAAAACATTACAATGAATGGAGAATCAAGAATCTTCCAGATTGAAAGTGGGACTATTTCATTTTCACATAGCTGGGGAAATTATTAGCACTCCCTTTATGGAGAAAACTCAAATTTTTGTTTTGTTTTGTTTGTAATGTATTACAAAATTTCAGACAAAAACAACTATAAAAATAATAGAGTGAAGATTCAAATACTCTTTATTCAACTTATGAAGTAAAGTATAACCATAAAATTTAAAGTTTAAAATTCCATTTGTTTCTCCTTCCAATCAGATTCACTTTCTTAGTACACAGGGGTAACAATTACCCTAAATGTGGTGATTATCATCTCCATGAGGTTTTTTTATACTTAATATATAAAGTATATTTTTATACTTAATATATAAATAAGTATATATATTTATACTTATATATATAATATTTAATATGTAAATATAAAAATATAGATATATCAACTTTAATAGAATAGTAAAAGCCCACATTATGTTTAACTTCCAGCTCTAAAAAAGTACTACAGCAATGGAATCATAAAGATTCCCAAATATCCCTTCAGACAGTTTTATCAGTTACACATTAACTATATAATATGTAAATGTTTTATAAATATATTATGTGTGTGTGTGTATATATATATATATATATATAAATAAACATGTATGTATTATACATGTATATATTCCTAAAGAACAGTCTCAATTTATATGGCACTATGCTTTGTATTAATGTAACCATATTGTGTATATTTTCTGAAATCTGTTTTTTCTTTTCATTTTTATATGTGTATAATCCAGTTATGTCAATGCAAGTAGATCTAGTATATTATTTTTCACTGCTATATAATATTCCAATATATTCATTCTCCTGCTGATGAAAACTTAGCATGTTTCCATTTGAATCCTTCTGTCCACAAGCATGATATGTTTCTCCTCTTAAAATAACTAAATTTTAACACCCAACTTGTTTCAAAAACATTGTATGGATTTTTGTACAATGTCACAGAATGAGCTCTCAAGTGGTGTGTCAGAAACCTAGCACTGAAATTTTATGCTTAATATGCTACATATAAGTGGATATTTGGTCTGAGTATGATGGAAATGCATCTGGGGACGACATCTCTAAAATTATTTTCTCTATAACATCCTTAAATATTTTTTTCTTTGCTATCACTGAAATTACAAGAGCACATAAGCATGACTACTCTGTAGACCCAGGACAGGAAATACTGGGAGACTTTGTTACTACGTGGATATAAATTCAAGTCAGAAAAGCCTATAATTGTTGAATTCATGACATATCTTTCTTCTAAAAGTACTTTAAAACCATACAATTGAATTTATCGTGAAAGCACTCCTGAAAAATAGAAGTGCTTTTAACCCAATTTATTGAGTGACATTGCAGTTTGTTGCATTATCCCAGATCCCACAGGCCAACTTTGATCCTTGCTCAAAATAGCATATACTAAACCAAGCTGTCTCATAGAGCTTTCATCTTTGATAGAATAGTAAATGCCTGAATTATATTAACTTCCAAACTAGAAAAGCTACTTCAGCAATGGAATCAACCAAAGCTCCAACTCCCTTTGGACAATTTTATCAGTTATGGTCCATTTTGTTGGCAGTAAAATGAAACCAATGATGTAACAATAGGGAAATTTATTATTTCACAAAGGAGAAGTCTAGAGGTAATTACTTGATTAAGTGACTTATCATTGTCATCAAAGGGCTAGATTCTTTCCAACTCTCCTGTGCCTCTCTCAGTTTCAGCATTGGACTCTGGTTGGTAGCAAAACGGCTGCAGCTGTTCCAGGCATCAACTCCAGATACAAAAACATTCAGATGAATAGAGATATATATCTTTTTATAACTCTCTTTCAGGACTGTTGCCCAGAACCTTCTCCCACCCTCACCCGGCAGACTTGGCCTCTCACTTTGTTGGCCAAAGCTGAGCCACACAACCATCATGGAACCAAATATTAGAGAAGAAAGTGAGATTGATATTTCAGCAAATCAGATCCATCTGTAGAGATGGGCTCAGGTTTTACTGAAACACATAACTAAATGGGGAATGAGGAGACACACAAACAAAATCAAGGTTCTGATATAAAGGGAGAAGAGGAAGGAATCCAGGGTAGGCAACCAATGATGTCCATCTTCAAAGCCTCATCTATACACTAAGGATAGATGTCAAATACCAAGAAAGTGAATTCCAGCTCTGCCTTAGCCCCAGGAAAGTACAAACTTCAGGTCTAACCCAAAAAAACCTACCCCACCACAAGCCCCTAAATCTAACTGACTTCTGATTCGCAGCTGCTTGGTCCAAATGTTTGTGTCTCCCCCAAATTCATATGTTGAAACCTAATAACCAATGTAATATGAGGAGGTAGGGCCTTTGGGAAGTGATTAGTGTGCTTATACAAGAGCCCCCAAAGAGCTTCTTAACCTTCCTACCATGTGAGGACACAGCAAAAAGGTTCTCTCTATGGACCAGAAAGCAGACCTTCTCCAGACACCAAGTCTGCCTGCACCTCACTGTTGGACTCCCCAGCCTCCAGAACTGTGAGAAACTAATGTGTTTATAAGCCACCCAGTCACCAGTATTTGGTTATAGCAGCCCCAAAAGACTAAGGTAACAGCTTTAATCAGCAAAGGTCATCAGTATTTGATTCTTCATGGTCCAAAATAAAGTTGAATCTGGGCCTGGGTGTTAGAGTTAATTAACATATACGAATGACTGTTTTATGTCCAGCGTAGCTGCAGTATGATTTTGAGACTTAAGCACATTAAACCTAATGTTAAATGGCAGACTAATGTTCAACATTTGCTTGAGGAACTCTCTAATGTTCAATGTAAATTTTAAAGTATATGGAATTAAATTACTGGAAACACTTCCCTTCATTCCCCTCCCTCCCTTCCCCCAAGTATAAACTACTTAGTACCAGATCAACTTGAAAAAATAAATCAGATTTCAAATGGATATTTTAGCTTAACTTGAACATTAGCTATCTTTTTTGAGTGACAACTATGTGTTTGCCAAATGCTATAGATAGAACATATCCAGACACTCTGTAGGGACCTTTCCTCATCCAACACTTTGCATATATGCTTTTTTTCAAATTCACATGTTCTTAAAAATAAGTGGATTTTAAAATGCTGCCAATATACCTGAGGATATCAGTCCAATTTAGACACAGCCTTAAAAAACTGTCTCACCTGAGTGAGGCAACTGTCAAAAAAAAGAAGGCATTCAGAAAATCTAATGATGAGTTTCTGGGTGTGTACACATATCTTCTCAGCTGCTTCTAGTGCCAGATTAGATGCCTGTTAACTAAACTACAGCTCAGGTCTTTAAATTATGAGAGACTCCAAAGCTGCAAAAGTTTTCCAATTAAAGGAAAATTCTAATGCTCACATGAGTTTTACATGCTGTTCATGTAAGCTTCAATTTCTTCTAACCCGGTGATAAGCATCTGTGAGCCTCGGCTATAGGCAGTGTATTATTTTACCCTTTCCCAGGTTTCAGGAATCTTTGAAGTTTATTTGAAAATACATAAGGTCTCCTCACACTGCTTTTAACATCAGCTCCAAGACAGGTTGGCTATCACCCTCAAACAACTTAAAGATGTATTCCTTTCCAACAAAAGTTTACTCCTTTTAATTCAAAAGTATTTTTGATGTATATAAGAAGAAATATCTTTGTACTTTAAAAAATGAAGCCTGTAGATTTTATCAGTGTACATGGAAATTGGCTGTTTGAGAACTATCAATATTCTTCCTTCTGGAATATTTGGAGAAGAGAGACTTGGCTGGGGAAAGCCAAGTGAAGTTACTAGATTAGGCTCCAAGAGATGAAAGGAGAATGGAATTCCAAAGCCTGGAATATGATTTTAAGCCATTTTACTGGTCAATTCCTATGATTGCTTTTGCATTCAACCATTTTTCTGCTTTTTTCTCCCACTACACACCTTTCCAAAGCAAAATCCTGTGCCTTCAATAGCCAAGAGTGGTAAGAGAAAAGAACACCATACGACTTTCAGGACAGTTCCTGTGGAAGAGGAAGGCTGGCATACAAGGCACTTGGGAGATGCAGTCATGAGACAAAGAGAGAGGTTGCCTGGAATCTAGAATTAGTAACCTCTTCTCTCCCATTTCCTCAGCTGCCATTCATTCTACTATTTTCTATTACCATTTTCCCTTCCTTTTTTTTCTCCTCTTTTTCCCCTTCTTCAGTCTCTGAAACATAAAAAACTTATTAAAAAAACTTCATGCAGTTAAAATAATGTATTACATTATATTATATTTTCATTGCAGAACAGCTCTTTCTCCTTTCCCATACCCACTGACTCCCAGGAAGATAAGAGCTGTCATAGACGTCACATGTAAAGATCGGGGTACTTGTTAGATTTTTTTTTTAAGTGCGGGATTAAAGAAGACCTTGAAAGGGAGGGGGAGGCCATGGAAGTCAAGAGCCCCATCTGGCTGAACTTGGCCGTCTGTTTGAGGCTGAGAGTTGGGGGCATTAGGGTATAGGAGATACACAGGCTCTAGACGGGCATGAGAATCTTGTCCACTCTAGACGAATTCTTGGCATATAGGAGACAATAAATATTATTGAACTAATTAATTAAGGACAAGAGGAATGAAGAAAAAAAATTAAGTATAGTCAGAGTTGCAAATTAGATCTCCTTGTATATTTTCTAAGAGTCTCCAAAAAACATTTGAATTGCTTTTAATTATTTTTGCTTGATGGATGGGAGTTCTTTCTGTGAGATTCCTTGTCCTGTCCTTTATTACAGTTAACAGGCATTCTTTGTCTTCTGCAGTATCAAGAGGTTGACGTCATTGAGAAAGCTGCATAGCTGGGGTTAGAACTAGGTCCTGACTGCTGTGGATGAGCATCTCGATGACAGGATCAATTTACTTTTTACATGTAAAAGTGTCTCTTCAAGAAAACCACAGGGTTCTTACCATTTTAACATATGACTTTAGAGGGGTAATAATGCCAAAGGCACTTTTTTTTTTTTTGCAAGTGAAATAGTGAGATGAAGGGGAAATGCATTTATACTTTCAGTAGGGGTTGAACATCTGCAGGGTGTCAGGCATTGTTCTAGGTCCAAATGAACAAGAAAGAAATGTGGTTAGGGCATAAGAAAATAAAAAAAATTGTGATATAAATTAGGAGCATAGCAAATGCATTTCTATCCCTGTGAAGATGTAAGTCAAAAATTGTATGAGAAGGTCGTCTCACAAAATTAGGGACAAAGTGGCTGTAACTTTCTGTTTAGTAATCTCAGTGAAATCTCCCAGTATGGGGGCCATGAGGCCTTCCTTCTGGGGATGCTAGCTCTCCTCTCTTTGGAAACTTCTTTCTCCCTTGCTCCACACATGTGGAGGTTCTGATGAGGTCTGCTTGTGATGTGGCCCTATGCTTCTGGCTACATTTGATGTGTACAAAGATGGGCATGTGACTAAAACCAGGCAGGGATGCTGCTACAGGCTTTGTTTCCCACCAAGTGGAGGAAGTTTGTCTGAACAAAATATTTTTGCACTAAAACATCCATTACCTCACACATTTACTGTGTGTGTGAATATTTAAGTTCTACTCAACACATTTCAGTCACACAGTCACAGTGCTGTCAACTACAGTCACCATGTTGCACGCTAGACCCTCAGAGCTTATTTATCTGATAACTGAAAGCTTGTACCTTTTACCAATCTCCCTACTTCCCCAACCCCAGCGCCTGGCAACCACTTTTCTACAATCTGCTTCTATGAGTTTGACTTTTTTTCCCCCTAGATTCCACATGTAAGTATTTGTATTTCTGTCTGGCTTATTTCACTTAGCATAATAGCCTCCAGGTTTGCCCATGTTGTCATAAATTACAAGATTTCCGTCTTTTTAAAGCCTGAATAACATTCCATTGTATACATATACCACATTTCCTTGATCCATTCAGCCACGGACACTAAGGTTGTCCTCACAGCTTGGCTAGTGTGAATAATGCTGCAGCGAGCATGGGAGTAGAGACATCTCTTCAAGCTGTGCTTCATTTGGATATACACCCAGAAATGGGATTGCTGATGATATGGTTGTTCTATTTTTAATTTCTTGAGGAAACTACATACTGTTTTCCATCATAGCTACACCAATTTACATCCCCACCAATGACGTACTAGCTGGGAAACTTTTAAAAATACATATGCCTGGGTCCCACACTCAGAGATTCTGATTTAAATGGTCTGGGGTGCAGCCTATGCATCAGAATTTTCAAAAGCTCTCCAGGTGATAATGTCGTGCAGCCAAATTTGGGGACCATTGAGATAGAGGTTCTGCCGGTGGCTGTTATTAGGAAGAAACAGAAAGGAGTTGTCAATCTCATCGATGAACAGGAAGGAGTTGCTAATCTCATCAATGAATATATCCAAAGAACTCTGGTCAAAATCCCAAGTTTACCACTTACTAGTTTAGTAAACTTGGGTTACTGCCCTTGCACTGTGGTTTCAACACCACTTGTATAAAGCTACAATGATATACACATCACAAGGTCATCCTGAGATCAAATGAGATAGCATGCAATGAACACCCTAAGTGTACTCCACTCCATGAAAGGTGGTCATGGTTACACACCCACTGTGATGGATCAGAATTATTAAAGGAAGAAGAGTTACAGATATGTTGGTGCTCTCCTGGAAGAATGCTGCCTCGAGTGGTTAAGGGACTTTAAGGCATTCCTCAGTCTGATGGGAAGAGAATCATGTTTGTGTTAAGTGAGCTCACAGAAATTATTGAGGGCAAAGTCAGAAGAATTACTTTGTCACAGGATGCCACAGAGAAAAGACCCCATAGCGTTCATAGATTCCGTCCTTATAGAGTTCATGAGAAATTAGTTGCTGAGATGAGAAAGAAGGTGAAAGAAATAACACATTCTAGAGGTAATTAACACTTTTCTGAAAATTCCTGTTTTTTTCCAGTGGTCTCAGCACGTAAACTGGACACCTTGATCAGACCGTGTAGATTACTGATGTCTGTGCATAGTCAGTAACCAGAGAATTTGTATCATTAGACCATTGAAGAGTTTTAAACATAATCTTAACCATTGATTTATGCAAAGGGTCCTGACAAACTGTTTTAGATGAAAACTCTGGTGCTAAAATTGCATTTGTAATTATTGGTTGTGTGTGAATTCAATGCCACACTCTTTGGATTGATGATCTACTTTTCAAAATTTGGCAAGTGGTTCAGCCATTTGCAGCAGCTGTTGAGGCATCATGGCAATGCATAACCAAAGTATAAAAATCATCTGGGACATCTCAAATCACTGCCAATTGAAAACCATTAAGACTGATCTTAAATGAAACATTAAAAAGACAGCTTTTTTCCCTAGAAGTCAAGCACTCCACAGGGGATGGGAAAGTAGCAGGTAGACCTTTCCCCCAACCACTCATTGCCTCCAACCTCTACACATGAAACAAAAAAAATGTCTTCAAACATGGGAGAGCACCTCCAATCCACATGCAGCTGTCACCTTCTGTGTGACACTTTCCCTGAGCCTTTACCACTGATCTCACCTCCCAGGCAAAGTAAATCATTTCCCAAGTGAGGCTCCAACACACGCTCTTTAGCACCGGCTAGTATGGCCCTTCTCGCATTATATCATAACCACTAAAATAAGTGTTTATTTCCCACTCATGACATCAGGTGCTCTCCTAAATCTTATTTGTTCTTGTTTTAGGAGACCAAGGACTCAGATTCAATAAGCATTGGCTGGATATTGGATTTTCTTCTGTCAGGAAGGATACTCATCCTCTTTGAGAAGCTGAGTGTTGTGTCCTGAGTAATATTAAAAGAGCTCCATTTCATGAGGCGTTCCAGAGAAGTCTTCTTTGTCCTCAGGTATGTCACTATTTTGAAGATGTCCAATAAGAAGCCAGAGAAGTTTTTAAGGTAATTGAGCTCCTCCAGGTACACAGAAGCCAACTCATTTAACTTAAAAAATAGGTGACCCGGTTGAGGTGGTGGCCATGGTGGATGGCCCAGAGTGGGGAAAAGATAGGTTTACTGTGGCTAGGAATGTGTCTCTCTAAGGCTGTTGGTTATGGAGGTGGGGTGGGACTGCAGATTACTTCAAGTCTGGATTAGTGCATAGGGCTGTTATTTGATTTAACTCATTTTCAGGAAAGAGATTTGTTTATCCAGATCCTAGAGTATTATGAAACTTTTGCAAAATTGAAATTTATAGATGAGTTTTGAAGTTTCCAAATGTTTCATTACCCTTTAGAGTGTCCAGTATGCCATCAGACAAAGGTTTGAGCTCAGGTTTTCTCTTAAGGGCATAGGAGGATAAAATACACTCTAATCTACTTTTGGAGAAAAGAATGAACAAAAGAAATATATTTTTCTTCTATTCAGAACTATTTAGCCATCACAAAACTTTGCTAAAATCAGGATTTTCAGAACATTCAGAACAGTGATTCTTGGAGAAACAGAATGATTGGAGTCTCACTCCACACTTCTACACTCAATTCCAAAGTGAGATTCTGAAGCAGGGGGGCCTACAGTTTGAAATCACTGGTCTAGATTAACATTGTACTAGTCTGAAAAATGTAACAGAAGAAAAAACAAAAAGCTTAAGAAAGAGGCTTGAAAAGCCAACCGCTGTATTTTCTAAGGCAACAATTCTCTAACAGACATCACCTGGAACTCTAGTAATGCATATTCCCAGGACCAGGCCAGCCTCAAAAATCTGCATTTTAACAAACTCTCATGTGATTCTGGCCTTAGACTACCATTTAAAAAACCTTTCTTACAGACTCACTTTAATCAGAAGCTTGTGGGTCTTAAGCAAAATGCTTTGTGTTGTGAGAAGAGAAGGAGTTGAAGCAAGAAATACTGAATGTTTACAGTACGGCTTCATGTGTTACCTGTTGATTTATTGATGATGAGAAGAAATGGACCATTCAATACTTTAATTTAAAAAAAAGAAATGGATCATTCTAGTCAGTCAAATTATCTGTCAGCTATTAGCATGATGTTCCAGATTGGGTGATCCATAGTCTAAGGACCCCTTTCAGCCCGCAAGCTAATTTCAGGATGACAGATGAGAGATTTGTGTCATAACAACAAGATTTTTGTGGATAATAAGCAGAGCCGTTTCTCACTGGCACTCTTCTATTATATAAAGTAGATAATATAATTTGTATGGATATACATATTTTCCAAGGGACTTAAACATATTTTAAATTTTCATTTTTAAAGTGGCCTGTAAATATTTAATATATCCTAAATTGGGCTTCATGCCAAAAGGCTGCTCGTCGGTGCTGAATCAGTGCTGGACTCTGGACGCCAAGGGGTTAATGAAGCACAACTGCTGAGGGCTTACTCTACTGTAAAGCACTGTAAGAAGTTATGCACATATATCATCTCATTTAATCCTTTTGCCAGCCTTATGAGGTAGCTCCTAATAATACTCCTATTTTACATGTAAGGAAAATGAGGCATAGACATATTAAGAAGCTTGAATACAGTCACTTGGACAGTAAAGTGTTGGAATCAAGATTTGCACTCAGTTCTGTCAGACTTCAGACTCGTGTGTCTCAAGAACTAAAGGTACACCCAGGACTGGCTGGTTTTCTGAAATGGACTAAGAATAGGAAAACAGTCATATTTTATTATATGATAAAGTTTAGACTAAGAAGGTAGAAAGTTGCTGTGTCCTTTCTAGACTAGGAGAGAGTATTAAGGAGTTTTCTCCCATCTTGTGACCGTGATAGTGACAGTGCTTGGCAGGCAGCAGGTCAGAGGGCTTTCAAAGCCAGCCTTTGGCCTGAGCACGGCCCACCGTGAGCCCTTCTAGAAAACACCACATGCATGTTTAATGGAAAAGCTTGCACCTGAGTAAAGGGGCTCCTTGTTTCACTTTTTTTTTTGGCTTTTTAAAATTGTATCATTGATATACAATCTTATGATGGTTTCATATGCACAACACAGTGGTTCAACTTGCACCCATATTATCAAGACCTCACCCCCTCCATTGCGGTCGCTGTCCATCAACGTAGGAAGATGTTAGAGAGTCATTAATTGTATTCTCCATGCTGTACTACCATCCCAGTTACCTACCTATGTTGTGATTGTGAATTACAGTGAAGGGGCTCCTGGTTTAATTATTAATGTATTGCTCCAACTAGTTTTCTGTAATAACTATTAGGAAAATATATCAAATCATCTGGGAATCATATAGAACATTTTCCCCCTTAAAATTCTCCCTCTCTTGTTTCTTGCTTATATTATCAGTGACTTTTTTGTGAAATTATTTGATTGTTCCTGATTACATGCTCTCATTCAAGACTATGGAAAGTTTTGATTCAGTTATTCTCATTTAAGACAATTTGGGGCTAGATAAAATTCTGCATTTGCCTCACTCTCTTAAAATGCCTGGTAGCAGGCATTTTAGTTTCCACTAGGCACTCGCTTCACTCCTTTTTCCTTTTCTTCATCATTATTATAATTTTGAATTATCTGGATAAGTCTTCGGCCCTCTATCTTACCTATACAAATGTATCCAATAAAATATGATTTTGTACACATGTTAGTCTGGAAAAGGGCTGGAGAAACATAGTCATGACTTTCTGGTAAAGACCACCAGGCCAAAAACTCAAGGTAAATGTCGCTGACTCTGAAACCAGTAGCTGCAAAGTGCAGTGCTTCTGGACATAACATGCATCTCCTGCTATTCTGATGAGATTCTAATTTGCTGGCAGTTGAGGCCTGTTGTGAGCACTGCTAGTCATTTCAGTGATCTATTTAAAACGAATATATTTTTCATCTTTGATTTGTGAGTTAAGGTTCCTGTTTTAAATTTGTTTTGCCAGACATCTAAAGCATGCTGCAGGGGTGGGGAGTGGGGGGTGTAATCTCTGTTCTGCCACAACAAGCCATGCCTGCACACGAGATAACCCGTGATGGGTTATAAATACCCTGTAATTTTCTGAAAGTACTGAAGCATAACTTTATATCAGGTTTTTCTTCTTCTTCTTCAAACCTCCTGGCCCTTCTCTTATCAAGATTCTACGGCAGTAGGCCTGTGGCTCAGCCAGCTATTTAGGTATGCTTTAGGACAAGACTGAAAGACCATGTCACTTCTATAGATGACTTTCTAGAAAGTTGCATTGCTGTTTAGTGTGGAAAGTTCAAGATATGCCTGCTTAAAATTGTCTGTTAGCAGTCAACATGGAAATTACATTTACTGAGATGGGGAGGCAAGATTGAAATGGGGAGTAGATGCCATCCAAATGGCCTTTGAAGTAAATTTAATAATCAGGACATTGAAATTAATGGGCATAAAATTGACTTGAGCAAGTCCCAGGCTAATGACCAGCTGCCAAGCCAACACACCTCCATGCCTACCCACTCCATCCTTCCTTTTCCAATAACAGCTCCCACAAGCAGCGATTTACAGAGATGGCAAAAGATCCTGCGCCAAGGGGGAGTTCACTGGGAAGAAAGTAATCACAAATCGACATTCTAGTCCCAATTTGCATTCTGGCCTCATAATGTTCCCAATCTGTTTAAATTTCTGACTGTCTGGCTGAAAGATAAACTCACCTTTCAAAATCACCCAATGAACACAATATTCTTGAGAGCTAAGTCTCAGTGGTATGAAACATTTTGTGATTTGAAGGCCATTTCAACCAGAGATGCTTATCTTGCAAAATCCCTATGGCTCTAACATGCCCACTGTGCTGGATATGTAAAGTTCACAGCAGTGGGGCAGCTGTCCATGTTGACGTTGAAATACGTACTTTGCTACTTCACTATTCCAAGGATTGCATGTGTCTCATCTTAATAGATAGCAGGGGAGCGGGTGTTCTGTTAGAATTTCAGAGCTAAGAGGTCATCTGCGTAGTGATTTCATTTGGTTCCAGGTTGGCAGCAAAGAGCTTGTTTAAAAACACAATGCCGTGGGTCCTGCCCCTAGTAGACCCTGAGGTGCACTTTAAGAAGTTGGAAATCTTAAGGGCCCCTAGGTGATTAGGATATGCAGTCAGGATTGAGAACTGTTTTAAGTCCAGTCCCTCTGATTCTTCTGTGCCCCCACTTATTCTCCCAAATTACATGCTATAAATTCCCCAGCTTATGGGTGAAACAGACATAGAGGCAGACCACTGAAAACACACGCAACTTGGTCAGAGCACTGACGACAACAGTGACAGTGGAAACATACTAGCATAGTTTTTAAAATGTTAAATCTTCAAAATATAGGTATACAAAATAGAAGACTTAACCTTAAACAAAAAAGAAGGTGAAGTTTGATGGGAAAAAAATCACAAAGTTTGGAAAGAACTATACCACAAGCACCTCTAAGTTGGACTATATGGTCAAACTGAGCCAAGAAGCTGGAGTGTGTTCACATCGGATCCTGCATTACCCCCTCCACGGCTCACTGTGTTCAGCAGTGTGAGGGCACTTTGCACCATTGCCTGATAGTGCAAAACACCAAAGGGCTGATGAGAGCCATAAATGATACAACACAATGTCTATGTCATACTGATGCCATTATGCTAGTAGCAACTGAGCATGAGCTAAATCACATTTAAAAACACATGTCGTAGCAGAATAGACAATCTCCTAGACAGCATTTCTACCAAGTGTTTATCATCCTTCTTACTTGAATGCTTCTGCTTGAGCTATAGCTTCCTCCAATTTTGGAGAACCCTAATAAATAAAAGTGCTTCTGTATGTTGAACTAAAATTTGTCTTTCTGCAGTGACAGCATTGGGGTATGGGTGGGGACTTGATAATATGGGTAAATGTAGAAACCACATTGTTTTTTCATGTGAAACCTTCGTAAGAGTGTATATCAATAATAAATTTTTAAAAATATTTGTCTTTCTGTAATGCCCAACCATTTATCCAAGTTTAATTGTGACTCCATGTAACAGAAAGCTTTTCGTATATTTGGAATGTTAGTCTTAATTCCCCAACTTCTCTTTACCAGGCTATGCATCCCTCAGCTTTTCACATGCTCCTCCTATGGCATTGCTTAGAGTTCTTTAAAATGCTCAGGGTTTTGATACCCAGAAGTGACCATAATACTCCAGATTTCACTCATCAGTGTAGGCATATGTGAGACTCTTGGCTCATTTAAGTTAGACACTCTATTTCTATGGATGCAGAATGAGCTGAATAGACTTCTGATGGTCAAATCACAGCACTGATTCATATTGTACTTGCAGTCACATGTGCCTTTACTTAGACTGTACATTTTAACCCTCAGGGGACACCTTGCCCTTGGCCACCTTAGGCAAAGCCTCTATGGCTCCTCGATCATGGGCTAAGTCATTAATAAAACTGTTGAAGAGCAAAAACCAATGACAAACTTTGCATGTGTGTCCCTAGAAACCTCTCTCCACATGTCACCGATCCATTAAGTCACCCTCTTTGGGTATTGTGCTCCATAAGTTATAAGCCTCTGTATAGCTGACTGAAAAACAAACCTACAATTAAATAAATTATATTAAAAACAAAGGTCGTGGAAAAACAAGGAAAGCCTGAGAAACTGTCGCAGACAGGACATTAAGGAAACATGACAGCCAAACACAATGTGGTGTCCCAGGTAGGATCCTGGGCAAAAAAGGCCATTAGTGGAAAAAGTGGTGAAATCCAAATAAAGTCTTTACTTAATAGTACAATACCAGCGTTCATGTCTGAGTTTTGATATAACCATAGTTATATAACATGCTATTATTAAGGGAAGCTGGATAAAGGTATATAGGAACTTTTCTGTGCTATCTTACAACTCTTCCCTAAATCTAAATTTATTTCAAAATAAAAAAGTTTTAAGTTAAAAATAAAAGTTTTTTTAAAGATAATAAATATTTAAAACTTGTCACTTCCTAATTTTACTACAATTTGCTACTATCTATGGTCTTGCAGTTATTTACTTCCATGGTATCTATATACCTACATTTCCAACGAGCTAGTTGTTAAACACTTACCCACCACTCTTCAAGACCTTCCTTACTAATTAGAAAAGTGGTAACAGTCTATTCGTGCCTTTGACCATGGTAAACATTTTTTATCGATTACAATGAAGGAATCTGATCGATCCTCTGCATTACTTGTAAACAAAACGATTGCATGGTGAGGTACGTCTGGACTCTTTCTGAAGTGATCAGGGTTTTCTGAAGTCTGCAGTAATTTGAGGAACATTTAATATACACTAAAATCAGAAGAACCACTTTCTTCTTATGGTTCAAACTAAAAATGGATTCCTCTATTGTACAAAAAGGTTACACCATTAATTATCTCCCTGAAAACAATCACTCTAGGCCTTACTACCTAATCACTTTCTGTCCTACACCCACTGGGTTTCAGTCCTACCTACCTGATGATTTTATGGTTAGGATCACATTTCCCACGCTGACTAGAGAGGTGCTGCAATATACCCTGCAGTTGCTCTTCTGAAGTCAGACACGTTATGCCTAAGCAGTCCCTTGACTAACTGGCAGATTTACCCCTTTAGAAGAACTAGGGTGATCTGATGCAATTTTTTCTTTTTCTTTTTTTTAATAATTTATTTTGGTATCATTAATCTACAATTACATGTGCAATATTATGGTTATTAAACCACCCCCTTCATCAGGTCCCCCCCACCAACCCCATTACAGTCACTGTCCATCAGCGTAGTGAGATGCTATAGGATCACTACTTGTCTTCTCTGAGTTGTTCAGCCCTCCTCGTCCCCTCCCAACATTACATCTGCTAATCGAAATGCCCCTTTTTCCCTCTTGTCCCTCCCTTCCCACCTATCCTCCCCAGTCCCTTTCCTTTTGGTAACTATTAGTCCATTCTTGGGTTCTGTGAGTCTGCTGCTGCTTTGTTCCTTCAGTTTTTTTCTTTGTTCTTATACTCCACATATGAGTGAGATCATTTGATACTTGTCTTTTTCGGCTTGGCTTATTTCACTGAGCATAATACCCTCTAGCTCCATCCATGTTGTTGCAAATGGTAGGATTTGTTTTCTTCTTATGGCTGAATAATATTCCATTGTGTATATGTACCACATCTTCTTTATCCATTCATCTACTGATGGACACTTAGGTTGCTTCCATTTCTTGGCTATTGTAAATACTGCTGTGATAAACATAGGGGTGCATCTGTCTTTTTCAAACTGGGCTGCTGCATTCTTAGGGTAAATTCCTAGAAGTGGAATTCCTGGGTCAAATGGTATTTCTATTTTGAGTTTTTGAGGAACCTCCATCCTGCTTTCCACAATGGTTGAACTAATTTGCAGTCCCCCCGGCAGTGCAGAAGGGTTCCCTGATGCAATTTTTTCTTGATCAACTTCATACTTATATATTACCTTCTTCGAAAAAGTATGTGAGGTGACTCCCCTGTTTATTAGTTTGATTGCAAACTGTCTGAGACTCAGATAAATATAAGAAAACTGCAGGAAATTGCTCCCTAATTGTCAGACTCCCACACTACATTCAGGAAGCACAATCACAAGACTTGCTTCAGAATTATTTCTATTTACTTTCATTTTAATCGAAAGTGAGTAATTAAGAAACTTTCTCTCCAGAAGACTTCTAATGAGCAAATTTCCATTATCCTTAACCACATAGCGTGAGCTGACTTTTCTTTTCCTAATGAATCCTGTAATGTGAATGTGGACATGCATTAATCCAGCCACAGCTGAGCAAAGTTGAGCCTCATAAAGATGAGAATCAAGGGTCCTCCTCCTCAGTACACAGATTAATAAGTATAGGATGTAGATTTTATGGTCCAAGAGTCAAAAAGGACAAGGTAACCCACACCTCTCTCTAACCCAAGGGAGTAGACATCGTTTATGTTTTTAATGTACTCATGTTCTATTGACACAACTGAAAATGTAACAGATTGGATGACAACTTGAATAGTGGATTTTACAAATGATAACAGATACTACTTCTTATGCCAAACACTATAGAGAGCACTTTAAATGAATTACCTCATTTAAAATAATGGGGATTATTATCCCTTTTTCACAGATGAGGAAATCAGCTTTCAGAGATGTAAACTTATTCTAGATGACCAGGGTGGGTACATGGTCAGGCTGGGATTTGAACCCAGGACTCCTGGTGCCAAAGTCTTCATTCTGTCCCTGTGTCTCTTTCCTTGAATCTGTATAAATCTGAACTACTGAAGAACTTACTTTTCTGCAATGAGAGCCACATGAAATAGTTCTCACACCCCACTAGTAAAATTCCTAGAACATGCTAAATACACATAAATGCATAGATTCGTAAATTATATACCTGTGGCATTACAATAATTCAATGTGTACATTTTTAAATACACCAACAGGAAAACTATAAAATACTATAAAAATGTAAATATATTCTAACATTTTCTTCTTCCAACCCCATGGGTCATCTTGTACACTCCTACAGTCTATGCACCCCCTCTGACATAGAGGCTGCCCTTTGCCAAATTTAATTAGTTGTATGCTGTCTTGGTAAATTCTTACGCATACCTTGCACTAGTCTTGTGGCATGTGGGTTTGTTATTCCAAATATAATTAATATCAAGCAATGCTGGCTACTTTTCAACTGTAGGTAACATGAAAGGAGCTCACTGCTTGGAGAGGATCCAAGGGTAAGCCACGCCTGAATCCAATCCTATGCCATGCCTGGGACATGACCCCTCACAACAGCCTCTACAGGAGAAGCGTTACACCACCTGTGCAGGAGTGGGAGTAGCCTCACTAACCGATGGGGATTCTGAAGATTAACAAAAGGTATAAGTCACAGAGCTCCTGGTAATCAGAGTGCTATGTTAATATTTCCTAACTCAGATCCATCATTTGTTTTGTGGACTGTCAGTGGATTTTTACTAAATGACTAAAATGAGGAGCATTTAGGCAGAACCTGGGGAATCTTGCAAGTCAAAGTTTCTTTTTTTACGATAATCATTTATATGGTTGCTGGGTTGCTCTGTGTTTAATTAGAACATGATGCAGTCTGTACTTGCCCCTCTTAAATTCCCAGCACATGGAGGGAGAGCTTTCCAGAAGACTAAGCACACTATTGGTGGTATGATTCCTCATAGACTAGGGGTACCGCTGGGCTAACTACATGGCAGAGGGAGCCCTGGGTGAATGGCTGGCCTCATTGTGGTCCAGTTAATATTCTTTTGTATCACTTTAATTCAGGTGGTTATCAAATTGTGTTCAGTGGAGTCCAAGAACAGTGCCTGCCATGGACGTTAAGGTGGAGAGGAGAAAAGGAGTCCAGCAGGGGGCACTCTGGGTCCTCTTCCATGATTAGAGCAATTTTCTGATTTGTTTTATGTATCAGGGATATTTAAGGAATTCCATTTAGACAAAATGGTCTGATAAAAAAAATTATTCAAAGCCCTAATATATGTTAGTAAATTTTAATTTTATCTTTAATTTTAAGTAAAATATAAAAGCTTCCTGTTCTTTCTTTTTAAAACTTGGGGCAAGAATGTGAGGCAAAAATCAGACTTGAAGCTCCAAGGGCGAAGAATAATATTTAAAAATTCAGTAACTTAATAATTTTATGGTTTCTATATTTGCACCAGTTTGAGATACAGGATACTTAGATTACCCAAAGTTAGAATTTTCAACTTAACTCCCCACTGAGGATGACCTTCATGACAAAGTCACTCAGCCTGGCACACTTCTGAGTCTTTATTCAGAGATATCTGGAGGATTGATAAAGGATGGGCTGAGGTTTTGAACTCTGAATCACTGATTATCAATCTTTCTGCATGTTTTGGGAGCAAAATCAAGACAGATGAATCTTCTGGTGCTGGGATGGGGGTGGCTTTAAAAATTAAAACACACCGAAAGAGCCAGTGTCCTTGCTCTGAAGGATTTTCCTGTAAAATATATTGGTAGAGAAGTGTCATTTTCAGTGGAGTGTAACATCTGAACGTGTTAGTGCTGACAGTCTCCTCATTGCAGGCCTGGTTAGCCATTTGCTACAGGCAAGAGTGAAAATGCAGTCGCAGGTAGACGTACCGAATCTGGGATTATAAGCACAGGCACGCTGCCTCAAACTCAGGGCAACAGGAATTGCTTTGACATGAGTGACTCAGTCCCTCAAATACTTCCAGTGCCTGTGCTCCAGAAGAAATTCCCTATCTGGTCAATTTGGCTCCAACCAATTCTGTGTCTAAATAATCCGCAATAGGAAACATACCCTCCAGCTGGGCAAGTCTATTCCCAGCATGTCATCACTCCCAAACATTCACTGTGGTTAAATCTTGCTCCTGCTTCTAGCCTGATCATCTTCACTTTTCAAGAACTAAGCAAATGCTCCCGGCTCTTTCATTAACTCTGCTTAATTTCTCTAGTCTCCAAATTGAGTCATTCATTGCACAAATATTTATTGAGCATCTACTATGTGTCAAACTCAGGTGCAGATGCTGTGGATGCAATGGTAAGCAAGACACACAAGGCCCCACCCTTGTTCAGAGAAAAATTCTAATGGGGAAGAGCAGGGTGACACACACACACACACACACACAAAGATGTACACATACACATATATTTATATTTATACTTATATGCTATGGCTCCAGGAAATAGTACTATGAGGAAATACAGAATGAGGGAGTCTCTAATATCCACTGTCTGTGCCACTCACTTTTCATATAATACCTTGTATTCTGATTTAACTTTTAATCTGTGCCTGTTTTATAAGAGTCTTATGGGAGAAATGTACTATCTCTGTATCCTCGACAATGTCTAGCTTAGATCTTTCAACAGATGTTCAATAAATATTTGTTGAATTTCCTTGATTAAATGAAATCCATTTGCCGACATCACAGAGAGGGATTTTGAGTTGACACTGACTAATGGGCTGGTTTTAGACCTACATAAAGATGAGAAGCTTCATGATGGTTTGCAGTTGTCATAATGGTAGATGCTAATTTAAGTCACAGAAATTTTGTTTTGAAATATGCATAGATTCCATCTGTGCAAAGCTTATTGTAACTACACTGTGATGGTTCTTAAAGTACAATGTTCATATATTCTCTAATTGCTGGAACAATCTTGAATCCATATATTTTCATTATTTTCAAAATCAAGTTCATAAATATTTAATTACATTGATAACTTTAATTTACATACATTTAAGAATTTTTCAGAAAGATGGCAGTGTGAGAGGTGAGACAGAGGCTTCCTCCTAAAACTGAATATAATATGAAAATAAAATTAATACAACTACTTCTGAAAGGGAACCAGGAAAGAGGACTGCTCCAGACTGCATAAACCTGGAGAAAAGAGCAGACCTCACAGAACAGGGTAATGTACCAAAGCTGTGGCCCAGCGGGACCCAAGCCCTTCCCCCACTCCAGCTCTCCAGAGGGAGGAAGAGAAAGAGAGTGGGGAGGGAGTGGAGGCCTGGGACTGTTGAATACATAACTCTGGAGATCTGCTGTGAGAGCACAAACCTACATTTCATGGTGCTTGCATGGTACTCTCATGTTGAGGAGGTTGGAAAGCTAGACAGGCAGAATTCCCGGAGAGACTGAGATTCCAGCCACTGTGGAAAGCAGGGATCCATATCTGGTTGCTCTGAGACAAAAGAAAGGTGGGCAGTCTGAGAGACTTCCTAACAGCAAGAGGGCTGCTAAAGGGGCAAGGACTGTACAGAGCTTACTGTTCGGGAGAAAGGACAGGTACACAAAATTGTCCGGGTGCACTCAGCCCAGCAGGTTGGGAGCCTTCACGATCTTCAGGTCCTCCAGCTCCCTGGCTGGCTACACAGCTCCAAGGACCCCCTCTGTGATATGCAGCCTACTGCGCCTTTCTCCTGGCCAGCCCCACCTGGCTCGCAAACCGGCAAACCTTACCCTGGCGTTACGCCAGCCAGAGGGAAGATCTGTCTACAGCAACTACAAACGCAAAGCATAGAGGCTTATACCTGTGTGCTTGGCCCACTGGTTCAGACAGTGGAGTCAGACATAGCAGCCAGGAAGCAGGGAACAGCTCCTTCCTCCCCCCAGGCACAAATACCACTCCCCTGCGACCCCTGACATTGCTTCAGGGGCTGAGCAGCTCCAGAGAGCAGAGCCTCTGGGCGCTAGAGACTTCCATATACAAATATGAAATGCCAAAGGCACCTGGTTCAAAGTAAAATTATTAATACAACTCCTGAGAAAGATTTAAATGACATTGACCTCATGACTCTTCACGAAAGGGAGTCAAAATAAAAATCATCAACATGCTCATGGAGGTACAGAATCGTTCAAGAGCACAATGGAGGGTATTAAAAGCAGATTAGATACCGTGGATGAAATGATAAATGAAATATAAACTAGAGAAGAGGAATACAAAGAAGCTGAGGCAGAGAGAGAAAAAAGGATCTCTAAGAATGAAAGAATATTGAGAGGACTGTGTGACCAATCCAAATGGAACAATATTCACATTATAGGGGTACCAGAAGAAGAAGAGAGAGAAAAAGGGATAGAAAGTGTCACTGAGGAGGTGCTTGCTGAAAACTTCCCCAGTCTGGGGAAGGAGATAGTCTCTCAGGCCATAGAGATGCACAGATCTCCCTACACAAGGGACCCAAGGAACACAACACCAAGACATATAGTAAATAAATTTCAAAGATCAAGGATAAGGACAGACTATTAAAAGCAGCTAGAGAGAGAAATAAGATCACACACAAAGGAAAGCCCATCAGGCTACCATCAGACTTCTCAGCAGAAACCTTGCAGGCCAGAAGAGAGTGGCATGATGTATTTAATGCAATGAAGCAGAAGGGCCTCAAATCAAGATTACTTTATCCAGCAAGATTATCGTTTAAATTTGAAGGAAGGATTAAACAATTTCCAGATAAGCAAAAGCTGAGAGAATTTACCTCCCACAAACCATCTCTTCAGTGTATTTTGGAGGGAATGCTATAGATGGAAGTGTTCCTAAGGTTTAATAGCTGCCACCAGAGGTAATAAAACCACAGTAAAGAAAGTAGAACAGCTTATTACTAAACAAATGCAAAATTAAATTAACTATCCCCAAATTCAATCAAGGGATAGACAAAGAGTACAAAATACGATACCTAATATATAAAGAATGGAGGAGGAAGAAAAAGGAGGAGAAAAAAAAGAATCTTCAGACTGTCTTTGTAATAGCATATTAAGGGAGTTAAGTTAGACTCTTAGTAAGGAAGTTAACCTTGAACCTTTAGTAACCACAAACCTAAAGCCTCCAATGGCAATAAGTTCATACCTATCAATAATCACCATAAATGTAAATGCACTGAATGCACCAATCAAAAGACACAGAGTCACTGAATGGATAAAAAATCAAAACCCATCTATATGCTTCCTACAAGAGACTCACTTTAAACCCAAAGACATACACCGACTAAAAGTAAAAGGATAAAAAAGGATATTTCATGCAACTAATATGGAGAAAAAAGCAGGAATTGCAGTACTAGTATCAAACAAAATAGACTTCAAGACAAAGAAAGTCATAAGACAAAGAAGGCATTACATAATGATAAAAGGGTCAGGCAAACAACAAGACATAACCATTATGCACCCAACACAGGAGCACCTACATATGTAAAACAAATTCTAACAGAATTAAAAGAGGAAATAGAATGCAATGCATTCATTCTAAGAGACTTCAACAGTCCACTCACTCTGAAGGACACAGCAACCCAGCAGAAAATAAGTAAGGAGACAGAGGCACTGAACAACATGTAGAACAGATGGACCTAACAGACATCTACAGAGCTCTACACCCAAAAGCAGCAGAATACACATTCTTCTCAAGGGCACATGGAACATTTTCAAGAATAGATCATACACTAGGCCACAAAAAGAGCCTCAGCAAATTCAAAAAGATTGAAATTGTACCAACTAGTTTCTTAGACCACAAAGGTATGAAACTAGAAATAAATTATGCAAAGAAAATGAAAAAGCCCACAAACACATGGAGGCTTCACAACATGCTCCTAAATAACCAATGGATCAATGACAAAATATAAACAGAAATCAAGCAATATATGGAGACAAATGACAGCAATAATTCAACACTGCAAAATCTGTGGGATGCAGCAAAGGCCTTGCTAAGAGGAAAGTATATTGCAATATAGGCCTACCTCAGGAAAGAAGAACAATCCTATATGAGCAGTCTAAACTCACAATTAAAAAAATTAAAAAAGGAAGAACAAATGAAGCCCAATGTCAGTAGAAGGGGGGGACATAATAAAGATTAGAGCAGAAATAAATAAAATTGAGAAGAATAAAACAATAGAAAGAACCAATGAAAGCAGGAACTGGTTCTTCGAGAACATACACAAAATAGATAAACCCCTAGCCAAACTTATCAAGAAAAAAGGAGAGTCTAACACATAAACAGAATCAGAAATGAGAAAGGAAAAATCACTACAGACACCACAGAAATACAAAGAATTATTAGAGAATACTATGAAAAGTTACATGCTAACAAACCGGATAACCTAGAAAAAATGGACAAATTTCTATAAAAATACAACCTTCCAAGGCTGACCCAGAAGGAAACACAAAATATGAACAAACCAATTACCAGCAATGAAATTGAACTGGTAATCAAAAACCTACCTAAGAACAAAACCCTGGTCCAGATGGCTTCACCGCTGAATTTTATCAAACATTCAGTGAAGACCTAATACCCATCCTCCTTAAAGTTTTCCAAAGAGTGGAAGAAGAGCGAATACTTCCAAACTCATTCTATGAGGCCAGCATCACTCTAATACCCAAACCAGGCAAAGACACCACAAAAAAAGAAAATTACAGGCCAATATCCCTGATGAACATAGATGCAAAAATACTCAACAAAATATTAGCAAACTGAATTTAAAAAATACATCAAAAAGATCATTCATCATGATCAAGTAGGATTTATTCCAGGGATGCAAGGATGGTACAACATTCGACAATCCATCAACATCATTCACCACATGAACAAAATGAAGGACAAAAAACACATGATCATCTTCATAGATGCTGAAAAAGCATTTGACAAAATTCAACATCCATTCATGATAAAAACTCTCAACAAAATGGGTAGAGAGGGCAAGTACCTCAACATAATTAAGGCCATATATGACAAACCTACAGCCAACATTATACTTATCAGCAAGAAGCTGAAAGCTTTTACTTTAAGACTGGGAACAAGACAAGGATGCCCACACTCTCCACTTGTATTCAACATAGTACTGGAAGTCCTAGCCACAGCAATCAGACAACACAAAGAAATAAAAGGCATCCAGATTGACAAGGAAGAAGTTAAACTGTCCCTGTTTGCAGATGACATGATATTGTACATAAAAGCCCTAAAGAATCCACTCCAAAACTACGAGATCTAATATCTGAATTCAGCACAGTTGTGGGATACAAAATTAATATGCAGAAGTCTGTGGCATTCCTATACACTAACAATGAGCTAAGAGAGAGAGAAATCAGGAAAACAATTCCATTCATAGTTGCATCAGAAAGAATAAAATACCTAGGAATAAACCTAACCAAGAAAGTGAAAGACCTATACTCTGAAAACTACAAGACACTCATGAGAGAAATTAAAGAAGATACCAATAAATGGAAACACATCCCATGCTCATGGATAGGAAGAATTCATATTGTCAAAATGGCCATCCTGCCTAAAGCAATCTACAGATTCAATGCAATTCCTATCAAAATACCAACAGCATTCTTCAACAAACTAGAGGAAATCGTTCTAAAATTCATATGGAACCACAAAAAGACCCTGAATAGCCAAAGCAACCCTGAGGAGGAAGAATAAAGCTGGTGGGATTAGACTCCCCAAGTTCAAGCTCTACTATAAAGCCACAGTACTCAAGACAGTTTGGTACTGGCACAAGAATAGACCCATAGACCAATGGAACAGACTAGACAGCCCTGATATAAACCCAACCATATATGGTCAATTAATATATGATAAAGGAGCCGTGGACATACAATGGGGAAATGACAGCCTCTTCAACAGCTGGTGTTGGCAAAACTGTACGGCTACATGCAAGATAATGAAACTGGATTATTGTTTAACCCCATACACAAAATGGATCAAAGACCTGACTGTAAGTCATGAAACCATAAAACTCTTAGAAGACAACATAGGCAAAAATCTCCTGAATATAAGCATAAGCAACTTCTTCCTGAACACATCTGCTGGAGCAAGGGAAACAAAAGCAAAAATGAACTCATGGGACTACATCAAACTAAAAAGTTTCTGTACAGCAAAGGACACCATCTACAGAACAAAAAGGCATCCTGCAGTATGGGAGAATATATTTGTAAATGACATATCCAACAAGGGGTTAACATCCAAAATATATAAAGAACTTACATACCTCAGCACTCAAAAAGCAAATAACCCAATTAAAAAATGGGCAGAGGATATGAAGAGACAGTTCTCCAAAGAAGAAATTCAGATGGCCAACAGACACATGAAAAAAAGATGCTCCACATCACTAATCATCAGGAAAATGAAAATTAAAACTACAATGAGATATCACCTCACACCAGTAAGGATGGCCAGCATCCAAAAGATTAAGAACAACAAATGCTGGCAAGGATGCAGAGAAAGGGGAACCCTCTTACACTGCTGGTGGGAATGTAAACTAATTCAAACATTGTGGAAAGCAATATGGAGGTGCCTCAAAAAACTAAACATAGAAATACCATTTGACCTGGGATTCTCACTCCTTGGAATTTATCCAAAGAATAAAACTTCTCAGATTCAAAAAGACATATGCATCCCTATGTTTATGGCAGCACTATTTACAGTAGCCAAGAAATGGAAGCAACCTAAGTGCCCATCAGTAGATGAATGGATAAAGAAGTGGTACATATACACAATGGAATACTATTCAGCCATAAGAAAGAAACAAATCCTGCCATTTGCAACAACATGGATGAAGCTGGAGTATATTATGCTCAGTGAAATAAGCCAGGCAGAGAAAGACAAGTGCCAAATGATTTCCCTCATTTGTGGAGTATAACGACGAAGCAAAACTGAAGGAACAAAATAGCAGCAGACTCAGAGAGTCCAAGAAGGAACTAGTGGTTACCAAAGGGGAGGGGTGTGTGAGGGTGTGTGGGAAGGGAGGGAGAGGGGGATTGAGGGATATTATGTTTAGTACACACAGTGCCGGGGGTCACGGGGAAAACAGTGTAGCACAGAGAAGGCAAATATGGAATCTGTGGCATCTTATTACACTGAAGGGCAGTGACTGCATTGGGGTATGGGTGGGGACTTGATAACATGGGTAAATGTAGTAACCTCATTGTTTTTTCATGTGAAACCTTCATAAGAGTGTATATCAATAATACCTTAATAAAAAAAAAGAATTTTTCCCATAGGCCAATCCACAAATCATGGGGGGAAGTAAGTAATGCTGAGTGAAAGGGCATCATCCACAGGCACTCCTTTTTGTAATGCTTTCTCTTCCTTATATAACCAAAATCTGGAAGGCCTGTTCCTTATGCCATTCTTTGCTCTATGAATAAGTCATCTTTTACAGTAAGTCAGGCTGTTAATCATTTTTGCATGTCCATGGCCACAAGACCATCCTGGTGGAAGGATGTAGAAATGCAGGGAACAATGAAATTCTGCCCTTGCCCTGCGGTGTGGTGGCCAAGCCAGATACTTCATGCACTTTCTTATCAGGGCTTTCATTCCCTTCCATCCCATGATCCAGAAAGCCCTTCTAGGGTGACCTTCACCATGTGATTGTTGAACAGCATGTGTGTTCTGGAGTCAGACAAATGGAGATCTGAATCCTGATTCTGCCATTCATTTGCCAGGTGACCTTGGGCAAGATGCCCCATCCTCTGAATCTCAGTTTTCTCATAGTAAAATACATATAAAAATAACTACTATTAAACCTCTGGGGAGGATTAAATGAGATAAGATGCATATTCAATGCTTCGTGCATAAGAGGTGTAATATATTGCCACTATTTTTATCATTATTTCTCACTTGTAATCATTTTGCACTAAACATTGAAATTCAATGTGATTAAGACACCTTCCAACACATCAAGAAACTCATCACCTAGATGGGGAGAGAGAAATATAAGCCCACAGTTTCAGATAGTGAATGAACAGAAAGTAACAAGTACAATAATGGAGAAATGCCCAGGGCGGTGTGGGGGATTGGGGGAAGAGTATTTAACTTATGGGGGGGAAGAAGGCTTCCTAATGAATATCTCATAGGAGGTCTTAAAGGATGGTACAGAGAACAGCATCTGCAAAAACATGGAAGCAAGACATAACAGTGTGTGCAGTGAGCTACAAGTCATTCAGTGTGGCTGGCTGGTAAGGCCAAGGCAGAAAGTGGTGAACATGGAGAAAGAGTCTGAAGAGTGAAGCAGCAAGCAGTTCAAAGAGGTAGCTTATGGAGGCAAAGATCTTGAACTTCATTATGCAGAAAACTGGTAGAAAATGAAACTAGAGCATTTTAATAAATAATTGACATAGTTACATGTGAATAAAATATACCACACTGGTGATACATAGTGTGATATACACATAGCAATATATCAATACATAGGAAAGGGATTGGATAAAGATGATAGGAAGTGGTGAAACATAAGATCCTGAACTGGGGCATGGCTGTATGGATGGATTCAAGAATCACAAGGTAATGAGGTGGAGCTTGATATAGAAAGAAGGGAGTCAACGGGAACTCTCAGGTTTCTACGTAGGTGGTTGCAGTGGAATGAGTTTTGAAGGTCCAGGAAAATTGTGAGACTCCAGTGGGGGTTGACTCACCTATTCTCCAGGATCTTGAAATACCTTAGTGAAGCTGGAGACTTCTGTGAGTTAGACTGAACATTCGGGCTCCATGAACACCAGTTATAGTACACTGTGGTACAGCTTGGTGGTGTCAGCCTCCCAAAAGTATTTTAGAAGGGTAGACACATGTGTGTGTGAAGCGGCAGTGGGGGACCTGGGGGACACTAATGCACAGCCCGACCCTCCAACTGTGTTATGCACAGTGTCGGGAATAGTAGCCCCACTGAACAGATTGGAGGGGCAGTCTTATGGGGGTGAAGGGAGTCAGGCCCAAACCTATGGGGGTTCAGCATCCTGCAAAGAGAGCTTAAGGATTAGGGAGTTTGTTAGTAATGGCACAAGATTTTCCCTCACCCTTAGGCCTATCAATTCCCATACTACCTTCAGTGGTGCCAATATTAAGTGCTCTCCAATTTATTATCCCTTCCTTTCTTAACAGAGCAGGCTATTAACTATTTTGACCTCCCTAGCCACGTGCTTCACTTCACTGATATGGTGATCGATGTCCATAATGTATCTTTTTCCTGAGAGGTCTCAAGCATCTCAGAACTCATCACGGTGGATGAGCAGCTTAAACTGTGTGCTCCCAATGTGGTCAAGGGTTTGCGGTCATGATTGATTGTCCCAATGGGCCCAGGCGGGACTGTGCTGCGACCCGCAGAGATACATCATATTGCTGTTTAACAGTCACCTGGAGAGGGTTTGCTCAGTGTATATGACCTCTCCTCACCAAACAAGACCAAACTGGCTGTTTTTCTAAGGATTTCCAATACTTTTCAGCATTGCAAGCAGACTCATTAACAATTCTGAACTACTGACTTTAAAATCCATTCTTACTGAGGATGTACGTTGAATGCTCTGATTTGGCTAATAAAATGTTTAGAGGGAGAGATGCCATCAAGAGGTTATGTAAATCAATGGAAGAATTCTTCTACCCTGAATACATGTAAATATAAGCCATTAATATATTTCTGTTAAAACATGGAGTTCTCTTTGTCCTCTTAGGGCTGGAAATAACTGCCGTTTTGTCGGTGTTCTAATAAGATCAACACTAACAAACCTGTCTTCTGAAACATGTTAGTTGAATATAGAAGTTACTTCATGTATGAATGATACAGGAACTAAAAGTAGATTCGGGCTATTTATTAAGGCCTACCTTCAACTCTACTGGGGAAGCATATGTGTTCACAATGATAATTTTAAGAGAACTCTTTTCAGATAACACATGAAAAGACAGAGAGATAAAGCCAAAGTTTTTATTCTAGGCTTATCATTCTCACAAGATAACTCAACATAGTGTCCATTTCTCCTCTCCTACCTTTATATTTCAAGGATATAGTCACTTCTTGGTAGAAAAGAAGAGAGAGGGCACTGACAACTGATTTAAATAGAATGACTCAAGTTGGGTTTTGTGAACAGGGATTCGACAGAACTTGTGCTAAGCACATTTGCAGACAGGATGAAACCACTTGCATTTTTGCCTTTGTCTTTGGAGCTTCAATTTGACTTTTTAAGTGCACTGGGCACTCTGGGTGCCTGAAGTTTGTGAATGCTCATATCCAGTTGCAGATATGTTGACATTTACATTTCAATAACATTTGAAAGATTAATTTTGTTTTTTCTACAGCTGTGTGCATTGCAAAGAGTTTTACATCTTCCCAGGAAAACCATGTTTTTTTAATAATCTGTAGTTATATTTTGAGGCTTCAGATTCAGACATGAGCTTCAGGAACCTACAAACCCTATAGCCTTGAAAAGCCCCATTCAGAACTGACTTTGAATCCAGGCATAGAAAAGTGACCGGGTAATCAGTGTTCCCACCTTGGCCAGCCAAATATGGTCAGTTGGAGATGTTATATAGACTGTGGCGTTTGTGGAATGAATCACTAGTTCACCTTTCTAGAGTTAAGCTTATTTGACATTGAAGGTCCATCTTTTTTAAATATAAAGGGTTCACTAGCCTTTATCTTATTTAATTTTAATTAAACTCAACAACATTTACCAGCTATCTTCTGCATGCCAGGCGAAGTATGAGGTACAAAGCACATGCCAATGAGTTGGAATAAAACAGTACACCAAGATGATGATCCACAAGACACTAATGGTGTGTGAGACAGCAACACTGTATGTAGCATTAAACGTAGAATGCCAAGTAATATTTTAGTTCTAAAAATTATTTTTTAATGTACATGTAAGAAAAATACTAAATACATTTTATAGTTGTTTTCACATTTATGCATGATCTACCTTTAAAACATGGAGTTCTGTACCCAAGAACACCAGGAAGTCCTGTAAGAGATCCCCTGCTGCCTACTGCAGGGTTTCTGTGTAGTTGCAGAGGCAGCATTCACCACAAAAAACCCTGAATTGTCTCTTCTAAACTGGCTACTTGCTGGTCTCTATGCCAGTAGTCTTTTGAATTTTCTTTGTCATGTGTCCCCCAAAATAAGTATGAAAACTAGATACCCTTTTACATATACATAAACCTTTATCTAAAATGTTTCAACGTTAGTTTAGTTACAAAGATATTTTTGGCATATTGTAAATATTCATTTATAAGTGTCAAGTATTTCATTACACTTTTAAATAAATACAATGAAATCTAAATACTGTAGTGTTTGATACCTACCATGTTTTTAAAAGAAACATGAACATACTCTTTGACAGTTGGACATTTTACACAATACTTTTTCTCCTGGTGAAGGTTTTGCATACCATTTCCCTTACATAATATTATGATATGCTTGAAAATATTTTATTGATCACCCCATTTCTCTGCTATAAATATATTTCTAAACTGAAATTTATAAGAAAAAATTTCTTAAGCAAAAATGAAGCTAAGTGTTGAATTATTTTTCTGTATTGTGCTATTCTTAAAATTATTATTTGTACATGGTTGATTAAAGCAATATACCTATGTTTTCGATTTTTAAAAGCAATTATTGGACAAAATAAGTAAATGTTATTGAGAACACACCTTTTCATGCAGACTTTTTTCTCAGTTAATTCATGCAAGCTTACATGAGTATTATTTAATGCTGAAATGAAACAGGATTCAATATCTGTTCAATCCTATGTATCTTTTAATGCTTGTAAGTGCTGAGGAATCGTTTAATGTAAATTGACAGATTTCTGTTATAACAATGTTATTCAATTTTTGATTTGAGTTAGATGCCAAAAATCACATAGGGATTCATCATCATCAGAAATTATTTTTCATGATCTTTCATCTGACAATTTAAAGAGGTCCTCTTCAATTTTGTTGATAACAAGGAATTAGAAACAGTATGACTGTAAAAGGGTATGTTATCAAGTCATTAGAGCCATTTACTTTTTAGTTTCTGGGCACTCGTGCTAACTATAAAGCTTTACTGAGACTTATCAAGTGACAATAATTAATTAAACTCATTATAGTCTTTCACTCAGACGTACCATATGGATTTAAAATTAGATGAGACTGGAACATGTATATTTTAGGCTTTTTTCCCATTGCCTATGAACAAAGACCTAAATATTCTTGATAAATTTTTATTTATTCAAACATATCAAACCAGCTTTAAAAGGGCATAGCAAACAACAGCCATGTGATATTCATATAAATAGATTACTATTTTCATTTCATAGTTGAAGATTATTAAGTTTATAATTATGGATATTACAGAATTGGAACAGCATATCACTACCTGGGATGGAGACATGATCCCATTTAAGTGAAGTTGTTTTTCTAAGTCTAGTGCATTAAATGCTAGATTGCACTTGAAGAACATTTCATTATATACTAGAAATTAACAACAAAAAATAGTAATTGAAGGGCTTAAACGTAGATATGGGTATTGTAACTCTGGGGGGAATATCCCAGGGCAAAATACCTTTGAAACCGAAATCAATCAAAGGGAGAAATAAAGTGGGAGAAACCCATTTATTTCTTACAAGCGGTCCACTTCTGCTCTCCCGTGTCTCTTACCACCTGGTTGCAGAAGAAGGGGCCCCACCCAACCTCTCCAGTGCAGATAAGCCCTGGATCGCCCTTGTAATTACCTATTGATATGGAGATGACTACTATTCTCCACCCCTTGGAAACACCTGTTGATATGGAGATGCACTAAGGCCAGGTGGGAGATTCTGGAAATACTGCAATTTTATCCACAAGTGTATTAATGAGTGCTTGTTATTAAGTGCATTCTTTATAGTAGCTTCACACATATTCTGGTTAATCTACATGTATAAGGAGATGATAGAAATAAAATAAGTTTGCAGAAAAGAGGCTGAAGAATGACAGTGAGTAGGAGCCTTGCTTCCAAAAAAAAAAAAGAATATGAATTTACAATATCTAATTATTTTTTGGTAAAATATTATGAAACTATTTCTTCCAGAGGCTCTTCTAGGCAAATGTTTAAGAAAAGCTAATCCTGACATGTTTCATTTTCACAAGGATGCATATTGCTCTCTTGAAAGTAAACATGGACATTTGTACTCTCCCCTCTTTGAAATCATGAAAAATATTCAACTAACAAAAGCATTCACTTGATCTTTTCTCATTACTGAAAATGGTGAATATGCCAAGATGATATGCTCCATAACCAATTAATATTCTCCAGCATCCCTATTGCAAATTTTATCTTAAGATAAATTGGTATAGTATGTGTATGTCAAGGTCCAGGCAAAAAAAAAAATAGGAGGCATTTTTAAAAAAATTTTGCTATTAATAATATACAGTTGCATGAGCAACATTATGGTTACTAGACTCCCCCTATTATAAAGTCCCCACCACATACCCCATTGTAGTCACTGTCCATCAGCGTAGTAGGATGTTATAGAATCACTACTTGTCTTCTCTGTGTTATACTGCCTTCCCTGTATCCCCCCACCCCACCCCCACCCTGCTACATTATGTGTGCTAATTGTAATAGCCCTTTTTGCCCCTTATCCCTCCCTTCCAACCCATCTTCCCCAGTCCCTTTCCCTTTGGTAACTGTTAGTCCATTCTTGGGTTCTGTGAATCTGCTGCTGTTTTTTCCCTTCAGTTTTTTCTTTGTTCTTATACTCCACAGATGAGTGAAATCATTTGGTACTTGTCTTTCTCCACCTGGCTTATTTCACTGAGCATAATACCTTCTAGCTCCACCCATGCTGCAAATGGTAGAATTTGTTTTCTTCTTATGGCTGAATAATATTCCATTGTGTATATATACCACATCTTCTTTACACAGGAGGCATTTTAACATGAAATTTACTACAGAGAATTGGTTTCGCAGATAGCGGAGACCTGAATGGGCAAAAGGTCACCAAGGTAACTCCGATATACAACAGCAGGAGCAGCTGCTATCCAGAGAAGAGGTTGAGATTATCACAGCCTTGCTCAGAGTCCCACAGACCTGGGGCTCAGACCTTGTGGGGGTGGGGGGCATGACTCAGCTGCTGTTAATGTTCTGAGAACAAGTCCCAAGGCTGGTTCTGAGAGTGCCAAAGAGAGGAGACCAGAACCAACCAGTGCTGTCAAACCAAGGCCATCGCTGGGGTGATACTGAGAAGAACAAGGAAACAGGGAGAGAGTTTCTTCCTCCATCCTTGAAGTCTCCCTCTGCTGTTCTATTGCAGACCTTTAAGGGACCCAGGCAAAGGCTAAAGAGTTTACAGAGTCCCGGCCAGCCCAGCAGAGTGCTGCACAGAAGCAGGAATTTGCAGCTGAGAGGTGATATCTCTTCATCGCTGTGCTCAGCCTAAGGCTGAGTGAGCCTGGAGCTTGTCACCTGGAAGACAGTGGCTGCCTCTCCAACTAGAAGATAGGTGTCTGTGTTTGCTTTTTCCCCACTCTCATACTGCAATGCGTGGAACAGAGTCCAGAATATGTGGGCACTCAATAAATATTTGCTGAATGAATAAATGGAATTTGAACATAGATCTCTCCCATTGCAAAGCCCACAATATTAACTTTTTTTCAATTGTTAAACCACTCGCTGCCTTTGAGGAGGAATAAGCCAAAGAGAATCTCTTTCCACTCTATATATTTGCTTGCAAGTGGCCTTGGCAGCCTCTTTCATTAATGTCTCCAGTACTGCTACAATGAACCAGAAAGAACTGATGAAATACCAGCACTATGACTTCCTGTCTGTTTTTCACAACATATGACAGAATTTTACCTAATGACCAAGTTGACATAAAACCTTCACATGCAGAGACAACCCAGATTTTATTTTGTGCAATTGGAACTACAAATAAAATGAAGTGATAACTGTTACAGGAATTTCGGGAATGTTTCAGACATGCTTCTTTTCCGAAAGAGACCAATCTACATACATCACTCCTTATTAAAACCTATAAAACCTTAAATGACCGCAGTGCCAAATAACAAGTTGCTGTAAATGAACCATGTTCTTTTTTTTATATAATTTATTTTGGTATCATTATTCTACAATTACATGTGCAATATTAATGAACCATGTTCTTAAGCCTGTGACTGGAGACTGTGTCCCTCTCTAACCTGTCTCCCCTGAGCACAACAGGCAGTGTCTGCTCCTCAAAGCCAGGAGATATCACTGCCATTCTTATTTGCATTTTTGAAAATAGAAAGAAGAGGAAACTTTAGATTAAAAAAAACTAATAAATCCCACCCAGCCCTATGACAATCCATTGTGGTACACCCATTCTAGCTGCAAGCAGGTAGGCATTTAGACTTTTCTCCACCAGCCCTGATGGGCTTTAATAACCTTTCTCAGTGTGTTAGATGCATGGCAGGATACCAAGCCCCATGCCTTCAAGAGGAATAAGTGGGGCTGTACAACCTTGGCCACCTTTCATCCAACACAGGAATTTTAAGCTACATTACTTTGAGCACCAGCCAGGTGTGTGTTCTACGAGGGTGGGTGCAGCTCATTAGAACTTCTTCAGATACTTACACCTTGCCTTCAAACCTGTTCTATTGTCTTTCACATCAGCTTGAAGTTCAGAGCAATGTAATGAGGTTGTGGATTCCTGTGGCTCCTTTTGGCAAAAGTTGAGTGTTAATTTAGTTTGGGTTTTGAATGTCATTTATGGATGAGTTGTATTTTCTGGAAAGAAAGCTGTTTTTTGTCTAATGCTTAGTTTGCAGATGGATGAAGTTTTTCTCTCTTCTCTCTCTTGTGGGGTTGTCTGATTAAATTCCCTTTCTGATTCAGGCAAATGAGGTACTGGGTTATTTTACATTTAGTCACACTCACCTACAGTGATTTTACGACAGTTATGGTATTAAAACCAGAGTCTCACTTGGAAAAATGAAGTGTTGGCATCTGAATTGGACAAGCTAGGCGGAGGTTGTTATGGTAGCCAAGGAGTAATGTTAGACCAACGTATGGCTTAGACACGTGCATGTCTCCTTATACGGCCCCCTGTGGGAACGGTCTGAGGGCACACCGTTTGGGGCTGGCTGCTGAATCAAAGCTGATTTGGTAGGTCATAGTGGGTAATGGGTATCTGGAGCTACTGAGCCATTCAAAGGCAATTTTAATGATTAGTCTCCCACTCCCTTAACACATCCTTTCTCTTCTGTCATCTATTTCTTCTCATTGGTCTATCACTGTTTCTTCTTCTTTGTTTCCTTGCTTCATTCTCCTCTGTGTGAATCTTTGCTGTTTCATGCTTAACCCTATTAATGGTATCAGGATTTAGAGGTTGTGGGCCCCCTAATTTAAAGCAATTTTTAAATTGTGGTCTAGTTTTCTATATACATCCAATGTTGGTAATGAGAGGCAAAAAAGGAGTTCTACAATGGTTTCATCATGTACCTCATGGGATTGATGCAAATATCTCTCTTAGAGTTGTAATCTTACTAACAAGATCAGTTTCTTTTTGATTAACAGTTGTCAACATGCTGTCTAAGGAACCCTGGGGATTGTTGAAATACCTTCAGGGAGTCTGTGAGATCAGCAATTTTAAATTATAATACTAAGATGATATTGGCCTTTTTTATCCTCATTCTCTTACAAGAGTACAGTGGAGTTTTCCATAGGCTACATGATGTGTGATATCACAGCAGACTGAATGCTAAGAAGATATGAAAATCAAGTTGTCTTCTGTTGAATGACATTAAAGAAACTTGCAAAAATATAAAGCAATGACATTGTTCCCATTAACTTTTTTGTTGCAGAGCATATAATCTTCACACAAAAAAATTGGTTATTTCTGTTAATAGTAATGGGTTTATTAGGTTTAGGGTTTTTTTAATGAATTAATAGGTAAATATTTTAAAATATTTATCAACAGATCTAATCCACATAAGCAAACAAACAAAAAGCTGTTTGGGTCCTCAATGATTTTTAAGAGTATAAAGACCAGAAAGATTGAGAACCACTGTGTTAGATTATAACATAAGAAGGCAAGTCCCAGTTTTCATTTTAGAGTAACTTCCATTAAGTGTAGACTTGGTGGGAGCATTTTAATATGTCAAAATAAATCCTGATAATTTAAACTCCAAACTATATTGGGAATCTAATCACAGCTCATCACCCTCATCTCCAATACTCTAGTCCACTTCTGGAGATATTTTCTCCAAAGTTGTTTCATTATATCACTTGTACTCCACTATAATTCATTCTGGATGTCACAACCAGGATCATTTTTTTTTTAATGCCCATCTGATCATGTGTCCCCCTTGCCCAACATTTCATTGGTTTCCCATCACACTAGAATAAACCGTGATCTGGTCCTGCCAATCTCAAACCCCTCTCCCATCACTCCTTGCTGGTCACACTGGCCTACTTGCAGTTCCTGGAATAAGCCTGTTTGGTTCTTCCCTCGGGGTCTTTGCCAATGTTGTTTGCTCTGCTTGGAGTGTTCTTCCTTCAGTTATCTGCATGGCTTCATTTACCCCTTTGTCATCTCCAAGTTCTTTTAAAATTGTGTCTTATCTGCATAGCATTCCATCCTCTTTAACCCCTTTCCCTTTTTAATTTCCTATTAGAATTTCATTTCCTGATGTATATTATATTATATTACATTACATTACATTTTATTATATTATATCATATCATATCATATCATATCACATCACATCACATCATATCATATCATATATCATATCATATCATATCATATATTATATTATATTATATATTCTTTGTGTATTGTCAGGCTCTCCAGTCTCTAGAATGAAACCTCCATGAGGGCAGAGACTTTGACTACCCTACTTATCACAGTATACCCAGTGTTTAGAACAATGCTTAGCACTGAGTGGATGGTCCACAAATATTTGCTGGGTAAGTGAGATCCAAAAGGCCCCATATCTTTGTAGTTATGGATTAACTCAGCATATGCTGTGTACTTAGCTCTGTGCCAGGAACCAGGATACAGGGATAAATAAAACCAGTCCAAAGCCTATATTGTAAATCAGAATGGCATCAGTCTTAGAAGAGAGGTATAGACAAGGTGTGTGGGAGAAAAGCACAAAGGAGAATTACAACTGGGAGATTTAAGGAAAGTTTCACAATGAAAGTAATAACTGAAAAATTCTAGCAATGCTGATTTCAACTTTATCTTGTTTGGGACTTGCAAAATAACCTTTTCACTTTGTTATAATCTTAGCCACAACCACTCAAGGCTGCTGTCTTAAAACAACCAAAGGATCTGTTGGTTCACTCCTGCCCAAAGAGTTAGTTGTTTCAATAGGCAACAGAAGCAAAGTAAGAAGCTAATTTTTAATTAAAGAAAGAAGGGAAAAGAACATGAAGTGCAGTGACTACTCTGGCCCCCTGCTGTTGAGGAGGTTTCTATGCATTTGGTCCCGGACACTAGCCCAGATGGGTTTTACCTTAGAAACAAAAAAACATAGCTAAATTTCACAAGGTCTGATCTGGTGTCCAGAAGATTCAGTCAACATTTTATGAGTATTATATAAAGCATCAGATCAATGTGCTGTGAAAATTCCCATGAGCTTTGCAAGAATTGAAATTTAAAGAAATTAAAATACATTGTCCACTTCTACAGTATTGCTAGAGTGAGAACCAAGAATTGGAAAGATTAACAAATAGAGGGACCTGAAGTCAGAGGAAGAGAGGGAAAAAGGGGCAAAGAGAGGGAGAAGGAGGGAGGGAGACAAGAGACAAATAGAGATAACAAAGGGTATAACCATTACTGAGACTTTGAAAAGAATAGTAATTTTTGCAATGGACAGTCTCAAATATCACATAAATCCATGTCACCCATAAGTATTAGATGACGTTTTGGAATCATTCACCTAGGAACAGTGGTAAAGTAAGTCTGGTGTCTCAATCGTATTCCATAATGGAGAGCTTTCAGTCACTTCCCCTGTCCCCAGTTTGCATAGATTTCCCATATTGTATTCCAGTCTCCCCTAGCCAGTCACAACTTTGATCATTGTTTCCAAGTTCATCTGAATGGGCTATTTCACAACTAGCACTATCTAATCAGACCTCATACACTACTATCTCCATCATCAGTTCCATCCAGTGGGTTTTGGTTCCTAGACAACAAATCCTACTACATCAGAAATTAATTACAAACACACTAGACCATGTTTAAACACTAGGTGACTCATTCATGGGTGCTACTGTTCTCTCTGAAGCCTTACATATTGTGATTTAAAAATTTTACACACTGAGTATCCATCCCATGATTATCAGCCTAGCCAGGGAGATCCATAATGTCTCTTGATCCCTGCCCAAAGCACTGGGGCAGGAACTCCAGTGATGTCATCAATGGCCCATGTTCTTTCTCCACCTCTCCTTCCTCCTGTCCACAGAGTGGGCTTCCTCCTAAGGCTGGTTTTCCCTAATGGACACAGGATGGTGTGAGACCCTAGAGTTAGCATAAGAGAAGCCATTTTAACAAATCTGACTGTGTGAACCTAAATGAAGGACAGAACAGGACTGACTCTGTTTTTTGTGCCTAATCTCCATCTGAGGCCTGAGCCGGACCTGGCTCTGGAAGAAACCTTGAAAAGTTTCCTAACCACAGGAACTGATATTAGAAGAAGGTCTTATCTCAAGGCCGGCCATCTGTGCCCGATGCTCCCAGGCATACGAGATGTACGTGTCTTGAGAACATGGACAAATGGCCACCAGGGCCTGTCAACCCCTACCCCAGATAGTTCCCCTAGCAACGCTCCTGCTACATCATCATGGTCAGGCCAGCCGAACTTAACCAATAACAGTTGTTTAACTTTCAAAATCCCCAATCAGCTTATGCCAAGTTAGAATCCCCTCTTCCTGAACCTGTAATGCATAAAAACCTTGCCTACCCTGAGCTCAGGGCTCACATTCCTGACCCGCTGCGTCGGTGAAGGGTGTGAGTCCAAGCTCGAGCTTGAAATAAATGACCCTCTTGTGTTTGCCTCGGAATCGGCTTCTTGGTGGTCTCTCGGGGACTCGCGACTTGGGCACAACAATGATAGCTGGTGGCAATCAATGCTGCAGGCTTTTTCTTTACATCCAGCAGGAGAGTCATTTCCAGAAGCTGTCTCAAGAGCCATAATATTATTTCCCAGAAACTTCTGGAAAATTCTTTGTCAAGTTTCATTGCCCTGAATTGGCTTTACAGCTACCTAACCCTGAACCCACAACCGTGGAAAGGAGGGTGGGCTCATCCTCACTGGGGTTCAGCCCCCCAACCCTCATGACTGGAATACAGTGGGGAGGGTCAGATTGGAGTGATAATCACAGTGTCTGCAACAGACAGGGAGTCTGTTGTCTCACAACAGTTCAGGGCTTCTTTTATAGTTCTGGATATCTAACTGTAATTCTTTAAAGCTCTGCAAAGCAAAATAACTTTTGATTGATGAGCACCTATATTGCAGATCTGTCACTATCCTCACTCTCAACTTCTGTAATTGTTTTATTTGTAGCAGTTGGTCTAGATTTACCATTTGTCTCCATCAAAATCCCCTTTACTTAGCCATAACTGAGAAGATAGTCTCTGGCTCTTGTCTCAGAAAAGAGAGGCCATATCTTCATTCAACTCTACAGCTGCATAAAGAAGGCATTAATTAATGCACTGAAGTTGGCTGGCTACTGCAGGGACCCTGATAGGTGGGGGTGTCAATTCCTCACTCTTCCACTTCATCAACAGTGAGTATCTGGAGGGGTTGTGAAGTGATCCAGGGGGTTAATGTATTTAATCGCTTTGATGCTGAATCTGCAGTCATTTTCTTCTATCCCAGGCATGGTTTAAAAATGGCAATTTACAACTTATGTTATCCTTTTGCATAGATGTGTATTTTAATGGGTGAATTGCCATGTGGGTCTACTTGGTTCATCCAAATATTTTAAAGCCCCTGAGGATGCTAACAAGAGGGAAATGGACCCCAAAAAGTATCTCCTGGTATGATGACCTAGAAGCATTCCAAGGGGAATACTCTGATGGTACTGAGACCTCTTTTAGGAGGCTGCCATTCCAGGCACACCTAGGCATTGCCCGGGTACACAACAGATGCTTCCAACAGAAATAAACAAATCCAACACGATTCTCAATGGACTTCAAGTCAAAGAGAAGACTTCCTCCATGTCTGCTAGAATGCTCTACTTTGGCTTTTGTTGCTTTCTCTTTGGTGAAGGATGATCATTTCTTTCTGATCCAAATCAACAACACTCTCATTCACATGGATAGGAATTTTATATAAACTGCTTGCTCTCCTGCTGTCCTTTTCTAATGCTAGGGACAACTAGTTTAAGTTGCAATAAAAATTCTCTCTTAGTTTGCACATTATCAGTGTGTCCTGTTACCCAGGAAAAAAAGAGAGAAAATGTTTACTTATATTTCTGGCCATGGCTTCATGATGATAAAAAGCTCTTCTTTATAGATATTTTATTCTCATAGGTCTTCACAATACAGATTTTATAGGATTGCTTTTTGCACATTCCTCGAGCCAAATATTTGTTCAAGATATGGAGAGCACCCCAAGTGACTGAGTACCAGACCATATTATTAAACATCAACTGAAACCATGACACGAACATCTCTGTGAGATCTCATGCACAGCAGCTGGAACGAACAGGATGCTGGCTGAGCCCTGATGCAGCCCCAGGGAGGATCCTAAGTGATGGCTTTGCACTACACAAAGCTACAGACTGAACAAGTCAGGAAGCATTTGCTGGTTGTCCAGACCTCCTTTAAAGTTGTACAGTACTAATTCCATCAAATGCAGCTGCTTGCCTACTTCAAGTTCAATGCTTATTAATAAAAACAGCAAAAAAAAAAAAAGGCCTTTTCAGGACATAATCAGGGGCTGCAGAGAATTTTTAAGCCAATGCCACTATCCAAGATCATGGCAGTCATTCAGGATCATTCTATATACTGGCAAATTAGTTAAAGATGAGATAACCAAAGTTTCTGCACCATCAGCTGAAGTTACTACTTATAAAACTTAGCCAAAAGGAGGATTAAAAAGACATATGCATAAGAGCTGGGGATGTTTTCCAAGAAGAGACAGTAAATCCCAAAGACGGGAACGTCACTCAGCATCACTGCGCAGCATCAATTTTATCTATTGGTGACAGATGTCTGAGTTCGTTTGAAATTAGACAAGCCAATAGTTTTCCAAACTAAGAAAATAGACAAAATAATTGGATATATCTTGTTACTAAGCACAACCTATCTTCTACCATCATCTATACATCTGAAATATTCCTCAACAATAAAAATTTTGAGATTTGAAGTCTGCCTCAAAGTTTTCTATAGGAGTTAACTCACCATTTTACCACTCACTTTACTTCAAAAGAGAGACCCTCACTATGACCCTATTGTATGTGCACCTCTGGCCTCAACAGAGACCAGTTCTGAGCACAAGAAAGATCTGAGCCCTGGTGATTTGAACAAAGAGAAAAATGAAAATGATCACCAAAACCTGACTGGTTAGGTTAGCAAGGCCTCGCCTGGAAGTCTTTCCCTTTATTCATTTATTGAGCCTGGAATAAGGGCTATTTTGTGAATTTTTGTTCTGAAAACAGGAGAGGACAAAATGGTATCTTCTTACAGCTGGAAGTCTCAGAGAAGTTCTGGGTATTCACTCATACCTTCCTCTGTAACTCAGGGTATTTTGCTCTTTCTGTAATGAAGTTCCTGGGTAGTTTACGCACAGGTAAGGAGCACAGATTCTAGAGCCAGCTATGAAGCTCAGTTCCTTCACTCAGTAGCTATAGGAGCTAACAGGAGCTAGAGCAATTACCTAACCTCTCTATACCTCCATGTCCTCATCTGTGACATAGAAACAACACTACTACCAACCTTAGAGGGTTCCTGTGAGGAGTAAATTAATTGGTATATGTAAAGTGCTTAAGATAATGCTTGGCATTTAAAATCAACATATATAATAATATATATATATTAAATAATTCATTTATATTAATTAAATATAGATTTCAATAATATATAACAAAAGCTAAATAAAACTAAATTTTACAGTAAGCAATATATATGATAAAAAAATAAATAAAACTACCCTATTCTCTAATAACACTTGAAAAATGAAGGTATGCTTCAAGTCCTAGAATATGGATAGAAATGTAATACACACACAGATTATAAAAGGGATCCCAATGTAGAAAACACATACAACTGCATAAAAAGTCTGGTCTAGACCTTATATGCCAATAGCAGTATGTTTACAAAGAGTATGTGAGTAAGAGGAAACATTTTTAATGATCCAGCTTTATCCAATGAAGGGTAAGCTCATACTTTTTTTTAAAAAAATTCTTTTTAGTATTGAGCAGAGTCAAAAATAATATTATTAATTTCATAGCTTAATGTAATAGGTACTAAATAAATATTTATCATTGTTAATAATTAGTGATAGCTCTCTCACAAACAAAATAATAAAAGTCTCATTACTAACAACTAACATTTGATTCGATCTTTACAAAGCCCTTTCCATGTATTATTTTGATAGAGCCTCACAGCAACTCTGTGAAGAGACTAGTGTGTTTTTCTTTGTCTTAAATGGGAAAAACCGACTCAGGATGGTCGAATGATTTGCTGGAGGTTACATAGCTTATAAGCAATAGAGATGCCCTCAAATTCAAGCTCACTTTTCTGTACTCTAAAGAAGCTGGGCATGTTCCCAGCAACTAAAGTCAGATTGTTATAATTGACCAATGAATGGCTTGGTGGTACTGATGTGTGAAAGACATTACCCAATACTTTTTTCTTTTTTCCTACCTTTATGTTTCTTCCAAGTTACCAGTGCAGCTGTCTCAGTATTAGATCAAAGCAATACCCAGAGGAAATAAACCTATGTAGGCTCAGTCATTTTTACTGCTACTCTTCACTACTATATAACCTTGTCTTGTGTGAGTCTGTGGTTATTAAAAGCAACAATAACTGACACGATTAAACATTTCATGTATCAAACTCAACTCAAAATTACTTTGGACTATTTTTTAAAAGTAAATTCAAAGAGTAAAATTTTGTTACAAATCAGGCTATTCAATACAGGAAAGGATTCTCAAAAAGGGGTTTCAGAAAATTTTGATCTAAGGTACATCATTAAAATAAAAGCTGAGTTCTGCTTCCGCCTGGTGTGTAAAGAACCAGAAAGCACATTGCTCCCACCCTCCGCTGAAGTGGTAGGGCAACAGAACTCCCTAAATTCCAAGAAGAGACAAGCCCTGGCAAGGAGAGTGGGACACACAGACTGGGTCACCTGTGGCAGGCATGTGAGGAAGAGTCCCTGGACACCATGCAACTGAGTAGATGAAATCAAGTGTTGCTAAAGGCCAAGTGCAGGCTGCGATGACAGGAAAGAGCTGCCAGGAGTCCCAGATGGAGGAGCTCACACTCTGGTAGGCTCATCTCCCTGAGCCACAAGGAAGAATGGGGGCAGATGGGACACTTGAGAGAGTTACCTTTAGTAGGTGTGCAGGAGGGGACTGGTCACCTCTGAAGGCAAAAGAACCTAATGGGGGTCCCTTTCTGGGTCCCTTCCCCCACAAGAAGCAATAGCCTTAAGCCACCGGGTGGCCAGCAAACCTTGTTGCCCCCCCCAAGGCATACGTGACTACCAACAGCTGCTGGAGAAAGGGTAGAGGGAAAAAGCCCTCTGCCCCTGCAGAGGCAGCCAAGAAATCCTAAATCCATGATCCCACAGCTGGAACACTGAGGTGTCCTACAGTTGGGGGAGAGGCAGGGACTTTTTTCTACCCTAGATGCACCATGAATACAAGATGGCTTGGCTGTCAAGGACAGAGGGGGAAGATATATTGAGACAGCCCCACCCCAGAGGCCCAAGCACACAGGGTCTGGCTGAGGCTAAACCTAGACAGAACAGAGAATAGTGGGAACACAGAAGCCAGCTAAGAAGCTACTGCAGCAATCCAGGGAGGAGACAGAGATGGAGGCGGGACACCAGATGGTGGCAGTGGTAGTGGGAAGAAACTGGTAGGTTTTGGACTTATTCTGAAGACACAGCTCATACTCTTGATGGCTTGGATGTGGGCAGGAATAAGGTATCACAGATCTGCCCTAAGCAATCCCAATTTAAGCCTGTTTTCTGGGAGGACTTGGTAATAGCACTTCCTTTCATTCTAAAAGCATCCTGATTGGCACAATAAATTATATGGACCACTTAAGATATTAAGTAGAAAATCTGCTGTTCAAGTTTGTAGTTTGGGTGGAAGAACTGAGCTAGAGATATAAACTTAAGAATCATCAGCATATACATACTTAAAACAGTGACACTAGATGAAATCACCACTGGAGTGAGTGTACAGAAAGAAGAAAAACAGAATCATGGTCTGACCAGTAACTATTCCAAATCAGCAAAGGAGACTGAAAGGCCTGACTACCAAGGTAAGAGAAACTGAGAGAATGTCGTATCCTGGAAAGTAAGTGAATAAAGTGAAAGTCGACTTCTGGGAAGATGGTGGCGTGAGCAGGGCGGCAGAAATCTCCTCCCAAAACTATATATATCTATGAAAATACAGCAAATACAACTATTCCTAAAAGAGAGACCAAATACACAGAAAAGCGCACAGTGTGCAGCTACACCTGAGAGGACACGGCACCCTGCAAGGCGGGTAAGATACGGAGCCGCGACCCAGTGGGCCCTGAGCACTCACTGACCCCAGTGCACCGGTGGGAGGAGAGGATTCAGAGCCGAGAGGAAGTTCACCCCTGCGAAATAACCAGCCCCGGTGATCTGCGCGGGGAGCGCTGACACACATCACGTGGTGTAGCGGAGATTGGAGAGACAGAGGGTGCAGTGTGCTTGCAGCCAGGGTGCTTGCAGCTAGCTCCCAGGAAGAAAAAAAAAAAGAAAACCGCGCGCTTTTTTCAGTGGTCTTAAAGAGACAGGAGCCCAGCGGAGGAGCCGGATCACCCTGACACACTCAGCCCAGCAGGCTGGGAGTCCTGGGGAGTTTCGGAACCCTTAGCTGGTGACTGGGAAAGGGTGGTCGCACTTAGACTTACCACAAAGATCAGCAGCCTCCCATTCGTTCCCACCCTGGCCAGAGCTATAAAGGACCCTTCAGAGCAGTGAGGCCACAGATGCAGAATAGTGGAGCAACAGTGCCACCTACAGCATCTCCACAGAATCTACTCCCGGTGGGCGTTTTTTTGTTGTTTTTTTGTTTTGTTTTTTGTTTTTTCTTCTCTTTCTTTTTTTTCCTCTTTTTCTTTTTAAAGTCTTAAACAGCACAGTTGACATATGTGGCAACTACCAGCGACCACTTCTATAGCCATGAAAAGACAGAGGAATATGGTCCAGACTAAGATCAACCAGACAACTCCAGAGAGGGAGACTGAAGGGATGGAAATGCACAGTCTTCCTGAAAAAAAATTCAGACAAAAGTCAGAACCATGCTGATGGATCTACAGAGAAATGTGCAAGAGCTGAGGGAGGAAGTGAGGGAAGTGAGGAAAGACAATGGAGAAATCAGACAAGCGATCAACGGGCTTAACAGTAGACTGGATGAGATGCAAGAGACTGTTAATGGAATAGAAATCAGAGAACAGGAATACAGAGAAGACGAGGCAGAGAGAGATAAAAGGATCTTAAGAGAATTGTGTGACCAATCCAAACGGAACAATATTCGCATTATAGGAGTACCAGAGGAAGAAGAGAGAGAAAAAGGGATAGAAAGTGTCTTTGAAGAAATAATTGCTGAAAACTTTCCCACGCTGGGGAAGGAAATAGTCTAGCAGTCCATGGAAGCCCACAGATCTCCCAACACAAGGGACCCAAGGAAGACAACACGAAGACACATGATAATTAAAATGGTAAAGATCAAAGATAAGGACAGAGTATTAAAGGCAGCTAGAGAGAGAAAAAAGATCACCTCCAAAGGAAAACCCATCAGACTATCATCAGACTTCTCAACAGAAACCTTACAGGCCAGAAGAGAATGGCATGATATATTTAACGTAATGAAACAGAAGGGCCTCGAACCAAGAATATTGTATCCAGCACGATTATCATTTAAATATGACGGAAGGATTAAACAATTTCCAGACAAATGAAAGTTGAGAGAGTTTGCCTCTCATAAACCACCACTACAGGATATCTTAAACGGACTGCTCTACAGGGAAGCACCCCTAAGGCTAAAAAGATGTCACCAGAGAAAATAAAATCATAGGAAAGAAAGCAGACCATCCAAATGCTAACTAAAGGCAAAGAATAAAACACTTAGTATATAAAGAATGGAGGAGGAATAATAAGAAGGGAGAGAAATAAAGAAACATCAGACTGTGTTTACAATAACTTAACAAGAAAGTTAAGTTAGATTGTTAGAGAGTCAAGAAGCAACCCTTGAACCTTTGGTAACCACGAATCTAAAGCCAGCAATGGCAATAAGTACATAACTATCAATAATCACCCTAAAGGTGAATGGACTGAATGCACCAGTCAAAAGACACAGAGTAACAGAATGGATAAAAAAGCAAGACCCATCTATACGCTGCTTACAAGAGACTCACCTCAAACCCAAAGATATACACAGACTAAAAGTGAAGCGATGGAAAAAGATATTTCATGCAAACAACAAAGAGAAAAAAGCAGGTGTTGCAGTACTTGTATCAGACAAAATAGACTTCAAAACGAAGAAAGTAGCAAGAGATAAAGAAGAACATTACATGATGATAAAGGGGTCAGTCCAACAAGAAGATATACCCATTACAAATATATATGCACCCAACAAAGGAGCGCCAGCATATGTGAAACAAATACTAACAGAATTAAAGGAGGAAATAGACAGCAATGCATTCATTTTAGGAGACTTCAACACACCATTCACTCTAAAGGACAGATCAACCAGACAGAGAATAAGTAAAGACACAGAGGCACTGAACAACACACTAGAACAGATGGACCTAACAGACATCTACAGAACTCTGCACACAAAAGCAGCAGGATACACATTCTTCTCAAATGCACATGGAACATTTTCCAGAATAGACCACATACTAGGCCACAAAAAGAACCTCAGTAAATTCAAAAATATTGAAATTCTACCAACCAACTTCTCAGATCACTAAGGTATAAAACTAGAAATAAATTTTAGAAAGAAAACAAAAAGGCTCACAAATACATGGAGACTTAACAACATTCTCCTAATTAATCAATGGGTTAATGACCAAATCAAAACAAAAATCAAAGAATATATGGAGACTAATGACAACAACAACACAAAGCCACAACTTTTATGGGACGCAGCAAAGGCAGTTCTAAGAGGAAAGTATATTGCAATCCAGGCCTATTTAAAGAAGGAAGAACATTCCCAAATGAATAGTCTAAAGACACAATTACAGAAATTGGAAAAAGTAGAAAAATGAGACCCAAAGTCACCAGAAGGAGGGACATAATAAAGATCACAGAAGAAATAAATAAAATTGAGAAGAATAAAACAGTAGAAAAAATCAATGAAACGAAGAGCTGGTTCTTTGAAAAAAATAAACAAAATAGATAAACCCCTAGCCAGACTCATTAAGAGAAAAAGAGAATCTACACACATAAACAGAATCAGAAATGAGAAAGGAAAAATAACAATGGACACCACAGAAATACAAAGAATTATAAGAGAATATTATGAGAATCTATATGCTAACAAGCTGGAAAACATAGAAGAAATGGACAACTTCTTAGAAAAATACAACCTCCCAAGACTGACCAAGCAAGAAACAGAAAAACTAAACAGACCAATCATCCAGCAACAAAATTGAATCAGTAATCAAAAAGCTACCCAAGAAAAAAACCCCTGGACCAGATGGATTCACCTCTGAATTCTACCAGACATATAGAGAAGAAATAACACCCATTCTCCTTAAAGTTTTCCAAAAAATAGAAGAGGAGGGAATGCTTCAAAACTCATTCTATGAAGCCAGCATCACTCTAATACCAAAACAGGCAAAGACCTCACCAAAAAAGAAAGTTACAGAGCAATATCCCTGATGAACGTAGATGCAAAAATACTCAACAAAATAGTAGCAAACCGAATTCAAAAATACATCAAGAGGATCATACACCATGATCAAGTGGGATTCATTCCAGGGATGCAAGGATGGTACAACATTCGAAAATCCATCAACATCATCCACCACATCAACAAAAAGAAGAACAAAAACCACATGATCATCTCCGTAGATGCTGAAAAAGCATTTGACAAAATTCAGCATCCATTCATGATTAAAACTCTCAACAAAATACCTCAACATCATAAAGGCCATATATGACAAACCCACAGCTAACATCATACTTAACAGCGAGAAGCTAAAAGCTTTTCATCTAAGATCGGGAACAAGACAGGGATGTCCACTCTCTCCACTGTTATTCAACATAGTACTGGAGGTCCTAGCCACACAATCAGACAAAACAAAGACATAGAAGGCATCCAGATTGGTAAAGAAGAAGTCAAATTGTCACTATTTGCAGATGGCATGATTCTGTACATTAAAAACCCTAAAGATTCCATTCCAAAACTTCTAGAACTAATATCTGAATTCAGCAAAGTTGCAGGATACAAAATTAACACACAGAAATCTGTTGCTTTCATATACACTAACGATGAACTAACAGAAAGAGAAATCAGAAAAACAATTCCATTCACAATTGCATCAAAAAGAATAAAATACCTAGGAATAAACCTAACGAAGGAAGTGAAAGACCTGTACTCTGAAAACTACAAGACAGTCCTAAGAGAAATTAAAGAGGGCACTAACAAATGGAAATGCATCCCATGCTCTTGACTAGGAAGAATAAATATTGTCAAAATGGCTATACTACTTAAAACAATCTACAGTTTCAACACAATCCCTATCAAACTACCAACAGCTTTCTTCAATGAATGGGAACAAATAATTCTAAAATTCATGTGGAACCACAAAAGACCCCGAATAGCCAAAGCAATCCTGAGAAGGAGGAATAAAACGGGGAATTACGCTCCCTGACTTCAAGCTCTACTACAAAGCCACAGTAATGAAGACAATTTGATATTGGCACAGAAACAGACCCACAGACCAGTGGAACAGAACAGAAAATCCAAACATTACCCAAACATATACAGTCAATTAATATTTGATAAGGGAGCCTTGGATATACAATGGGGAGATGACAGCCTCTTCAGCAGCTGGTGTTGGCAAAACCGGACAGCTACATGTAAGAGAATGAAACTGGACTACTGTCTAGCCCCATACACAAAGGTAAACTCAAGGTGGATCAAAGACTTGAATGTAAGTCATGAAACCATAAAACTCTTAGAAAAAAACATTGGCAAAAATCTCTTGGACATAAACATGAGCGACTTCTTCATGAACGTATCTCCCTGCGCAAGGGAAACAAAGCATAAATGAACAAGTGGGACCATACCAAGCTGAAAAGCTTCTGTATGGCAAAGGACACCATCAGTAGAACAAAAAGAGATCCTACAGTATGGGAGAATATATTCATAAATGACGTATCCGATAGGGGTTGACATCCAAAATATACAAAGAACTCACGCACCTTAACAAACAAAAAGCAAATAATCCAATTAAGAAATGGGCAGAGGACATGAATAGACACTTCTCTAAAGAAGAAATTCAGATGACCAACAAGCACATGAAAAGATGCTCCCCAACGCTAATCATCAGAGAAATGCAGATTAAAACCACAATGAGATATCACCTTACACCAGTGAGAATGGCCAACATTCAAAACACAAACAATGAACGTTGGCAAGGATGTGGAGAAAAGGGAACCCTCCTACACTGCTGGTGGGAATGCAAATTAGTTCAACCATTGTGGAAAGCAGTATGGAGGTTCCTCAAAAAACTCAAAGTAGAAATACCATTTGACCCAGGAATTCCACTCCTAGGAATTTACCCTAAGACTGCAGCAGCCCAGTGTGAAAAACACATATGCACCCCTATGTTTATCGCAGCACTATTTACATTAGCCAAGAAATGGAAGCAACCTAAGTGTCCATCAGTAGATGAATGGATAAAGAAGAGGTGGTACATATACACAATGGAATATTATACAGCCATAAGAAGAAAACAAATCCTACCATTTGCAACAACATGGATGGAGCTAGAGGGTATTATGCTCAGTGAAATAAGCCAAACCGAAAAAGACAAGTATCAAATGATTTCACTCATATGTGGTGTATAAGAACAAAGAAAGAAACCGAAGGAACAAAACAGCAGCAGACTCACAGATCCTAAGAACGGACTAATAGTTATCAAAGGGAATGGGACTGGGGAAGGTGGGTGGGAAGGGAGGGGTAAGAGGGAAAAAGGGGCATTACGATTAGCAGATGTAATTTTGGGGGGCCCAGGCAGGGCTGTACAACTCAGAGAAGACAAGTAGTGGTTCTATAGCATCTCACTATGCTGATGGACAGTGAGTGTAATGGGGTTGGTGGGGGGGACTTGATGAAGGGGGTAGTTTAATCACCATAATATTCACATGTAATTGTAGAATAATGATACCAAAATAAATTATAAAAAATAAAATAAAATAAAGTGAAAGTCCATTTTAAAAAATATCACATGCTTCTAATTTTGTTGTAGGTCACTCTGATCTTCCTCCAAATTAAGCTGTTAGTGAGCTTTAAGAAATTTTCAAGTATCTGAAAGAAGTGTTTGTCTTATTTTTGAAGGTCAAAGACACACTGAGAGATAACATGTTTACCAAGTGAGAAAACTTGAGGTTTAGTCCAAAGTCTAACATTAACTTGTTGTATTTAAGTTGACCATAGTCTAGCTGTGTTTCAATTCCTCATTTGTTAAGTTTTTTAGTTCTTCACTCATTCAGCCAAGTATTTGTTGAGTGCCTGTTATGTGCAGTGCCCAAGTGTGATCAGTTCTATGCCACCTAATTAGTATTAGGATGAATGTGATAATGTAAGTGCTTTGGGAAGTGCACTGTGTAAATGTGTTGCATGTTACATGTGATATTGCAGACTAATCTTTTCCAAAGACTTAAAATCTAAGATCATGTCCTTTATACACACTTAATACAATCCTATTCAGAATTAGAAGAATGGACTGGAACCTTCTCTCAATGTACACTCATGTGGGATTTGTGTTGAGTGTCCAGAGAGTGCTAAGCCCTGCACTAGCTCTAGGAACACAAAGATAAATAAAATGCAATCCTTGCCCTTAAGTAGCTCATAATCTAATAGAAAGACAGTCAAATGAACAAATGTACACAATGCAGTGGGCTTTCCTACGACTTTTCCCAATAATCTCTCTGGGCTGAGCAATGGTCAGATCTAGTTAAGAAACCACAGATGGGTGAAGCTTCTTTATTCTTACTGACAAATTAAAAAAATTCTAATAAACTGCATACTATAGATGGAAACTGTCTACTTCCTCTCAATTTAGAATAGTTAAAGAAACCAAAATGCTTTAAAAACCTCCTGGAAGCAAGTTGATTCCCTGAAAACAACTATTATCTTAAATGTTTCTTGACTGAAGGGTGAATAACTGCTTCCTAACAAAATAATGAAGAAGAAAGTTGGAAGTAAAGTGACAACAAAATTAAGGTATTAAAGCTCCAAAGTTCAACACCCTGACAGTTATTTCCAGGCATTCACCTCTCTAAGACAGAGCCAAAAATACTACTCCAGAATTTTCTTAGGGATTATCTGAAATTTTGCAGACCAGCGCTTTGGGTTGCTAGTCCCTCTTTGATAACAAGCCAAATATTTTGCTGATTTACATAAGATTCCATCAGAACTGACAACTTCAAGAATGGGAAAGTAAGTGAATGAACGTGCAGTGGAAAAAACTACATCTTTTCATTGTCTTACTCAAAAGTAACTACTTTGTTATTGAGAAGCCATGATCTCATAAAAATAAGAAAGAGACAAATGTTTGCCTTTCTAGGGGCATGGCAACTGGGGATGAAGTAAATTTGGCAGGAAGAATTAAAACCAAAAGTCCAAAATGTAAGGGAAAATTACCTCAACAAATATTTAATTGAGTTAATAACCACAGCATTTTTACAATAACCAAAGAGCTTACTTTCAGAGTTCTCCTTTAAAGATAATGGCACTCAATATCTTACAAAAGAGAGAGATGATTATTTCTCCAGAACACTGAACAGTCTTGGTTTATGATTGTGGCCTTTAAGGCAAACTACCTGATTGGCTTATTTAAATATAAATCTATTTGGAAAAAAGTTCTTCTGAGTCTACATTTCCCATCTCCAGTCTTATCATTATAGTTTGTTAACTTGGTGGTTGCTTGGTTTATACCCAGTTTCTCTTATTTGTTAGATTGAGGATGTTGATTTAATATGAGTTTAAGAAGAAAGATTGCATATTTCCCTTGAAAAACCCAATACACGTCATATTCAAACAATGATACTCCGAATTGACTTAAAAGGCCAACCTATATAATTTTCAAATATGTGAACAGACCTCAAAGAATGAGATTGCTTTTAGGCTGATAGGCTTGATTGCAGATGAGGTCTCCATTAAGACCATCCCTTACCCTTCAGAAAAATTTAAATGACACCCTAATAATAGTTAAACACCAAACATAAAACATTATAACTGTTATCAGCCAAATCAAATGCATAGTTAATGCAGCACAGAAAATGCTAACACTTTGCACTTCCAATGCCCCCTTATCCAAACAACAATAAAAAATATTACAAAAGTAGGCAACCTTTATCTCCCACACCTGGCATTATTGCTGTAATAGGCAATGTGATGAAAATGCTTGAGAACCAGAGAAAATGCTGTATTTGACTGGAAGTGCTTTTGCTATGGCTCAGGACCCTGTGAAGTGTTCCAGGAAATATCCATTTGTGCCAGTGTGTGGCCAATATGACAGGGGAGAGGATGAAATTTCAGAGATGCCAGAATACCCATCTGCTGTGTCTCCCCCACTAGCCTCCCAGATACCAAAGATTCCTCCCCACAATGGCCCTGTTCAAAAGTAAAATATGAAAGAATAAATTACATCCTTATAGTCTAAGTTGGTAATCATAACCATGATTGTACTTCCAGCCTTCTCTCTCCTAGAGCTGCTAACATTTGCAGATGTCACCTGAAGCTTCTGTATGCCAATTTCAGTATAAATACCTTTTAAAAGTATCAAATCCATTAGAACAGTATGTCTTTACATTATTAGAGAGGGAGGTTTCCAAGAGCAACCCCAGTTACATCTATACTAGTCAATACCCACTCTCAGGGGCTGCTGCTTTATGCATCATGTGGAAGAGGGCACATAATACAGATTCTCTGTCAAAGTAGAAAAGCAAAGCCATCTGAGACTTTCCCAGGTTAAAAGTGACAGACCAGAATCTGGACACAAAAATAAAGGGCATTTCAGCTACCATCAGTGTGCAATAATTAAAATATTTTGAATGTATTAGTATATGGACTATTTTATCTAGTGAGCTAGGGCTGAATTTTTTGGGTAAACATTTAAAATTTATATATATAAAATTTTTTAATGTAATCAGTTCCAGACAGCTCTGTACACAGAACATTTTTAATACAAGTCAAAAACCAAGCACTCAGCATTACTTTGTATCAGAAAACTTTTGGGTGGCTATATGGCATGAAATCTGCTTCTGGTAAGGTTTTGTACCATAAAATAAATGCCTTTAAGACAGAAGAAAATACAACTGCATAAAAGATCTCATGACTTCATTCATTACGAATGTTATTTCAACATGGATCTTCTCATGTAAGCAAGCTGAAGGTAATTTTTGCCATCTTGGCAGAGCAGATAGCAAGAACTTCAGCCAGGCTGGATCTTGACTACAGTCATATTGAAAATCCAAGAAAGGTCAAAGATCTGACAACCTCAAAATAAGTCCATCTGGTCATGTTCCCCAAAACATTTGAAGACTGGCAGGCATGTACCTCTTGACCTAGAACCCTCTTTCAGTTGGAAAACTGCCTACACTGACTCTTCACCTTTTCCCAAGCCCCTTTTTATCTATTAAAATAGCTTTTGCAGTGAAAGAAGTTGCTTAAAAAAAAGTTTGAGACAAGCACTCTTAATGGTCTAAACGATAAAATGTCATTTTGAAAGTTGTCTGAGAAAGTTGTACATTTTAACACAACCATACTGATATTTTTCATAGATGTGGCCCACCCCCAAAACAGAAATACCAGAGACCAATAAGATTACCATTTGAAGCCACAACAAACCAAGTTCATGGACCATATGATCCTAAGACAATAAAAAGTGAATTTACAGAGGTTCCTGAATGTACAATTTCCCATGTTCCAAGCAGAGACAGTCTTGAAAGAAACTAAAGCAGAGAGTTACCATAAGTAATGAAACCAATCTGGTCAGTGTGTCAGGTAAAATTACATAAATAGGGGTATAAACTATTACATATGCTATCTCTAGTTACATAAATAAGATAAATGGGAAGGAGTGAGGGGGTGGGGTGGCCTTCCCATTTCCCTTTGTTCAACTTTAAATCCAATTCCTGACTCCCAAGCGTGTGCAGACCACACTGGATTATCTTGCATTATTTACACTCTCTCTCTCCATCTCTCTCTCTCTCTGTCTGTGTCTTTCTCCCTCCCTCATTCTCTCTGACTCAATCTCTCTTTTTTCAAATAACATCCAAATTAGTCAAATTAACGTGTCTAGTGACCCCTACACAGGCCATCATATAAAGGTTTCAGTACAGAAATCAGCTATAAATCAAAACTTGGGGAATGAGGGATTAAAATGATTATGACCATTAATTCTGAGGCAGTATGATTTTTCAAATGGAAAATCACCCCGGAACTCTCCCCACGGGTTAAGTTTTGGTTCCCCCAACTGCCCCACCCCTTTACATACAGCCCTTCCTTCAACTCAGATGAGGACGTCTGGTGTGGCATATGAAAATATGAAGGGTGATCATAAAATACCAGAATGAACGTTTTTATCAAAAATATCAGTCTTGGTTATGCTAGAGAGTTTCTAGGAACTGCTTCCTCTCAGTCAAATTGGGAAGTGGTATGACTGTGTCAGGGCTTCAGATATTTCTGAAACTCCTGCATAATTTTCTTTTGTGCTGCTTTTCAGCATGTATCAGTAGCTTTAGTTTGAAGTGAATCCTCAAACTTTGAAATTGTATCTTATTTTTTTAATGTATTCAATTTAACTCACTAGAGTTAAATTTAGTGGCTGAAATTGGGTAAACATTACTTGAGATGAAAACAAAATATGAGTATAAAATTCTAGCCAGGATATGTTACTTATTTTCTACTCCTTTCAGGTCTAATACTCTAGCTGGCACATGCTCAAGAAATGCTAGTTAGGATGGATATTAGATTTCATTGCATGGTTCATAAACTAGTTTGAAGACCATTCTGAGAGTTTTAGAATAACCTCAGAGTCCCTCTAGATGTCTACTTCGAGTGAAATAGCACTAGTTTTATATGTGTAAATTCTAGTGTTTTTAAAAATCTCCTTACTTTATAGCCACATTCCTAATATGTATTGATTGATCAGGTCTGGCCATTTGCAAAAACTGATTTATCTAGTCTAACTTCTGTTCTTATATATCTTGGCATTCCTGTTAATGATTGAAACAAACTAATCTATGATTTCCATTTTGGTCTAGAGCAGGGGTCAGCAAACTTTTTTCGTTAAAAGACTAGACAGTAAATATTTTGAACTTTCTGCATCAAGCAGCAAAATTGAGGATATTATGTTATTGATAAAATTGAAAATATAACAATAATAATTGGATATAATTTTTTATAACATAGATCTATTAATGACAAGAATGAAATTCGTTTTTGGAGGGTAGTATTTTATTTAATTGGGGTCCCAGTTAATGCTTCCTGTCATCATATTCATTGAAAATGTTCATTTGTAAGATGATTCTTAGCTTTGGGATGTACAAAAAGAGGCATTGGGTAGGAGTTGGTCCATTTTAGCCACATTTTGCTAACTCTTGGTCTAGAGGCTATAATGAGTCACCATTAACTACAGGGGTTGATTTAGGTCCCCAAGGAGAAGTGGAAGGAACCTGCTATGGTCTGAATATTGGTGTCCCCCCCTCACTGACTAATTCATATGCTGAAATTCTAACCCCCAGAAGTGATGGTATTAGTCATGGAAGGTGTCGTTAGTCATTTGGGAGATGATTAGGTCTTGAAGGTGGATCCCCCAAAAGTGTGATTAGTGCTCTTATAAAAGAGACCCCACAGATCTCCCTAGCCCCTTCTGCCATGTGAAGATATAACAGTCTGGGACCTGGAAGAGGGGCCTCATCTGATCGTACTGGTACACAGAACATGAACTTTTAGACCCTAAAATGTAAGAAATGAATTTCTGATTTTTATAAGCTATCTGTCTTTGGTATTTTATTTTAGCAGCCTGAATGGACCAAGACAAACCAGCCTCCATCTATTCTCATTAAGGAGAAGAACCATTTTCCTGGAAGCCGAGAACCCTTTAGTGTTTCCAAGCCGATTTCCTCAGTGCTCTAGGATAGACAGGGATTGGGGAAAAGGCCAAGACATCTAGGAGGGGACTGGTTCTGAATACTGTCCTCAGATTTACCTTATTGCATTGATTGAAAGACACAAAGAATTTTCACATTTTAGTGTCTCTGAAATCAGGTTGGGCCTTACAATCAATGATTTAATTTAATTGGCAAGATTTATTTATTTATTAATGCAAATGAAACAATGGGAAGAGTTACAATCAACGGCATCTTAGCTTTCATGAAATATGGTAATATTTCTCATTCAGAGCTGCAATTCAACTCCCTCTTCACCCCTGTCTGAGTAACTCTAAGAGTATGTGTTCTGTTTTCTTCTGTCGCCACAGAAGTGGTCCCTCTCGGAAATGCTCCCCGTGAAGTCCTTGGATGAACATCAGGAAGCTGCCAGGTTTGCAGTACTTGGTAGCTGGGTATGATAGGGCCCTGTTTAGGGGTGGACTTTCTTGTAAAATTAGAGCCTACCTTTAAATATATATATATATTCTTTTCCTTTCCACATGACAGGAGGGAGAAACTCTTGAAGGTTAGCACATCTAGCACACAACCTCTTTTTTTCTGGAACCGCTTTCCTGGCGGTGGAAAGCCAGCCATCCGCCAGATTTGGCACAGAGCCCAGTTCCCTTGAACAACGCCTCTTCAATCTGATGCCAGACGCCACCTGGTGTCTGCATCAAGCAGGCACAACAAACGGGCATCCTGTTGAAGGAAGCTGGAAGGATATACTGAAGTTGGAAAGTGATGAATAGAACCAGCAAGTCAGCCTTGGACCAGATGAGGCCTTACAACACATGTATCCGCTTTACCGCATGGAACATGAAGGCCAGATATGAGTGAACATGATATAACATAACTGATGGAAAAAATAAACCGGTTATTGTGGGAAGGACATCAAAAAGGAGTCAGGTGTCCTTGGCATTAATTCTGGTTTTGCCGTTAATCAGCAGTGTCTGCTACCTCGTAGACACTTTAGTAGGTATTTGAGCCTAGCATTGTGCTAAATGCTCTATGCAGATTATTTCATTCAAACTTTACACTAACATATGAAGTAGACATTAAAATTTCTTTAGGAAACTAAGCTCAAGGAAGATAAATAAAGCTCCCAAGTTCCCACAGCTGATAAGTGGAGGAGCTGAAATACAAAATTTTACTTGGTGTAGTGCCTACACCAAGATGGTGCTCAGATACCCATATCCACATGATGCCAGCGTCACCACTCATAAACACTACACATACTGCCAATGCTCCATGCCCTGAAACAAGTCACCTCATGGCTGAGGGTGTTTGCCTCTCCTTTCTGTTACCTGTGCAATATAGTGGAAGTGACATTTGAGACAGAACTCGAGGCTTAACACCGTGGAAGACTTAATCCTCTTAGTCAAAGGGCATGAGAGCAGAAGAAAAGAGAAGGGGAAGCAGGACAAAGCCTCATCACGGTCTGATTAAGAGCTAAAGTCCTCAGTATTGGTAGTGTGAGTGTTTGCACACAGGCAAAGCTACCCCAAAATTAGCAGAAAAGTTTGCTGCCAATCTTCTTTTTGTGATCTCCTAGCCTCACTGAAAATCAAATGATTTCCCAGTAAAAATTAGGATTCCTGGAGCTGTTTCCACCACTCCATGGCTTCCTGAACTCTCCATCTTTCTGAAAGTGCCAGGAATTGTGTCATATCACTGCAGCAACAGTCTCACCACTCCTGCAGTGCCCCTAGCCATCAATCTCCCCAGAACCACTCACAGACAGGGTCTGAGCCAGAGATGAATCACAAACATAAGGAAAGAAAAATGCATAAACATATGGAGAAAATAAAACTCTCCTGGAAAGTGGTAGAATTTATTTTCACTCTCTAGGAGCTGTCCTCCAGACTTGCAAACTCCACCTTCTTGAAAAAGCATCTGAAAGTTCAGAATTATTTTCATCTGGCAAACTCATGAACTGTGACTCCAATGTTTTGTATCTATTTTTTTAAGACTTTTGAGAGCACTACAGAAGAGCATTTTCTCTTATCTTTTACCATCTTCACTCTTGAGAGGTTTGAGAATTAGTTTAGGTAGATTCATAAAGAAAAAATAATAATAATTTGAATCTCAGGAAAGCTTTAAAGTAAATGAAATTATATCTATGAAAATTATGTGCAACCTGAAAAGCACTGTTTGTCAGAGTTCAGTTAGAAAAGCACATAATGTGGGTATTATGGGAATAAAGGATTTTTTAAAATTGAAATATAGCTCATATACAATCTTATATCAGTTAAGTATACAAGTATACAACACAGTGGTTCAACAGTTACCCATATTAGTAAATCCTAACTACAACTAGTGTGATTACTATCAGTCAACATAGGAAGATGTTACAGAACCACTGACTATATTCTCCATGTTGTACTACCATCCCTGTGACCAACTTACATTATGACTGAGAATTTTTGTGCCCCTTCATCCTCCTCAACCTCAATTCACCCACTCCAATCCCACCCCCATGGTAACCACCAATCACTTCTCAGTGTTTATGAGTCGACTGCTATTTTGTTCATTTTGTTTTGTTACGTTTTTATATTCCACAAATAAGTGAAATCATATGGTATTTATCTTTCTCCACCTGGTTTATTTCACTTAGCATAATACCTTCTAGGTCCATCCATGTTGTCACAAATGGCAGGATTTCTTTCTTTTTAATGGCTGAATAATATTCCATTCCAATACCCCTCTTCTCTATCCATTCATCTATTGATGGACATTTTGGTTGCTTCCATATCTTGACTATTATAAATAATGCAGCAATAAGCATAAGGGTGCTTATTGAATCTTTTTGAATCAGGGATTTTGTTTTCTTTGGGTAAATTTCTAGAAGTGGAATTATTAGGTTGTATGGTATTTCTATTTCTAGTTTTTTGAGGACCCTCCATACTGCTTTCCACAGTGGCTGCACTCCCTCTCACCGCACTCAAGACTGAGTAATAACAAGGGCTAGGATGGACGACCTGGATCTGCCCTCCACGCCGATACAGGCACAGCTCCTAGGGAGACAGGGCCTTGCAAAGGTGTACTGGTCTGGGTCCTGCGTAAGACTGGGGACTCCCCTATATACTAAGGAAAGAGCAGGAAGGTGGGACAGAACTTTGCAGAGTGGAGACGAGGTGTGGAACCAATGAGACTTGGGAATTAATATCAATACAAGCTCATTTACTTGCCTCACACATAGGCAGCTAAGGTTTGGGCTCATCTGAGCTACACATCTACACTTGGAGCAATTACAGCTTTCTTTTTCTTGATTCCTGTGAATCAAGAGCTGTTCTTACTAACTCTTATTAGGGTCATTTTTAGCTCACAGATGGAAGGAACACTGAGCTGCTCAGAAGGCCACAAAATTTATTCAAAGCGAAAGTTCTCTCTCACTCTGTATAGATTCTTGCTTTCTGTCTTAATTTCAAAGCCCTGCCAGACTTTTGCAAGTTATTTTTGCCTTGGTTTTGTTGATTCTTGTATAGACGAGACAGTTGGCTCAGCTGGATGGAGTCAGCCTTTAGACGCTGCGCCCTGGCCTCTCACTGACCTCATGGCTTCCCTTCTCAGCAGGGCGCTGTGGCTGGTGAACGACCCTACGTGAGAACGATGAGCCTAAATGGCTGAGAATATACAGCCACTCATTTGGTAGCCTTAGCCTAATTCTGCAAATACCTAGCCGCAGGCCACCCAAACCCAGGGTGGGTGGGGTAGGGGTAGAGAATCTATAGCAAAGAGGGTGTTCCCTATGCCCAAAAAGGGGTGAGGGGAGGGCTAAGCTGGCCTCATGCTGAAATGAGGACTCTGGTGTCTGCCTCTCCAACTCTTTGGAGACTTAAAGGGCTGTCTGTTCCATCAAAGGAATAAAAACAAAGAGAGGGAGCAAGAGAATGGCAGGGAATCCTGAAGTCCAGCAAGCAAATGAAGGTAGCCAGGCTGTCAGTCAACAGCACAGGAAGCAAAGAAAGGAGAAATGGAAGAAGAGAGTTTTCCCTCCACAGCAATGAGAAAAGGTAGAGAAGGTGAACACCGCTGGGAGGAGAAAGCAGGTCCGGTAGTAACAGGAAAGTGAGAGGGAAAGGGGCAGAGAGCAGAAAGGGGAGAGAGTGCAATCAGTGTGACAATTTTTATGCAAGGGGCATTCAGAAATCTAATATAAAAAGCAAGACAATCCGTAACAACTTTGCCAAAGAACCAACCCCACAGACCCCTTCCACATACAGTAATCTCTGTAGCAACTGCAAACTTGTGTAGAAAGCAAGACCATCCATCATGATGAATTTCACAAATTTCCATCTGATACATGACTTAAACCTCCTCTGCTCATGGAAGGCATGGAGTTGTGCAGAAGGAAAAATAGGGCAGTAAGCATCCTATGGAGTCTGATGATACCAAGGGATACCTATTGAGAATGGAATGATTTGATCCGTTATCCCACGTGTAGCTGGTCTAGAATGGTTACCTGATCACATACGCTACCTGCTTCTAAACTTAAATTGTCCCTACACTTACACTACATACATAGATAATATATTGATTTGGCTACTAAAAGTGAGCAAGTACATATTCTGGATGGAACAGAATACTCTCTGGAACAAACATGCTTGTTTTCAATCAAATGTTTTTGTTTCTGTAATTCCTTTGTGGTATTAGAGGCCAAATCCACATCGTCCTGAAAACCACAGGCAGGGGCTGCCACACGAGGGAAACAGGACTGATGCGGGGGATCCCTGGCCACCAGGAGCAAGCAGGTATCTTCCAGTTCTTATTCTAGGCTCCTGGAACTCCTGCTTTGACACTTCTCCTGACCTACTCTTCTTTTACAGCTGCTGCCTCCCACCATCCCGTTTCTGGCCTTCACTAGAGGGTTCCCTGATTCACCCTTTCCACAGCCATTTTCCTTTAGCAGCGGTAGCTTGGCTGTCTTCTTCCCTGGTGTGCACAACACCTCCCGGCTCCCATGACCATGGCTGTGCTCCAGACTAGCTGATTAATTAAAGTCATACCAATAAATTATAATATCTTTACTGTCCCCAAGACCAATTTTGACCATTTTCCGTCAGGCTCTTCAGGAATCCCAAGAGGCCCCATGAAATTATGCAGAACAAGTGCCATTATGCCTATAGGGTCCACTAGGGACTGTAAGGTCCTGAAGCACACGGGTGGGGAGGCACTAGGACATGATGAAGACTGAGGCACACTGGATGGCACATGCCCCGCCTCACAGACGTGGAGCCAAAATGCAGCCTGAACCAACCGTGGTCACGTAGGAACAAGCCAGGGCCCTGTCATGCCAGATACTTTGACTTTTTCAGAAATCTCCCAATTTTTTCTTTATGCTGGTAACTAATTTAACATAAAAAAATATATATGAACTAGCATTACAATGGACAAAAGAAACACATGTTGACCCCAGTTTGCGATGTGTGACATATTGGTTAATAATAGAAACGTCAGCATGGACGGCAGCCATCAGGTGACGACCATGGCTTCTGTCAGAACTCTCCAGCTTCTATCATATTATGATGAGCGGCACAGAGAAATGAATCTACGAGGAAGCTACACAATATGATTCGTTTCTCTCCTCCTGGTTAAGTAGAAAAGTACAGAGAAGAAGGATCAATTATGTATTTTTAGGGGCACCTCAGTCAGGCTGATATAACCATGTGACAAATTCTAGTTCCAAAGTAACAGGCAGCCCCAGAGAAACTAAATTTGTGTTTCTGGATTTTGTGAGTTTGGGGAGTCAGAAAACCCTTTGGGGCAGGGCGGGTTCAAAGTAATGACACTAGGAATTGGAGCCTCGCCTCTGATTTTCTAGCAATTAAGGTACTCAAAGAGCAAGACTTACACAGATGTGACAGAACTATGCTTTACTTCTTACATGGACCAGTGACTACGTGCCTTTCTCAGATGACTCCAATCAGCTTTGTATCCATGAAAACCTGCCACTATGACCTTAATTCACTACCTCTTAAGCAGTGTGCTTAAATTCAGGTTATATGAGTAGGTTTTCTAAAACTTTAATCCTCTGAGCCCTAGGCTGTCAGGTGGGTGTGCGGCAGCTGGAGCCCCTGAGGCTGTCACCTCTGACCACGAACATTCTAATGGGCTTATCCTAATGCAATATAAAAATATTATTCTTGATATGCTACACTGAAAAAAAGATAAGAGAGCATAGGCAGTGCATCTTTCTGCAAGGCTCTTTATGGATGGGTTTGCCGCAGAGGTGGCCTTCACCTCTGTCATGCATGTGTTGCTCAGATGTCCCCCTCCTGGGCTGAAGCACTGTTTCTCCAGCTGCTGGGAGTGCTGGCGGCTGACAGCTCTCAGCTGAGTTCTTCAGTGGGGCTCACCCTCTGAACAGAAGCACCTGACTCAAGGTCACTACCTTCCTCAAGGACAGGCTGCACGCAGTGACGGTTCAGTGACAGGGGATGGGAATGAAGTCCTGGCAACCTCTCCCCAATTCTTGATAAGTTTGAGGGGCCACCCCAGCCCCAGAGCTCCTGTAGGTTCCACTGAGGCCTCTGTTTCAAGGCATCAAATTGGACTGCCCTTTCTGACCAATCAATCATGCCTCCTTTTCTTACAGGGGCTGATCCCAGGGCCATACCCAAAAAGCCTCCTGCACGCTAGTCTCCATCTCTGGGTTGGCCTCCACTGACCTGTGACAACATCTGATTCAATCTCTCTTTCACATAAAACTCATCCTCGCTGGAAATGGGTGGAAACATAACTAAGCACAGCCTTGCCATCTCAGATGAATCTCATGTCTACATCCATTTCCTACATAGGTTATTAAGGCCTTTATTCCTTGTAAAAACTTTTTCTCACATAGGTCATGAAGTCTGTTTTCATTAAGTCTGAATTCCTCAGTGAGGTTTAGAAAACAAGTTTTACAGTGGGGAAGAGGAATAATCCTCAAGAAGTAAAAGCAAATTTTCCCCTTCTAACCCCGTACCCCCAAAGGCCAACAAGTGTCGGATGCTTCTGTGGAGGGGCCGACTCAGGGCTGGGCTGTCCGCGCTGTTATTCTTCGACAGTAATCACAGCAACAGGAGTAACCATTATACCATCAAGCACACCCCTGCACTATCAGAAACTCCGCACTGAAGGTTTCTTTTTAATGTATTATCTTGAATTTTTCCAACAAACCCGATGAGGAAAGTATTATTCACCACTTCTACAGACCAGGACAATACGGAGAGTCAGTGCCCGAGGCCACGCCGTTCTGGAGCTGGGCCTAAATGTGGGATCTTTTTCCTTTCAGAGTCTAGTCTGCTCCTCTGCATTAACTCTCCTCTCCTCTATTCTTCCACTTCCTCACTTCATAGTTCCCTTTGGAAGGGAAGCTCTGAGAGGGCAGAGATTTTTGTTTTCCATGTGTCTCAGTGCCTACAAGAGTGGCTGGCATGTGGCAGATGTCCAACTGATGGTTCGAGTGAATGAATGAGGGAGATCCAGCAGCACAGTCCCACCAGACTGTGGACACTAGTAGCCAAAGAATGCTAAGGACTATGTCTGAACTCATCTGTTTTTGAGCAAGTAGCGCCTGCCAGCCCAAAAGATGTGATCAAATTGGAAAAGTTTGGAAAAGGAGCTCCTTTTTCAAGACAGTTATATCCACCTATCAGAAATCTGTCCTACTAAATGGATGGTTAAACAAGACACTTTACTGCCATGTGCCCCAGCATAATAACTGCACATGTCTAGCATATGGACGATGTCCTCTTTAATGTGGCGCTTTGTACACCAGGCAGCCTGCACAGCCGAATGTGGCCGCTCTGCCTAGGGCTGCCCTGGCCTCTCCTATGCTTTGGTCTCAGGAGGTACCACAGTCAGATTTGTCTTATTTTCTGACATTTGGACTCTGACCCACATTTGTTTTTAATTCCTCACTCAGCTACCTTTATTCAGCTTTGAGAGAATGGCCAAACTCTCAGAAGTTTGCTATTTGATAGTCTTAGTGTCATGCAGGCTCCCTACTCCGTAAGCTTCGTGCTTTCAGAGAGCTCTCTTACCACTCTCTGATTCAGAGTTATTTTCAAGAGCCATACAATTTCCTGACATTCTTCTTTGCTTGTTGAAGACAGATTCTCTTGAGAGAGTACAGTATCTTATATACTTTAAAACACTGGATGCTATCGCCTCCCTTCTGAATCAGGCTTTCTTTCTCATCAGTAATCTTCTCCTCTGACCTGCTTTTTACAGCTAGTTTTATTCCTTTTGTCCTAGACAGATGAAACAACTGGTCTGGAAGAGGTCAAATTCAGCATGCTGAAATAATATATATTTCTACATCTTCAGTGAAAAGAAAGGAAATTGAAAGATAGCATTAACCAATTTATCTCTGAGCTTCTTGAGGAAGAGACACTAGAAATGTGAAATTGTGAAGAGCCTTTGATCAGATGCCCAGATGCCTATATATATACCAACTGAATGTTTTATGTTAGAGCTCTTTACAAACAAAGGCCTGATGAAAAAAAAAAACAAAAAACAAAAGGAATGTAATAGGCCATCCTGCTGTCATGAAATGTAATAAAGCCAAATCTAACAGGAACCAAAAACCTAGCTGGCCTAATTCCCAACATACTGAAATGAATATGAGTTGCATAAACACATCACAATAAGCATACACCAACACTCTTTGATGATCAGTTCAGCCCACTTGCCATGGCAACTAAGTTAAATCTTAACACTCCTCGCAGACTTAAGTTGTTCTCATGTTGTAGAACCACTGCATTTTGTTTGTTCTCCTGCACATTGCTTAAATACTCCGGTATTTAATATATTATATGGGATTTTCAGCTCACTCATCCATCTTTTTCCCATTGAATTGGGATTCCTTGAGGCAGGAGCCACGTCTTCACATATTTTCATATTCCCAGGGATGAGTAGAATACCCGGCACATCATGACCGTCCACAATGCTTTGTGGGAACCAGTTGGTTGTTGCTAGGGACTGAATATCTGCATCCCCCCCAAATCTCTGTGTTGAAGCCTTAACCCCCAGTGTGATGGTATTTGGAGTTCGGGCCTTTGGGAGTTAGTTGGATTTAGAGGAGGTCATGAGAATGGAGCCCCCGTAATGGGATCAGTGCCCTTAGAAGGGAATGAAAAGATCAAAGCTCTCTGTCTCCATCATGTGAGGATCCAGCAAGAAGGCAGCCACCTGCAGACCAGCCAGAGGGCCCTCCGCAGAACCCAGCCATGCTAGCACCCTGATCGCAGACTGTCAGCCTCCAGAACTGTGAGAAATGTGGTATTTTTGCTATCACAGCCCAAGCTAAGACAGAAGGTATTCTGATGACGCAGAGGAATTAGACATCTTTCTTTATGATGTAATTCCGATGCTGGATAGCACAGGGAGAGATGTCATAGCAGCACCCAGAAGGCTCATAGGATAATGTCCATACAGACTGATTTTTCCCTCACAGTGTTATCAGTGCACTGATTTCATTTCTCCTGAATGTGCTGAAGTTCACCCATTTCTCAGAAATCTTTGTGTATTGTCCTATTATCTACAATGACTCAAACAATGACATACAGGTGCCTAAAAGTCTGTGACCCTCACAATGGCCGGCATGAAGTGAAGGAACAGAATCTCCCCAAGTACTTTACCGGGAAGATATCTGAGGCTACTGCACAACACAGGCCATGTACTGCACGGTTGGGTCTTCAGAAAGACGCTCTGACTATAAAAGGACTTCTAGAATCCTTTTCTGTCATGTTACCACATTCAAGGATAACCCAGCAGAGGGATTAAAGTCCCCACTGCAAAGAATACCTATTTTGCAAAAAGAATGAAGTTTCCAAAACATTCTAGTACAGAACATTGGATTAAGAAGGTAGCAAACAGCACAGCTCATATTTGAGAGCACTTGCTATCTGCCAGGTACTTCATTAAGGACTTGATAAGCATTCATCCTCGGAGCCACCCAGGGAAGGAGGCATTTTATAATCTCCATTTTATAGATAAGGAAACAGGTTTATTAAACTAGTAATTTACCTAAGGTCTCATGGAAAATAAGAAGCAAAATCAGCTTTGATCCCTAGTCTGTCTGCTGGAACTCTATAGTCTGAGCAAGTTAATAAGTAGAAATTAAGTGTGGTAAACAAGTGTATTTGGGTTCTTCTCTTCTTCTAAACACGTGGGTGCATTACATGACTCTGCCATCTTGCCTACTTTGTCCAAACAAATGACACACTTTACTTCATGGCAGAAGCGTTTGAGAGCCTTAGTGTAATTCTCCACTTCTCTTGCTACGGCAGAGCCTGAAGCTTCATGTCGAGCTGGCAATGTCTACCAATGCCCACTTTAGATATGGCACCAAGAGAAGGAGGGACATCCTAGGGGGCCGAGCAAGGGCTGTGGAGGTGGACGGACTGGAAGATTGTTCCGAGGGATCAGAATGGAGCTCAACCTCGGAATACTCTCCACCTCCAACGTAGGGAACCATCACATGCCAGTGAGTCTTAAGAATTGCTCCAGTCCAGTTACTGCTGCGTATCTGCCATTCTTCCTCTTACAGACTGTGAACACTTACTGAAGTTATCCTCTCCCTGTTCTATTGGGAGAGCAAGGTGGTAGGGGCAGGTGACTTGTCTTTTTAGTTCAAAATGTCAAGTCGTGATTTGGGGTTCTCTTTTTTTGAAGGATGCTATGGTCTGAATGTTTCTGTCCCCCTCCATTGTTCATATGTTAAAATTCTAACTCCTAACATGAGGGCATTAGGAGGTGGGGCCTTTGGGGAAAAACTCATTTGCCAAAAACACCCCACAAAACTTTATTCATCTTTAAAAATGACTAATATAAAGATCCCTTTAGATTTCCCCAGAAAAGACAACAAGTAAGGGATACCTAGGATTGCGGTACTTCTCACTTGCAGTGTGGTTTGTGAACATGTTACATCAGAATCATTAGAGTCTTTGCTAAACATCCAAATCCCTAGGTGCTACCACTGAAACTCACTGCTACAGCAATTTCTGTTTTATGGAGCCTTACGGCTGTCTGGATATGCTACATCATACGCTTTAACTTTTCCTGGAGTTAGGTAACTCCCAACATAGCAATCCCACAATCCCTTTAAGTCAATAAATTTTTAAGACCATTTACGGTTCCTTAGGAGTCAGTCCCCAAGCTAACACTAAAAATGTGAATTGTAATCATCTGGCCTTCAGCAGGCATTCTTGGTGAACTTGAAATAGGGGAGAACCCATAATTAGCAATGAAATAAGTATTGGAAATATCCTTTGGTATTATTGTCAAAAATATTTAGCATCAACCATGTTCCTTAATTTCAACCATTATGCTAGGTGTTAGGTATACAAAGATGATTGCCTCATATCTCAAGGAATTCCACAGGCACATAAACAAACAAATAGAGCTGGTTCTCACCAATCTCCATTGTAATGTTCCATAAAGTCACCACAAAACACTGAATTAGTGAATAATGAACCACTGCTCCTAGGAAATACAGGGTTAGGCTTCCATGAGCCTCTGGTCATGACATTTTTGTCATCCAATAAATACAGAACCTTGTTTTCTGTGCGTTTCTGTTTAAAAACAATTTATTTAATGTATGTTGTTGATTAACATTGAATTCAAGGCCAATAGTGCTATAACTTGTGCTGGAACAAAGCTTTTGTAACACATGTAGTTTCTCTTTAAGGCATATCACAGCCTTCTCGCACTTAGGAACATCACACAGCACCTCAGCACTATGCTTCGGGGGGCATTTTAAACAGGAAAATCATCACCTCACACCAGTCAGAGTGGTTGATATCATCAAGACGGGAAATAACAAGTATTGTCAAGGTGTGGAGAAAAGGGAATCCTCATACTCTGTCAGTGGGATTGTAGATTGGTGCAGATTGGTACTACGGAGGTTTCTCAAAAAACGAAAAGTAGAAATGCCATACAATCCAGCAATTAAAAATCACTAATTCAAAAAGATATTTGCAGTTCTGTATTTTATTGCAGCATTATTTACAATAGCCAAAATATGGAAGCAACCTAAATGTCCATCAATAGACAAATGGATAAAAAGATATGGTACATACATACAATATTAGCCATAAAAAATAATGAAATCTTGCCATTTGAGACAACATGGGTGGACCTAGAGGGTATTAATGCTAAGTGAAATAAGCCAGTAAGAGAAAGACAAATACTATATGATTTCACTTATATGTAGAATCTAAAAAACAAAACAAACAAACAAACAAAACAGAAATAGACACATAGACACAGAGAACAGACTGGAGGTTGCCTAGGGGAAAGGGATGGGGAGCTGAGTGAAATAGGTAAACTGGGGAAAATTACAGAATGTTCAATATCTTGATCTGCATGATGGTTACACGAGTATACACACATGTCAAAATTCATGGAGCTGTCCACTAAGCGTTGTGCATTTTATTGTATGTACTGCCATATAAAAAAATAATAATAAGGTGAAAGGAGGTACTCTGCCCAGTGCTTCAGGGTCAACAAGACAGTGAAAAAAACAATAACAATTTTTTAAATAAAAAATAAACAGCAAAATCACCAACAAAAAGGACAAAAATGTGAAAAACATGGCACAAAAGAGACTACAGAAAGGACACTTATGCACAGAATAAGAAGTGAGACAAGAAGGCACAGCATCGCCTGTTTGAGCGCAGCTGGGAATGTGCAAGACGGTGGCGGATTTTTTGCTTCCCTGGGTATATCTGCAGGTGACCAGAGAAGCGCCACAGGTATTGATCTGGGGACTGCAGATACATTTTAGTGAGTAGGGAAATTCGCAAATACAGAATCTTAATTAATAAGGATCGACTGTATATACATCCACAACACAGAGACACTAAAATGGAAGCAGACAAGGTTCAGTGGAAATGCAGAGTAAGGAAATTTAAGAATTTGGTGGGTCAGGATGGAGGGAAGCAGAAAAGTCATCAGAGAGGAAGTAATCATTAAGCAAAGACATGTTAAGCAAAAAAAAAAAAAAAAAAAAGGAGTTTGACCTATAGGTAAACGTGAAGGGAATATTCCAGGAATAGGGAAATGTGTCGGGGAAGAATATGAGATTAAACAGCCTGGTGGGCAACAATCGTGAAAGGCCTTGTATTCCACGCTAAGGAAGTTAGATTTTTATCCTTTGTAAATAGCAGCAAATGATATCCTGGTTAATTGAGTAGACTCTCTCAATTTGTGTTTCCCCTCTGTTGGTCACAGTGCCACCCCATCGCCAACTAGCAGGAGAGTGTAAGTGATTATCTTCAGAATAACAGTTGTTTACCCTAGTCCCTTTGTAATTTCTCCTACTTAAATTTCATTTCCTATGCATGGCTTGCCTAAAAGCTTCAGATTATGATTTATTCACTAGGTAATTTAACATTTAGGAGGCAATGTTTTGATTAGATGAGAATCCAAGACATGGAACATGACATGAATCAATATCTGTCTAATCCCAAAATAACTACAACTCAATCAAATAAAACTTGTCAGAGTGGCTATGATGTCTACCACATATCAGTAGAATCCTTTTGACTAAGCAGAGAAAAACACCACCAAGGAGTGAGTTTCTTTATATCTGGTGAAGGTAGACCAACTGAAAGATTGGACAACTTACTTGGCTTGCCAGCTGAGTGGAATTCGCACTCAGGGCCCTGTGGTTAGTGTCATCCTTGAGCTCAATGCCTTTGAGCCTTTTTTTTTTTTGCTTTACTAGCCTTAGACAGTGTTCAGGCAGGCCTGCCGTTCACTCATCAAATGGAATTGCCACTGGTAACCAGATGTGGTCACCAGGCAGCAGTTCAGGACTAGCATCCATCACCTCTTTTCCTACTCTAATCCCTTAATTGTCCTTCCTTATGATCATCTCACTCTTCCATCCATTCTCCACAGTCCTGCCAGAGTGACCTTTTTAAAAAAGCCAATGCATTGTTTTCCAGCTTGGAAAACATCAAAAGCCTCTCCTTAGCCTGATTTCAAGGCCTGGCTTGCTCAGTTTCCCTTAACTCTCTCATCGCCCTCATTCTTATACTCAGTGTTGGAGCTAGTGGCTACTAGGCCACTAATTAGCATTCACCTTCCAAACCATGGCTTGTCCTGCCTCAGACCCTTTGTACATGCTGCTCCCTCAGCCCAGAACCTCGTTATCCATTTTTCACCACAAATTTGTTATTATTTATTCTGTCTTACCTCAGACATCACCTCTTCCAGAAAGCTTTCCCTGACTACCCCATCATTCCCCCTGCCCTACCTGTATTCCCTGTATTTCCCCCAACCCATCATCCTGTATTACTCCTTCCCATTTACCTATCTTCCCCCATTAGACTATACGCCTCACCACAGCAGGACGGTGTGCTACTCTCCCTTGAATTTCAAGAGCCAACACAGCACCAACACTGTTTTCATAAAAGTTCGCTGCACGTTTGGGTAGATGAACAGGGAGAGTCGATACTGGCTTCTTCCTCTGAGGAGGCAAGACACAGGATCTAGGATCTGAAGAAATAGGTCTGAGTTCCAGGGCCCCAGTTTCTGATATGTGGTCGTAGGAAGGCACTTATGCTTTCTGAGACCCCATTCTTATCTTTGAAAGAGGGAAGACAATAACACCTACTTTACAGAATTGTAGTGATGGTTGATTAAAACATGAATAAATAGGAACTATAAACTGTGATTTGTTAAATACATGTTAGCTACTACATACAAGGAATTGATTTTCTTAACCACTGATTTCATTTCAGAAAGATTTTAATTTGGTGCTCTGGTTGCAGTTTTGTCCTATATGTGAAAATCACTGTACTGTGACTAGATTAGGATATTAGGATTCTCAGGAAATGCAGCAGGGAACTGGAAATGTTCTTAAAGAAAAAAGAAAAGGGTACACAGAGGGAAACTGATACCATTCCAAGCTTCCAGCACTCACTGGAAAAACTAAGAAATATACTATGCAAAGATTAAAAAAAAAACTTCTATTCAATATAAAAGGAAATATGGCCCATGATAACTTTGTTTGCTAATACAAAAACAGTATTTTATAGCCAACCCATTTTCTGTGTGGTCAAGTGGAAAACCTAACATTGAAGATGATCTTGAGACATGTAGACAATGGACATCCTACTCTTCAGCTCATTCAACCGTACAGAACTCTCAGCTCCCTTCTCCATAGACCTTACACAGAGAGTTTCATGAGCAATAGCTCAGCTTCACTAAATGACCAGGGGAGCTAATGGACAGTCATGCTTATCTGAAAACTGACACAGAGTATTTTTCATTGTTGGCTTTCAGACCATTTCCAAATGTACTTCTTTTTCAATTTCTAGATTAGCAGGCATTTTTAAAGTTTAGGGAACTGGCTGGTTTATCAGCATATGACCTACCAGTGAACTTCAATATGGAACAACCAAGTTGTTCATATAAAACAAAGACCTATTCAAACCAATTCTTGCCCCTACACCTCAACTATAAATGAAAGTCATGCCAGCAGGTGGATATTTTTCAGTTGCTGTTTCTACTAAATTGCAAAGATAAAGTCTGACAGCCTAGAAAATATTTCCCCAGTGGTTCTCTCTGACAATGTGGTGGGTGGGCCCTCACCCGTCTCTTATGTTTATTTGTATATTTCATGCTGCTTCACCTCTCCTTGTCTATTTTCTCCTGTGCTCTCAGAGAAGAAACTGTCCACCTTTCTCAAAAGCTTATCCTTTGTGTGAGCTCTGTGCTACTTTGCCTTTCTATATAGCAGGCAGGAAAAAGTCAATAAAGGTATTGATTAATTGACCTTGATCCCACACTAATACCTTCCTCTGTCGCATCTTCAATAACTAATTGACCCTGATTTGATACCTTGAAACATGCCCAAGCTTTTCCTACCTTAAAACAAAAAGTGCCACACTTGACCCATTTAGACAAATACTTAGTACTTAGATATGTTCAAGAAACTATGATGGCACCATGAGGAACACAAAAGAAATAAAATAGTCTCTTTTGCAAAGGACCTTCCTGTTTGGACCGGAGGTGAGACACATACACACTGGTCTCAGTTCTTTCAGGTGGGCGCTATAGCAGCAGGCAAGCTGTCAAGCTCCACCTGTCAACTCTGCACCCAATCTTCTCCCATTTGCTCATTCTCTGGAACAGAGAAGATTCAGCCGACCTGTTCAGCTACTCAACTCCTTGTGGTTCAGGGAAGCTATATATCAACTCTCCCCTGGGACTAGACCTGAGTGAAGATATTCCTGCAGCAGTTTCTTCCAACAGACACATCTCCACCCTCAGAGCCCACTGGGAAGCTTCAACTACTTGTCTCAGAAATGGACAGATCGGAGTTGGGAACAGAAAGAAATAAGGCCATATTGAAGCTACCATCTTCCCAGAATCCCCTCTGTGTGTGTGTGTGTGTGTGTGTGTGTGTGTGTGTGTGTGTGTGTGTGTGTGTGTGTTAAAATGGTTGAGTGTATTTTAACTTTTATTGCATGCTTATTAGATTCTCTGGGTTGATAATGTTCTCCCAAAATTCATGTCCCCTTGGAACCTGTGACTATGAGCTTATTTGGAAATAGGGTCTCTGTAGATGTAATTAGTTAAATTAGATGAGGTCATACCAGATTAAGGTGGGCTTTAAATCCAATTACTGGTGTCTTTATAAGAAGGCCATGTGAAGATACAGAAACACACACAAGGAGAACAAGATACAATGACAGAGACAGAGATTGGAGTGATGTATCTATAAGCCACAGAAATCCAAGGATTGCTGGCAGCCACCAGATGCTCAGAGGCAAAGAATGATTCTTTCCTGGAAACTTCAGAAGGAGCATGGCCCTGCTAACACCTTAATTTCTGACTTCTAGCCTCCAGAATTGTGAGAAAATAAATTTCTGTTGTTTCAAGCCACCCAGTTTATGGTAACTTCTTACAGCAGCTCTAGGAAAGTAACATGCCAGGTTTCAGGTGTGTGTATGAGGACATTTAACTTTATCGTCTCATTTATTTTATTTTTTTTAAAGTTTATTTTGATATCATTAATCTACAATTAAATGAGCAATATTATGGTGATTACACTACCCCCTTCATCAGGTCCCCCCACCAACCCCATTACAGTCACTGTCCATCAGCGTAGTGAGATGCTATAGAATCACTACTTGTCTTCTCTGTGCTGTACAGCCCTCCCCGTGCCCCCCCCCAACATTACATCTGCTAATCGTAATGCCCCTTTTTCCCCCTTGTCTCTCCCTTCCCACCCATCCTCCCCAGTCCCTTTCCCTTTGGTAACTATTAGTCCGTTCTTGGGTTCTGTGAGTCTGCTGCTGTTTTGTTCCTTCAGTTTTCTTTGTTCTTATACTCCACATATGAGTGAAATCATTTGATACTTGTCTTTTTCGGTTTGGCTTATTTCACTGAGCATAATACCCTCTAGCTCCATCCATGTTGTTGCAAATGGTAGGATTTGTTTTCTTCTTATGGCTGAATAATATTCAATTGTGTATATGTACCACATCTTCTTTATCCATTCATCTACTGATGGACACTTAGGTTACTTCCATTTCTTGGCTATTGTAAATAGTGCTGCGATAAACATAGGGGTGCATATGTCTTTTTCAAACTGCACTGCTGCATTCTTAGGGTAAATTCCTGGAGTGGAATTCCTGGGTCAAATGGTATTTCTATTTTGAGTTTTTTGAGGAACCTCCATACTGCTTTCCACAATGGTTGAACTAATTTGCATTCCCACCAGCAGTGTAGGAGGGTTCCCTTTTCTCCACATCCTCGCCAACATTTGTTGTTGTTTGTGTTTTGGATGTTGGCTATCCTCACTGGTGTGAGATGGTATCTCATTGTGGTTTTAATCTGCATTTCTCTGATGATTAGTGATGTGGAGCATCTTTTCATGTGCCTGTTGGCCATCTGAATTTCTTTATTGTCTCATTTAAATTCTCACATCAATCTTCTGAGATAATGTTATTGTTATTATGCCCTTTCATAGACTGGGAAACAAAGGCATGAAGAGTTCAAGCCACTTTTCCAAGGTCGAACCATCAGTAAGTGATGAAGCCCAGAGTCAAACCTAAGCAGGTTGGTTCTTCGTCACTGCTTCCTATAATCTCCCAGTGCTTTAGGAGTTTAAACACCCTTCATATGGCTGTTACTATAGGCAAACATGTGCTAAACAAGCTTGTTTTATGGCTGTGAGGACTCGGCTCACAGCACGGAGAGTCCTTAGGGAGCACCTTTCCACGCCAGGAAGAAGGTAGGCGGGATGTGTGCCCCAAGAAAGTGAGTCAGCAGCCCCTTCATCATGGAGAGCGACAGCTACCCGCATGTAACACTGCTCCTGGTCTGACTACTGTCCTCTGCTGGAAATATTCTTTCTGATGTGTATTTTCATTGGTTCTACTACACTAAAATGTCTCCTTTATAACTGTGATACAGTGGTTCCTTGTCAACATTAGAGAAACTAAGCTGTGTGGCAATCGTGCGACACAGTCCCTGAGATGATGTCGTTTCTCAGGGCCACCCAGTGACAACGATGCACCCTCTCAGATGGGTACCCCTCCTTCCAATCCCCAAATACCCAGATTGCATCCCCTTCACCATATTATACTTTTCTGTTCATCATCTGTGTCCATTACCGGAAAGTAAGTTCGCCGGGGAGCAGGATAATGTTTTCCTCATGAATCTATCACCTGCCCACGCACAAGGCAATTGGTTATATATCATCTTGTATTCTTTCAGAGTTGCTTCTTTGCAGGATATTCTTTCCTCGATTAAACCATATGCCTTGAATGGAGGAGAATTTTTCTTAAGCTGAGCTCATCTGAAGGGAGGGGCATGGGCTGCCCAAGAGGGGAGCAGAAGGCACTCTGAGTGGAGACAACAGCACCGACACACTGTACAGAGACAGGATGAAGAAAGGACCAGTATGAAACACTGAAGGGTGACTAGCCCTGAGATTGCTGTGGCTGGAATAAGGGCCCATATTACATGGAAAATGAAAAGAGAGCAAGGCTGTCCTTAATGTCTAACAAAGCAGAGAGCCTGTTTTCTACACGTTTTGATCTCAGCAACTCTAGCAAGGTCCCTCTGATTGTATCAAATGCCTCCTCAATCCACTGATGCCTAAAAAATTCAAGCTTTTTAAATTTTAAATCTTGCTAAATTATAAAGGGGACTGGTAAAAACAGCACAGTAGCTCTCATAAGTCATTGTATCTTAACAGCTATGAGTTTATCACATCCTTTGCTGAGAACCCAAAATGTGGAAATAATACGAGGATTTTCGATGGAAGATAAGAGCTCCAATGTGAGAAGAAGGGTAAGCTATGTGTGTGTTGTGTGTGTGTGCATGTGTGTGTGTAACTAATTTCATAATTTTTCCTGGAGTTTGGGCCTATAGATAAGGCTGGAGGTCAGTGGGGCAAAGTCTTTAAAGACTGTTTATTCCCTGGAAGGCTATATTTTATTTACACATTGGAAAATCTGACTTATTAATTTGTTAGATCTCCCATTACCACCATCGCACCATACGCAAGGAAGGAGGCATATACCCCAATGCTGAGTCATTGAACATGGGGAAGTATTTTATTTCTATGACACAGAATAGGGTGAAGAAGTATACTAAAGTGATTTCTACTTATTCCCAACTGCTTTCAATCTTACATTAGATTTGCTAGGAGGCCTTTAAAAAAGGCACTTCAAGGACTAACAAGTTCAAATCTGATTATTATTTCTTTCGACAATACTCATTAAAAACTGGAAAGATAGGACCGCTGTCAATTTCTCGTTTGGGTTGACTTTGCCATTTTCTAATAACTTCAACAGGAATAAGGTATATCTTTACCAAAGGTAATATTATTTTTGCAAGAGGGTATGTTGGAGAAATTAACTATCTAGTGACTTATCATTTTTAACGTTTATACCACAACACCAAGAAAAGAATAGAGAATAATATTGCTCAAACGAATTTTCATTTAATCTGTTCTGGCATGCTCACTATCAAACATTCTAAGGGGACAAAGGTTCAAGTTAACAAACTAATAACAATCCTTTTAATAACTGTACTAGTACTACTACTAATATTCATGTTAGCCATATATAATGAGTCTATGTGCCAACCACAATGATACGTGTATATATAAATACATATTTTAATTCTCACAAAAACTCCAGGTTTATCTAAATTATATAACTTGTTTTTGGTTTTTTTTTAGCATACTACAGGCAAACCTTAGTTTTTTGCACTTCATTGTATGTGTTTTTTACAAATTGAAGCTTGGGAGCAACACAATGTTGAGGAAGTCTATTGGCATCATTTTTCCCACAGCATTTGCTCACTTGGTGTCTCTGTGTCACATTTTGGTAATTCTCATAATATTTCAAACTTTTATTTTTTTATTTAATTGCAAACCTAGGAAATTAATTTTTTTATTGACATATAGTTGATTCACAATGTTATATTGGTTTCAAGTATACAACACAGTGGTTCAAAAGTTACACACATTAAATCTTTATCCCCACTAGTGCAGTTACTTCTGTCAATATAGGAAGATGTTACAGAACCATTGGCTATATTCTCCCTGCTGCACTTCCATCTCCATGACCAACTTATGACTGAGAATTTTTGTGCTTTCTTATCTCCCTCACCCTCCCCATCTGCCCACCCCAATCCATCCCCAGTTGTAACCACCAGTTACTTCTCAGTGTCTATGCGTCTACTGCTGTTTTGTTCATTTTGTTTTGCTTTGCTTTTAGATTTGACATATAAGTGAAATCATATGGTATTTGTCTTTCTCCACCTGGCTTATTTCACTTAGCATATCTTCTGGGTCCACCCATGTTGTCACAGATGGTAGGATTTCTTTCTTTTATGGCTGAATAATATTCAATAATAATACTTTGTTTACATACCACATCTTCTTTATCCATTCATCTATTGATGGACATTTTTGTTGCCTCCATACCTTGGCTATTGTAAATAATGCAGCAATAAACATAGGGGTGCATATATGTTTTTGAATCAAGGATTTTGTTTTCTATAGGCAAATTCATAGAAGTGGAATTGCTGGGTTGTATGGTATTTCTATTTTAAGTTTTTGAGAAGCCTCCATACTGCTTTCCACAGTGACTGCACCAATTGACATTCCCACCAACAGTATAGGAGGGCTCCCATTTCTCCACATCCTGCCAACACTTATTTCTTGTCTTTTGGATAGTGGCCATTCAAACTGGTGTGAGGTAATATCTCATTGTGGTTTTGATTTTCATTCCTCTGATGATTACTGATGGGGAGTGTCTTCTCATGTGCCTGTTGGACATCTGTGGAAAAATTTCATCTTTGGAAAAATGTCTTTCAGGCCCCCTGTCCATTTTTTAATCGGGGCTCTTTACAAGTTTTGGATGTTAACCCCTTATCAGATAAATCATTTATGAATATATTCTCCCCTACTGTAGGTTGCCTTTTTGTTCTGTTGATGGTGTCCTTTGCTGTACAGAAGATTTAGTTTGATGTCGTCCTATGTTTTCATTTTTTATTTTGTTTCCCTTACTCAGGGAGATTTGTCCAGAAAAAAAATTGCTCATGCTTGTGTTCAAGAGATTTTTGCTTATGTTTTCTTCTGAGAGTTTTGTAGTTTCATATCTTATATATAGGTCTTTAACCCATTTTAAGTTTGTGCATGGGATTAGACAGTAATCCAATTTCAGTCTCATGCATGTACCTGTCCAGTTTCCTCAACACCATTTATTGTCTTCAATAATTTATTGTCTTGACTATCTTTTCCCCATTGTCTATTCATGGCTCCTTTATCATATATTAATTGACCATATATGCATGAGTTTATTTCTGGGCTTTGTATTTTGTTCCATTGAGTGGGTCTGTCCTTGTGCTAGTACCATACTGTTTTGATTACTGTAACTTTGTGGTAAAGTATGAAGTCAGGGAGGATATTACCCCTAGCTTTCTTCCTCTTTCTCAAGATTGCTTTGGCTATTCAGGGTCTTTTGTAGTTCCCATATGAATTTTAGGATTATTTGCTCTAGTTCATTGAAAAATGCTGTTGGTATTTTGATAGGGATTGCACTGAATCTAGAAATTGCTTTGGACAAGATGGCCATTTTGACAATATTTATTTTTCCTATCCATGAGTATGGGATAGACTTCCATTTATTTGTGTCTTCTTTAGTTTGTCTTATGAGTGCCTTACAGTTTTCAGAGTACAGGTCTTTCACCTCCTTGGTTAGGTTTTTCCTAGGTATTTTATTCTTTTTGATGCAGATGTAATTGTTTTCCTGATTTCTCCTTCTGCCAGTTTGTTGTTAATATAGACAGACACAACAGTTTTCTGTATGTTAATTTTGTATCCCACAACTTTGTTGAATCCAGTTTAATTTTTTTATTCTAATAGTTTTTTGGTGGAGTCTGTAGGGTTTTCTATATATATCATGTCATCTGCAAAAGTGGCAATTTTGCTTCTTCCTTACAAATTTGGATATGTTTTGTCCCTTCATGTTGTTTGATTGCTGTGGCTAGAGCTTTCAATACTACATTGAATAAAAGTGTTAACAGTGAACATCCTTGTCTTGTTCCTGATATTAGAGGAAAAGTTTCAGCTTTTTGCTATTGAATATGATGTTAGCTGTGGGTTTGTCATATACGGCCTTTATTATGTTGAGGTATATTCCCTCTATATCCATTTTTTTAGTGTTTTTAACATGAATAGATATTAATGTTTGTCAAATGTTTTTTCAGTATCTATTGAGATTGTCATATGGTTTTTATCCCTTTTTTTGTTAGTATGGTATATGACATTGATTTATGAATATTGTACCATCCTTGCATCTCTGGAATAAATCCCACTTAATCATGATGGATGATCCTTTTGATATATCTTTGAATCAGTTTGCTAATATTTTGTTGAGGATATTTACTTCTATGTTCATCAGGGACATTAGTCTATAACTTTCTTTTTTGTAGTGTCTTTGTCTGGTTTTGGTATTAGAGTGATGCTGGCCTCATAGAATGAGTTTGGAAGTATTCCCTCCTCTTCTTCTTTTTGGAATACTTTAAGAAGGATGGGTATTAGCTCTTTAAATGTTTGGTAGAATTCAGCTGTGAAGCCATCTGGTCCTGGAGTTTTGTTTTTTGGAAGTTTTTTGATTACCAATTCTATTTCATTGCTGGTAACTGGTCTGTTCAAAGCATCTATTTCTTCCTGGGTCAGTTTTGGAAAGTTATACTTTTCTAGGAATTTGTCCATTTCATCTAGGTTGTCCAATTTATTGGCATATAATTTTCCATAGGACTTTCTAGTAATTCTTCATATGTCTGTGGTATTCGTTTGATTAGTCCTTTTTTATTTCTGATTTTGCTTATTTGTGTACTCTTTTTTTCTTGATAAGTCTGGCTAGCGGTTAATCTATTTTGTTTATCTTCTCAAAGAACCAGCTCTTGGTTTCAATGATTTTTTATATTGTTTTATTTTTCTCTATTTTATTTATGTCTGTTCTGATCTTTATTACATCCCTCCTTCTACTAACTCTGGGTTTCATTAATTCTTCTTTTTCTAGTTTCTTTAATTGTGAGTTTAGACTGCTTTTTTGGGATTGTTCTTGTTTCTTGAGATAGGCCTGTATTGCTATGTACTTCCCTTTTGCAGCATCCCACATATTTTGAACTATTGTAGTTTTGTTTTCATTTGACTCCCTGTATTGCCTGATTTCTTCTTTGATTTGTTCATTGTTCCATTGATTATTTAGAAGCATGTTGATTAGCCAGCCTTCCTCTGTTTGTGGGTTTTTTTGCTTTCTTCATGTAATTTATTTCTCATTTCATACCGCTGTGGTCTGAAAAGATGCTTGATACAATTTCAATTTTTAAAAATTTATTGAGGCTGTTTTTGTGGCCTAATATGTAATCTACTCTGGAGAACATTCCATGTACACTTGAGAAAAGTGTGTATCCTTCTGCTTTTGGGTGGAATGTTCTATAAATAGCTGTTTAGTCCATCTGATCTAATGTGTTGTTCAGTGTCTCTGTTTCCTTATTTATTTTCTTTGTGGATGATCTGTCCATTGATGTAAGTGGGGTGTTGAAGTCTCCTAATATGATTGTGCTGTTAATTCCCCCTTTAGTTCTATTAGTATTTGTTTTACATATTTATATGCTCCCATGTTGGGTGGTAGATATTTATAATTGTTATATCCTGTTGTTGGACTAATCCCCTTATCATAATGTAATGTCCTTCTTTATCTCTTGTTACTTTCTTTGTTTTGAAGTCTATTTTGTCTGATATAAGTATTGCTACTCCTGCTTTTTCTCCCTTTTATTTGCATGAAATATCTTTTTCAATCCCTTCACTTTCAGTCTATGTATGTCTTTAAGTCTGAAATGAGTCTCATGTAGATAGCATATAGCTGCATCTTGTTTCTTCCATTCTTCCAGTCTATGTCTTTTAATTAGTGCAATCAGTCCATTTACATTTAAGGTAATTATTCATAGATATGTACTACTGCCATTTTATTAATTGTTTTCCAGTTGTTTTTATAACTCCTCTTTGTTTCTTTCTTCCTTCCTCTCTTATACTCTTCTCTTGTGATTTGATGGTTTTCTTTACTGTTGTGATTGGATTTCTCTTTTTAAAATTTTTGTGCATCTATTATAGGTTTTAGGTTTGTGGTTACCATAAGGTTCAAGGAGAGCTTCCTGACTATATAACAGCCTTTGTTAAGTTGATGATTGCTCTGTTTCAAACACAATCTAAAACTTCTTTTTTCTTATTCCTCCTCCACACTTCATGTATTAGATGTCATAATCTGCATTTTTCTGTATCCCTTGACTGATTTTGTGTATTGTTGGTTTTACTACTTTTGTTTTCATTTCATACTAGCTTGGTAAGTAATTGGTTTACTACATTTTCTCACTGAATTCTTACGGAGATCTTACTACCTTTATTTTCACTACTGAAAACTATTTAGGCTTAAGAGCATTTTCACTTACAGAAGTCTCTTTAACATATCCTGTAAGGTTGGTTTAGAGGTGATGAATTCTTTTAACCTTCACTTATCGGGGAAACTTTTAATCTGTTCTTCAATTCTGAATGATAACCGTGCTGGCTAGAGGATTACTGATTTTAGATTCTTCCATTTCAATATATTAAATATTTCATGCCACTCCCTTCTGACCTGTAGTTTTTTTCTGAGAAATCCCCTGATAGCCTGATGGGGTTTCCCCCATAGGTAACTGTCTTCTTCTCTCTTGTTGCTTTTAAAATTAACTTTAATCTTTGCCATTTTAATTGCTATATGTCTTGGTGTTGTCTTCCTGGGGTTCCTTTTGTTAGGAGGCCTGGGAGTCTAATTGCTTCCCCAGATTAGGGAAGTTTTCAGCAATTATTTCTTCAAAGAGACTTTCTACTCCTTTTTCTCTGTCTTCTCCTTCTGGGTCCCCTATATGTGAATATTGTTTCATCTGGAGTTGTCAAACAGCTCTCTTAGCATCCTCTCATTTCTAGATATTCTTTTTTTCTCTGATTCCTCAGCTTCATTGTTTTCCTGTTCTCTAATTTCCATCTCACTGATTGTTTCCTCTACTTACATCAAGCTGTTATTCATTCTTTCTATTGCATTTTTCATTTCAGGTATTATATTCTTCAGCTCTGAGTGGCTCTTTTTCTTTTTTTTTAAAGTTTATTTTGATATCATTAATCTACAATTAAATGAGCAATATTATGGTGATTACACTACCGCCTTCATCAGGTCCCCCCCCACCAAACCCATTACAGTCACTGTCCATCAGCATAGTGAGATGCTATAGAGTCACTACTTGTCTTCTCTGGGTTGCACAGCCCTCCCCGTGCCCCCCTAATATTAAATCTGCTAATCATAATGCCCCCTTTTCCCCCTTGTCCCTCCCTTCCCACCAGTCCTCCCCAGTCCCTTTCTCTTTGGTAACTATTAGTCCGTTCTTGGGTTCTGTGAATCTGCTGCTGTTTTGTTCCTTCAGTTTTTTTTCCTAGTTCTTATACTCCACGTATGAGTGAAATCATTTGGTAGTTGTCTTTTTCGGCTTGGCTTATTTCACTGAGCATAATACCCTCTAGCTCCATCCATGTTGTTGCAAATGGTAGGATTTGTTTTCTTCTTATGGCTGAATAATATTCCATGGTTATATGTACCACATCTTCTTTATCCATTCATCTACTGATGGACACTTAGGTTGCTTCCATTTCTTGGCTATTGTATGAGTGGCTCTTTTTCAATACATCTATCTCTTTGTTGAAGTTCTCACTGAGATCTTCAATTTTTTCCACAGGTCAGTGAGCATATTTATGACTATCACTTTGAAATCTTTTACAAGAAGACTGGTGATCTGTGTTTCATTTAGCCCTCTTTCTGGTGTCTTGTCTTGTTCTTGGTTTGGAACATAGTCATCTGCATCCTCATTTTGTCTGGGTGTCTGTTTCTTCCTGTGTACTAAATAGATCTACTATGCTTCCTGGTCTAGAAAGTAATGGTTTCATGAAGAAGGCATTCTGTGGTACCCAGAAGCTCAAGACTCTTTGCTTACCAGTACCTGATTCTCCTTTGTGGTAAAGCCCTAGGTGCTGTTGGTGGGCTGTGGATGGGGCCACCTTTCTGACTGACTGTAAGCAGTGGCTGATCTCTACCAACAGGGGCTGACAGCTCCCTCTGTGCCCTTTGTGAGCTGTGTTCAGAGCTTCTGCTTGGATCATTGTAGGCAGGGCCACCCACTGCCTGCTGGCAAGCAATGGTGGTGCTACTGGGCCTGTGGGGCTGGTGAGGCAGAGGAGCAGGGGAGTGCATGGAGACTCAGCTGCCAGTGATGGGAAAGGAACATTTGGAGGTGCCTCCTGAAGGCGCCTCTCCAGTTGGTCTGAGAGAAGGCTGGGAAAGCTTGGAAAGCCTCTCTTTCCCTGCCAGGCATCAAAGTCTGACCACTGCTGGGCTGAGTGGGCAGAGCAGGCCGAGTGGGGATGCAGGTATGCAGGGAAGTGTGCCATGGGGTTGAGCACAGGGCTCAAGGGGAATGGAGTGTTTGGGACTGGTTCCCACAAGAGTCCAAACTGCTGGGCTGAGGGAGGGCTGGGGAAGTCTCATCCACCTGCCCTTTCTCCTCTGGAGAGAGCTCCCTCCAACCCCTGACCCTCTGTCACACTTCCTGCATCTGATAAATCTTTCAAACTGCCACCTTTGTGTTGGATCTCAGGCTGACAAACAGAGCATGTCTGCCCTCCAGAAGTGGCAGGAATCTCAGCCTTCCCAGAATGCTCTAACTCTCCCTACTGTCCAGCCTCATTAATCACTAAATCTGATGCGATGTGGATGCATGTTCCCTGAGCAGATATCCAGGACCAGGTGTGCAGGATTCCTGGGCACTTATTCCCTCCTTGCTCCATTCCTCTCCCTCCCACTTGTGGGCTTAGATGGGGGGAAGGGCTTGGATCTGATCAATTATGTCTCTGCCACTATACCCTTCTCTGTGTGGTCTTCTCTTCACAAGGTGTAGTTGGTCTGTTCTGCAGGCTTCAGGTAATTTTCAGGGTTAGTTGTATTTGCTGTAGTTGCTTCCTTAGTATGTACATGGGAGGAGGATTCCACCCTGCCTTCCTATTCCACCATCTTTTCTCTGACTTCTCCTAAAACTTGTTCTCTTTTTCAAACACTGTGTTTTGGTAAGTCAGACCTGGGTTAGAGCAGAATCTGCTATTTATCAATTATGTGTGAAAGGAAATTACATCACCTCTCCCTTTTGCCTCATCTAAAGGCAGGATAGTCATCGAACCTACTATATAGGTGTGATTGTTAGCTTTATGTCAGCTTGACAGGGCTACAGAGTGCTCAGATATTTGGTCAAACATTATTCTGGGTGTTTCTGTAAGGGTGTTTTTGGTTGAGAATAACATTTAAATCAGTAGACAAATGCCCCTATCCTAATAGGCCTTGCACATCAATTGTTTTAGCTTCTTTATGAAGTGAAAATATCCCAGTGTTGTTCTCTTGGACTCAAAACACAGAATGAATATGGGAATATTGATCACCTTCGTTTATCATTCATTTCATGTGCCTCTGTATGTTGAATTATTTGCTTTAAAGAAACTACAGATAGGCTGATTTTAATATATATCTTGGGTTAGATATTAAATCAATGCTATCAAAGTTGGCTTATTACAGTGTCAGAAATTTAGAGGTTAACTGCCCCTTTTTTTTGACTTTTTTCATGTACAGATAGTTAAGGTCCTTCATCTTGTAAAGCTATATTTTTCCAAAAGAAAGTCTCTAAGAAAAACAGCAATTCAATAAATAAACTATTCAATCAATGCAGTGATACTAACCTCTACCATAAGAGTGACAGGAGTGTCACTACCTATAAAATATTCTTGTGAAAGGTATGCAACAAGAGCATATAGAGAGAAACAATGTAAGTTGTTTTAAATGACCTGTTCCCAAAATGAACCTTCCAAGTAAAAATAGAAGAGTAGATACAGGGGTCCTCACAAGAACAATGAACAAATTAGATACGGTAAATTTCTTTCAGAGCCTCCATTCATTTCAGTATGGAATGTGCACTTATTTTGTGCCTGGTACTGGACATAAAAAGGTAAGTGAGACCAGTTCTCTGTCCTCAAGGAGAACCCAGTCTAGGTTCCATTCAATGTAGAGTCCAGAGTTTTAATGAGAATATGAGGAAGACGCAGTCAGTCGGCTGGACAAGGAAGATAAGGACCGGGTACAGAGCAATGAAGATCATGTGATGGAGAGAAAAGGAGAAGAGGAAGGAGGAGGGGACTTAGGGAGAGAAAAAGCACATTGGAAAGATTTCAAAGCATAGAAGCAGCATGATGTATGGGGAGCAAAGAGAAGCCTCTCATAATTCAACTAGTGGAAGGGTTAGGAGGAGAGTTCAGAAGTGGTAGATGGTGCTCAGATTACAGGAAGTCTTCAGTGTCATGCTCAGAAATTTAGATGGGTCACATAAATCATTTATATTAATCCAACATGATAGTGTAAAGTGCTTTGATAACACCGCATTGCTAAGAACGAGATATTTCCTTCATCTTTCAAATTCACTACTCTTATTTGTGCTAGACACTCCACTACATGATTTGCTATATTGTGGTCTCCTAGCAGAATCCATTCGATAACAGACCTTCTTTTATCGTCTGTATGAAGAGAGGTAGGAATCGGGAAGGAAAAAAAGAGAGTTGGGGAAGGAATCAGTTTGATATTTGGTCTTTTTTCCATTTTACCATTTTCCTGATGGTGGAGGAGGGTGTAGGAAAGGTGAAGATGCTCTGCCTGTCTCCTTTTCTCACCCTGGAAAAAGCTGAAAGTCCCAGAAAAACCATTAGTTGGGGTTTGAGGATCACTCAAGAACAGGGGCTAGGGCCTATTTCTTGCTTGGAGTTGCTGAGCACTGGCTCACAGACCTGATGCAAAGCCTGCAGGGTACTCTGTGGCTCCATTAGGGCTGAGGATTTGGAGGTGAGTTGGAGGTGAGTTAAGAGGGCTATCAGGCTGCATGGGATGGAAACCATACACCTAGAGAGAACATGTGGGACACTCTCCTGAAGCAGGGGCTAAAGTGGGAGGAAAAAAATCTTCCTCTAGAGGTTCCCCTGGCCTGCAGCTGGATGAGGGGAGTACAGCTGAGAGTACACATCACCTGCACTAGGAATAATTGGATGTCAGGGAGCCTACTTCCTACCCAACCCAGGCAGAGATATGATCTGCAGATATGAACAACTCTATATATCAACAGTGCCTGAGAGAGAAGCAAAATTAGCAATGGAAAGGGGTTGGTTCATCTCTTCCAGTCACCTAAGTGGAGTCCTCTTTCTTTCCACTCCAACCCCATTCATGCCATGAAGGACATAAACACATGAGACAAGAAACAAAAAGATGGGAGAGAGTGGAGGCCACATCCTATTGCATCCTTCACTGGACTTACTCAGAAGGCAGAGACAGAAGATTTACCTGAGATGAGACTCAGATCTGAATAGCAAGATTAGACTCCCAAACACTGGACTGGGATTGAGATACAATGAATTGGCAACTCTGTTTTCTTTCCTTTTTCTTCTCTCACCTAGTGACTTAGGTTTCTGAATTGCAACCAGGAATCATGATTCGTATAGAAATAGTACCTGGAATTGGAGTGCTGCCAATGACAGATCCTAAAGTATGGGATTGGCTCAATCAGGGGGAGGTGTGGGCAGAAGTGCTATCCCTTGACCCCCGCTGGGATGCTGCATTCCAAGTAATGCAATAGGAAAGCTGCTGATTAAACCTGCTGCTTAAACTATAAACCTGTTGCTTAAACTATGACTGATCATATCTTAGTATCTCAAACATGTCACTTGAGGCTTTTCTTGACCATTTGCCACTGACTAGTGGGGATTTGGGGCTGAGGCGTCTTCTGTGGATCAGAGCAAATGCCCCTCAAAACAGGCCTTGTACTACAGAATAATTAGTAATTGATTATGAGAAGAGATTTTTAAAATTTAATACGGTGGCAATAAGTTTGGAACATTTTTATATTGCAAAACTACATTTGGGCTATGCTTTTACACAGTGCTCATTTTGATAACACTGTTTCATTTGGGTAATGCAGGTGAGCATCTTTGAGATGGCAGGAATGAATGCAGGGCTTCACTGAGGAATAAAATCTCAGACTAGTGCGTATAGTGCCCATGAGATACCTTCATCTCCAGGCTTAATCTATCTCAGAAACTTCTAGGAGCAACACTGAGAGACATTCTTAAAGAAATGTGGGCCTAGACTCCTCTTATATTAGATCTCGATTGTAATAGCTTAGATTGCTAAAGAGGTCCCCCACAAAAGGAATCAATGGGGCTCATCTAATATACTGCTAATCTTTACCCCATGAGATCTATGATCGCACTTTAGATTGACCACTAGTATGGTTGTTAAATCAACTAGATTAATAGGATAACAATAAAAAAACTGGGAAATGCCAATACTACCCCCTCAAGATGTACTTAGAAAGGGGAGATGTCTGCTGCTATGCTCTGATCGGCTGTAAGGGCATGACGGACCACGGTACTACTAAGTGAAGTCCTTTGCTAATTAAACATCACAGGAAATAGATGTTTGGCCATTCTTCCTTTCTTTTCTTTCACAGGCCTGGAGTGATAAGAACACTGCAGAATGCCCTAAGAATCTTCCATCATCTCTTGTTCTTCCCTTTTTTCAGATTTTTTTTTTCTCCAACACAGAAGCAGCCCTGGAGCTACTACCTTATTTGGAAAAACCTGAAGCAAGCAACTCTAGGCATTAAAAGAAATCTGTTTTGTCGGTCTGCTCTATGCTTTCCTCTCTTCTCTCATAGGTATTCCTCCTGCTTTTCTCCCTCTGGAGAAGTTATCTTTGAAATGGAAGCATACCTAAAAATCTTTTGACTTAATTTTGTATTATGTTATTCAAACCTGTCTAGCTTCCATTAATCTACAGACCTGGGTTTAATGTCAAATTCCAGCTTTGCCTTGCATCTTCATTTGCATGTGTGTGTGTGTGTGTGTGTGTGTGTGTGTGTGTGTGTGTGCACATTCCCTTGGGGATCTTTACGGAGGAGTTACTGGTCAAGAGTGGATTCAGACTGTGGTCATTTAAAAGTATGTCTGCAAACTCTTTGACACCCTTCCCTTCAGAAGGTGGAGCCTAAATCCCCTCCCTTTGATTGTATATTGGACAGAGTGACTTGCTTCTATTGAACAAATGTGGCAGAAGTGATAGTTTGTGACTTCTGATAAAAATTATAAAAGGCATGTTACTTCTATCTCACTTTCTTGGATTGCCCACTCTGGAGGAGGTCAGACAGCATGTCGTGAGGACCTTCAAGTAGCCTGTAGACAGGCTTCCATTGCAAGGAACTGAAGTCCCCACCAGCAATCAGCATCAGCTTGACAGCCCTGTGAGTGCACCACCTTGGAAACAGATTCTCCAGCCCCAGTCAAGGATTTGTAGGTCAGGCCAACATCTTGACTGTGGTGTAGTGAAAGACCCCTCATCCATTGAGCCATCCTAATTAAGCCACTCCTGAATTCCTGATCCACAGAAGTTGTGGAAATAATATATATTTGTTACTGTTTTAAGCTACTACATAATGGGCAATTTGTTATACAGCAGTAGATAACTAATGGTGATTTTAGTACTGAAAATGGTATTACATTATAATAAAAACCTAAAATATGGGACAGGTTTTGGAACTAATAAGGGGGAAGAAGCTGAAAGGGGAGTATTAGCAGAATCTTGATGGATTTTGAGGACCTTATTGGTGACAGCTTAAGGGAAAGTAGGAAAAATATTATTGGAAAATGGAGGATGGGAAATCCTTGTTGCGTAGTGGCAGAAAGCTTAGAGACAACTGTTACATGCAGTTACAGGTAGAGCAGAGAATGTACTAATGAACTAAATTATTTAGCTAAGGTGATCTCCAAAAATAGTGTTGAAGGTACCACTTGTTTTTTTCTGACTGATTAAAATCAAATGTGAGAGAAGAGAGATAAGCTAAAGAACGGATTATTAAGCATGAAGAAGTCAGAACTTGCTAGTTTTGAAAATTCCTGACCTCTCCAGAGGGCAAATTATACTAAAATTAAGAAATGTCTCTTTTTTATGGAGAGCAAAAAACCTAGGACACTATCAGAAAAAATTCATGAAGATGAAGCTGAGAGATTGACTGTAAAATCCTTTGATTAGACTCCAAAAAAAATATGTAGGGAGGTGCTTCAGAGAAGCTTGTAGTTAAAAAACAAGACTTTAAGAAGTTTAGGGTCTCTTTTCCTGGAAGTCTCAGCAAAAGCCTAAGTAGAGAAGGGCATTCTCAAAAATATTGATGGGGGTGGCTTTTGTCAGTGGCATAGCCTTCAACAAGAGTCATAGCAGATACACAAGCTTTAAAGAAAATTGCATGGCAGAAATACCACTGGCTGGGACTGAAAGGAACAATATACTACAAAATGAAAAGAGATCTTCAGGTTCCCAAAGTCCTACAAGCAGGAAGCAGACTCGCTCAACTACAAGCACTGGCTACCGTTCATAAAGAAGGAAGGATGACTCAGAAGGCAAAACCAAGAGACCAGAGTGCAAAGCCCACATGTGTGGAGAATTATTCCCAGGACTTGAATCCCAGGAACTTCCCGGGACTATCTGATTCAAGGAACTACCAGTGAGTACTCTGCTGTATTACGGAATTTTTGTGGATCTGCAGCTCCTGCAAGCCTCTTGTTTTCACCCCTTTTGAATGGATCACTTATCTTATGCCTGCCCTACCATTGTGTGTTGAGCATTTGAGATAACCTGTCTCTTTGGTTCACAGGTCTTCAGGTCAAGAGCAACCATATTTTGAGGAACTGTATTTAAGCAACGATACCAGAGGAGTCTCAGCCATACCAGGATCTAATACAGGTGATGTGATCTTAGATCCTAAGATGAAGCTGTGAAGGATGAGACTTTTTGGGGAGGACCTTGGAAGTGACTGGGACTATGGTGCATATGGGTAGAATGTAAATGATTTTTGGCTGGAGGGCAGCTTTGGTGGTGTGAAAATTAATAAAGGGAAACCTCCCTGACATGGCATCAGGAGGCCTGCCAGGGACCCTTTCATGCCCACCACTCCTCAAAAGTCTCAGACCCCTCCAGAAGAGACAGATGCCATATTGGTTTAGACACTTTACTACTCAGCAGGAAGAAGGAAGGCTCTGCCTTCCACCTCCTCACAACAGCCCAGCCAATGAGAAGCCACAATATGTAGGATTCCCAGTTTACTCCAATGGACTTTTGCTTAGAGCAGCCCTCCCAGCTCAGCCCTTTCCTCCATAAAAGACTGTTCCTCTCTTTTGTTCTTGAGACATGCCTATGGTTTTGCTGTAGCTGGCATGTCTGGGATTGCAATTCTCTGAAACTCCCAAATAAAACTCATTTTTCTGGTAAAACAACTGTTCTATGTTTAAGGTTAAGAGTAATTTTAAAACATGTCTGCAAATTTTTTAATACTCCTCTCTGCAGTACAAAGGGTCTAATTCCACTCCCTGTGTATGCGGGTTGGACTCACTTTCAATAATCAGAATATGAAGAGATAAAGTGTGACTTCTACTACATATTTTAATTTGTTACACAGCAGTGGGTAAATCTCCTCCCTAAGTAGAATCATAATGTTATTCCTAAATACTCTCTAAAAAAAGTCAGAATCTAATGTAATTGAAAGCACCACATTTTACACTAATTTCCCTTCATTTGAGACACTCATAAATGATCCCTGTCTGTAACTTCTTCATTTCTCCTTTCCATGCTTGTAATTGTTTCTATGTCTGCTTCCCAGAACAGTATGAAGACCTCTTGAAAATGGGAGCCATTTCTAAATGACCTTGGTACCTTGCATAAAATAGGTGATTAAATTTTATAAATGAAATTCAGGACAGATAGTACACATTTAAAAAATTTAAGTTAATAACAAAAGAATGACTTTTACATAGGAGGTATGCCATAAATACTGGTCATGTGATTGACTGATGGACTAAACATGATTTACAGCAAAAATGTCAAAAAGAGAAAAGAATGTAAGGATAGAGAGGTTTGTTCAACTGGGTAAAGCTAGTCGTGAAGCCAGGAGCTGGGTCAGTGTAAAAAAAAAATCAGCAAGATGTTATTGAACATTTCCAAAAAAACATGATGCCATAATGGAGAAGGAATGAGAATAACAGAGAAAATGAGAAAACTATATGGCTAGAAAATAATTAAAAGAAAAATAAATTCATTTTTTCTCTTCACTTTTAGTCTTACTACTAATTTTTTTTTAAAAACCTAATCACATCTTTCTTTTCCAGATTAAAAAAAAACACACATAATTTTGAGGTGGAAGATGGAAAAATTTCCCTAAAGGAGGCTTTTTACCTCCTTAATTAAGTTAAAAAATATAAATAATAATCTCTTACATTTCAATGGTGCTTTGTAAATCACAAGGGATTTTTCACATGTTATCTACCTTTTGCAACAACCCAATGAAGGAGGTAGAGTCATATTTGTTTATTTGTTTGCAGATAAGGCAAAGTTCAGAGAGGCAAAAGAATATGCTAAGGTCACACATAAGGTAAGTCACAGAACCAGTACTTATACCCAGGTCTTCTGACTTCAAATCCACTGTTTTCTAACTATATCACAATGAAAAACTGGGTTAAATACATGGGAAAGTCAATTCAGTTTATCAGTGAATGAATGATCTGCAAGAACAGCATTATTTCCTAGCAAACCACTGTCATAAAAACTCCATCTGGAACAAACTGCCCAATTTCAGAATTATAGATCACATAAAAATCATACCTTACCTGAAGTTAGAAGGGAAGCCTCACAACACTGCTGTGTGACAGCATAGTCTCACAGGGTGGCTTCCCTGACTTTATAAAAGCTGTACTTTCATTCTTTCATTCATCATTATGTTGCCTCACATTCTCATCTAATAGATGATGGCTGTGGACATAAAAAGAAAAATGTTATTCTTTAAACATGTTTATTGTGTTTAAGACTTTTTTTAACTTTCTCAGGGACTCTAACTTTGAATCAACATAATCCCTATATTGAAAGCTCTTACTTCCAGTTTGAAAAAAAAAAACATTGTATTGAAAATTACCAAAATATATACCATAAATCAAATATGTGATTACAAAGGAAAACTGAATAAGAGAATGATTTGAGGTGTGGGATAAATCATAAAGGGTGATAAACATAAGCCAGGGGGAATCAAAACAGGGATTCCAGAGGAAGGCAATAGGATATTGAAGGCCAAGGATGGGAATGACAAGATCATGCTAGAATATAAAAATCAAATGTGTTTAGTTGGAGCAGAAAGGAGCTTACTGGAAGACTGCAAAATATAAGGTGTTTTGGGACTACCAGGTTAAAGATTTTAGATATTAAAAAGCAACAGGGAGTAACTGAACCAAGAAAATCAAATGATAAGAAGACCTATCTGGGAACTGTTCATAGGAACTATACATTCAGGAAATTCAAGATATAGTAATAAAAAGTCTTGGCAAAGACTCTGAAAGTCAAATATAAATAAAATTTAAGAGCTGAAGGGGAAAAAAATGGAGTGATGTGTTAGTCACCATCTTAATCAAGGAACACACTTTGTATCTCTAATACCAGGACAATCTGACATATGAGTACCTTCTCATATGATTCAAAACATATTGTCAAAAATGCTTATACTGAATCTAATGAAACCAGATTATAGAAAAATTTAAAAGATAAGGAAGTTAAGTTTCAGGATAAGCAAACAATTACACAAAGCCAGAATGTGGCTATCTGTATTATCATGGAAATATCATGAAAGGAGTTAGAAAACTGTTCCAAAACACAAAGAGAAAAAAAATTAAATGCCATATATGAATTTCTATTGGATTTGTATTTTTTAAAGAGCTCTAAAAACATATCTTAGGACTTGGGGTAATTTGTGTGTGGACTAGGTGTCAGATGACTTGGAGATGAACTGGAACTTAGAAATTATGTGGTATAACACATTCACTTTACAGAGGAGGAAGCTAAGGCCTAGGTAGTTGATAAGCAGCCTGCCCAAAATTATTCTTTAATTAACTGTAGACCAAGTTTAAACCCACATTTTCTCATTTCCAATTCAACCACCTTTCCACTAAGAGAGAGATGCTGTTCATATAAATGCCTATTACATGAGATAACAAAACAACTAACCATATAGGAAATAAATAAAGAAACACTGCTTCTTGGCTATCTTTTACCAATGGGTTTATTTGCTGGATATGTGTGAGGGCTGACTAGCTCTCCTCTCAGTAAGAAGTGCCTCCAGTCTTGATCTTTTTGCTTCCACGTATTGCTCATTGCCTTTTCAATCCTTTAGAATTAAATTAAAAGAGTCACTTTTCCTTACTGGTCCAAAAATTAAAATCACGACAGAGAAACTGAAGCAGAAAACACAAAGGATTTCATCTTGTCCTCCTTAATTATAAAATCACATGCTGCCTCCCAGAGAAATGCAAATATAACCAAATGTTGGAACAAGAACAATGATGTACAATCATCTGCAGCCTAAAACTTTTGTGGTTTGGGTCCATTATTGTCTTTCTATCTCCCTCCACAGCTGATATTCATTTCTTTTCAGTACTGAGAGAATGGTCATACATGTATGAATACATAGTCACATTATGATACACTTACCCAAACATAGGTAGACATACACAGAAAAAAAGCCTACCACAATTAACAAAATTCTAACTCTTTCCATTTTATAAGAAAGGTGACTAGAGCTGTGGATATGCTTATTTATTAGTTACTGGCTCGTATTTTTGTTTATTTGCTGTTTAGAGAGATAGAAAAGCTTTTGTTCCTCCATTTGTTTAAAAGACAATTGTTAGAAATACATACATATGATCAATTCTAAATGACAATAGTTGACAAATTTCAGTAATATTCCACAAAAGAACCTTTTCATTTCAATATATAGTTTTGACCAAACATTTTATTTTGAAAACAAAATTAGTTTTAAGAAAGTATCCAAATATATTGATTTTAGTTTATGTTCTCTGCTAGATACTGCCTAGATGGTCAATAAATATTATTTCTAAAAGTGACCTGGAGAAACAGAAAGGAGAAGATAAGAAACCTAAATAATATACACACTTTGTAACCAACTGTCGGAAAGGTTAGTCATAAATTTGCAAATACTGAACTTCTCATTTGTCTCAGAACTCTGTCCTCTGATCTAGCCTCTCGTGTTGTGATTGAGTCCCAGGTATACAGTCTAATTGATATGCCAAATCAAATCATACTTGTTCTTAGATTTATTATTGAAATGAAAAATATCAATTATCAAGTAGCCATAGAGGAAAACTAGTTGATAGAAATAAAATACAAGAAGCCTCATTATTTTGGAGAAAGAGGAATTTTAGGTGTAAAGTTAGAAGTAAATGATTTGTCCTAAACCAACTTTTCATGTAGTAATAATAAAAAGATAGTGCTGCTTTATGCTAGAATCCAAGAATTTCCATAAAGCAGAATGCAGAAGAGGTCCTGAGGCAGAACAACTGAATAAGCAAGAACACTATAAAATAATTAGGCCAAATTCCACTTTGTGTCCTTGCACAAAATGGCTTCTTTGACAATGAGAAAGACATGCATCTTTGAAGAGGTAAAGGAAGGACTCTTTCTGCACATCTCTATACTTCCCCTCCCCAGAGTGAAGATCCAAAAGAAAGGGACCATATCCGTTTCACTCATTTTATTCCCAAAGCCTAGTACAGTGACAAATAGTTGGTACTCAATACAAATTGACGGAACAAAAAATAAAGTAAGGGCACACTTAAGATTCTTAAAATCTAAAAAAAAGAAAATTATAGGAAAAAAGTGAGAGAGATGATAGAAAATTCATTAAAAGGCTATAAGCAATTACACAGAAAAGTAATAATAGAAGAATTTGTTTTAACTGATATGTTTTTGCAGATACAAAAAGCTTACCAGTTATCAGGTGAAATTATTGAAAAAAAAAGACCAGTATTTAAACATGATTCAATGATACTTTAAAAAAAGCAAAAACTTTTCAAAAAGCAAAAATTGGATGATTCAAATCCTCAAGTAAGTATACAGTAAATCCAGGAATAATTTTTTTTAGTAAAAAATTAAAAAAACTTAGAAATACTAAAATACCATCACAAAGCAAAGATAATCCAATCATTAGGAATTTACTCAAATGTCTTTCATACCAGTAAGTCAAGAAAAAAAAATATATATATAGTAGGGTGGTCCTCAGGTGTTTTCTTCCTGTAGCAGACATACAACTCTCTGGCCCAGAAGAAGTCAGCCATGAGGTCTTCATAATTTACCTCACACAGTGAGAGCCACCCTCCATGTCCCAGGCCTGCTTCTTCATTGCCTATCCCTAAAATTATTAATAAAGCTTGACACTGGGCAAGATGTCTGATTCATGAATCTAATTTGATGATCTGATCCTTTGTGTTATATCAGATTGTAGGTTAGGATTTCATGCAAGGATAGTTGCTCATCTATTGTGTAAAGTGGTGAAAGCTTTGAGACAAATAATAGATGATAAACCTTACCAATGATATTCGAGGAATTCACAATCTGTAGGAAATACACCTCGGGGAAATGGCTAGGTAGATTGTCAGGGAGTGGAAAGTAGAAAGTAACAAGTAGCCACCAGAAACAGTTTAAACCCATTCAGGGGATCAATGGCAATATGCCTCAGTGGAAAAATATGTTTTTGCAAACCAACCAAACGGTAAGGGGCACTTGCTTCTGAAATTCAATGTAACTAGTCAGGAACAGACTCCAATAAACTATCTCTGAGTGCCAAGCAATTAAAAATCTCACCCAAGTAACCATGCTTCTACAGTTTATGTCAACTCATTTACACTTCTGAAAGTCCATCAATCCCTGGACCCCCAAAAAGCCTGATATAAGACCAGCAGTCTGCTCTACTTGAGTGACTGTGTCTGACCAGCATAGCTCTGACACAGCAATCAAGAAATTCACCTTTCATTTTTTATTCAGATTTTATTCATGGCCTCTTCATCATGTAACATTATTTAGGGTTCCCTCATGATCCTTTTGAAGAGCTTCACTTGGCATTACCAGACACCCTTACACCTGTAGGGTTATCACATGTGGCACTGAGTTTGGGACAAGGCAAAAGCTTAATGGCTTTGGGAAAAGTGTTAGTGGAAGTCTAAAGGGCTTTAAAGAAGAGGCTTTTACCAAGTGCTCAAAGGATAGTAAAGAAAATGTTACTGAAACTTAGAAGAAAGGGGAACTCTATGTAGTGTTGGGAAGTTTGGTAGCATAGAAAATAGGAAATGCATGGAAAGAATTTAATAATACAACTAAGATTTCCAGGCAGAATATTAAAAGATTAAAAAAGATTAAAAATCATCTGACTTCTTCTCACTATGATATGAAATATGAAAGGAGAGAAATAAGTTATATAATAAGCTGTTAAATATAAAGGATTTAGGACTCACTGGATTTGAAAATAAAACTCTCTCTCATCCCTAGCAGCTTCCAGGCTAAGGTCAAATCCAGAGCAGGGCTATAAGACTTTTATAAAGATCTTAGGAAAAATCAAAAGCCATACTACAGAATCTTTCAGACAGAGAAAAGGCTTTTTAGGATCTTAAAATCTTCCAAGAATATTAAGGAATTTTCTCATTAACAATGTCACAGAAGCCCAAAGTAGTCATGGGCTATCTCAAAATTATCTGTATTTGCTGCTTTTATCTAAATAAATGGATTATAAATTTATACATAAAAATCCCACAATGTTTTTATAAGAATTTACCAGCTTTGACTGAAAGTGAAAGAGGCAGTGAGAATTAAAAGGAGATATGTGGACTACTATAAAATACTTTTCTACAAATGTCACAGTGGTAAAGCTGGTAACCATTTAACTAATCTCTAAACTCCACGCTTCAAAAATACCTATGTAAGATCAGCAGGTAAAAGGCTAAATTTACTCATCTGCAAACACAGACAACATGAAAAGGGAAGGATGACTCAAAAGGCAGAGGGAACGGAGCCATGATTCCAGGGGCAGAACCAAGAGTCATGGAAAACAGCTTCCAGGAAACAAGACTGAGATGTATTCAAGGAACTGGCAACATGTGCCTGTTTGGGTTTCAGAATTGCTATGGACCAATGACTGCTGTGTGCCTTCTGTCTTCCTCCTTCATCTGTAAGAGGTTCTAGTTTTGTCCCATCATTGTATGTTGAGTGTGGGGGGGAGATAAGTAATCTCATTAATTAACAGGTCTTCAGAGGGAACAGTACTCAAGGAACCACATCCAAGGAGCCTCATTTACACCTGGACCTGATTAGGTGGCAAGATCCGTGATTTTAAGTTGATGCTGTAATGATATAATACTCGGTAAAGGATGGATCCTAAGGAGGGGATGAGCAAATATTATCATGGGAGGGATGTGAATTGTGACCAGAAAGTGGCGAGAGAGTGGACCTAGTGGTTTTTTTTTTTGGTATCATTAATGTACAATTACATGAGCAACGTGGACCTAGTGTTTCTCATGGATAAAATACTACACAAGTGTGAAATTTATAATTCACATTAAGTTAAATTTGTTCCATAATATTTTATTGGAACAAGCTCATATTTTCAAACCAGGCACTGTATTAGAACTGACTACCTGAAAGGAAAATTAGCAGTTTGAAGATTGATTGCTTAGCACAGAATTAGAGCAAAGAAAGGATTTATGCAGGGGATATAGTCTGATGAAAAGTTCCTACCCCATAGCCGACCTTGATGCTCACGTAATTCAGATGCAACAGCACTCTGGAAAACTCTGGATGCACATTACTAACGTGTTTCTGTAAGGCCTGATTTTTAATATGCTGGCTATATCCTTTCAGTAAAAGTTTAAAAATAAAATATGTATTAATATCACTGATTAAACAACAAACAAGTCATTTTTCTCCAAGGACCTAAGAGATATTTTGTAGTACTCATAATGTGTTGCTTTGATTAGACTTCCAAAACAGTCAGCCTCATTTTCCTTAAGGCTTTGCACCAAGGACAGTCCATACTGACACATTGTATTTTATGAATTGATAGGCAAATAAGACAAATCAAATGATATTTACTATAAAATGACAAAACACTCTTATCTAAAACTTAAGCCATTCCACTATAATGCTTCTCAGCCCTCCTCCTCATTGTCATCATCTGTGGGCTCCCTTTCTACTCCCCCTTATTCCTCAAGATAATTGGGCTTTTATTCACATCCTTTATATGCCTTAACTTCTATATCTTCATACCAACACCAACATGGACAAATCATTTAATGACCTCATCATAAAATTGCTGGATTCTTAAATTGCAATAACCATAACTGTACTCTCAGGCTATAGTGTGGATTTTGTCTTAAATAGAACTTTTCCACCTCAGATAAATTAAATGTTAATATTTCACTCTCTGACCACAACTTCTTATCCTACCAGATCTCTCATACCTTCACTCCTGCTTCACCTAGTCTTTGGCTATGGAGAAATTTAGTTCCATTTTCTCCCAGACCAATCCTTCCCTGACCTGGTCTAGACACCACTGTTGATAATTTCAATGACAGTTCTATTTGTTTATATAACATAACATGACCAAAGAATTATAGAAATACTGATTTCAAAAATAAAATCAGTTTGGTTTTCTTGCCTGATTATGAAACATACTGAGAAATATTTAGAAAACAAAACTAAAATCATTGATTCAGTATTAACATTTTGATGTATCTGTCTTATCAGTTATTTCTATTCATATATATATATATATATATATATATGCATATACATGTTCTTAAAATATAGATTGGACTGTATGTATTGATTTCTTAAAATAATATGGTATGTTTTTTAAAAAATTCAAATGCTACTGTATAAATAATCAAGATTAGAAATTTTATAAAACAATCTCATTTTTGAAAATGTAATATTACAAATGCCTTTAACATAGATATTTAAGTTATAACCAAGGTGTAATTTATGTAGCACAGATCTTTTACAAATGTTATGACCAAAACTATTATCATCGCACATTAGTTCCTGTTACCCTTTAAAATTCTAACAGTGATTATATTTATCTCTTGATTACATATTTCTATATGTAAAGGTCATGTCTTATTTGAAACACTATTTGGCAGTCATATTTTGGCAGAATTTTAAAACAAAGATCTGTGTTCTTTCCAGTATTACCATTTTCTTCAAATAGAATATAATATCACCATAAGCATTTGTATACTAATTTTCATGAGTACATATTTTCCTTTCATTATTACATTCTTATTTTAAAATACATTACTATTTAAAAAATAAAAGCCTCTACCCTAATAAGTACATTTCAAACTCCTCTCCCCCAACCACATTTATATAGGTACAAAAACCAAACAATAAAGCTAATTCAGAATAAGGAGAGAAAAGGAAGATTCCAGAAAAGTAACCAACTTTACAGGAGTTTAAATTATTAATGGTAGAATATTTTTAGATTCTGGTTTTTTGCTTCTTACTTTGTTTGTTTGTTTTTTGCTTTAAAGCATAAAAGAACACTAGGCCAGTAGTTTTCAAATATTTTCAGCAGCACTTATTTTGCAAAAGATAACATTTGTAGAAAACTAACGCATAAAACATATATAGTGGGCAGCTTCAGTTCAAGCCCAAGGGAGCAGGTCCCAGACACACCCTGGTGGGCCTGCAGTGGCCCTTCAACTACAGCTCCAGACACTCAGGGTTCTGGGGAGCAGGTATTGAATAGAAACTTATGATCAAAGCCTTATCAGTGACACAGTATCAGTAACAGATAAGTCTCAGAAATTATTAAAGAATATGAATATGTATCAAGTAAAATTGCTTTCATTTTTTAATGTTCAAAAATCATTATATGGTAAGGCCTATTTTTAATTTTTGAGGAACCTCCATACTGTTTTCTATAGTGACTACATTGTTCTACATTCCCTCCTACAGTGTATAAGGAAGGGCTCCAATTTCTCACATCCTCGCCAAAACTTTAAAAAGTTTTATAACAGGCATCCTAGTAAGTCTGAGGTAATATCTCAAAATCCAGCAATCCCACTTCTGGATATATATGAAAATACTTGAAATCAGGAAATCAAAGAGGTATCTACACCCCTGTGTTCACTGCAATATTATCCATGGTATCCAAGAAATGAAGCAACCCAAATGTCCATCGACAATGAATGAATAAAGAAAATGTGTTCTATACATACAACGGAATGAATCCTGTCATTTGTGACAACATGGATGAATCTAGGGGACGTGATGCTAAGTGAATAAACCAGTGACAGGACAAATACTGCGTGATCCCCCTTATGTGGGATATCTAAAATAGTAAAACTCATAGAAGCAGAGAATTCATGGTGGTAGCCAGGATCTTGGGGGAGGAGGAAATGAATTGTTTTTCAATGGATATAAACTTTCTGTTATGCAAGATGACTAAGTTCTAAAATCTGCTATACAACAACAAAGTCCTTATAGTTAACGATACGTTATTGTGCAGTTTAAAATAAATTAAGATGATAGATCTCATGCAAAGTGTTCTTACTAAAACACCCCACAAAAAAACAAAAGAATATTCTCCGAGGTGATGGATATGTGTAGTACCTTGGTTGTGGTGATGGTATCGCAGGTATATGCATTCATCTGAACTCATCAGGATGTAAACATTAAATGTGAAAATTTTTGTTTATCAATTAAACCAATAAAGGTGAAAATTCATTATAATTTCATTTTACAGTTTCGTTGTCATGTATACAAGTATGTGTTATTTCTATCTTTTTGGTAAGAATTTAACTTTTGGAAATCAGTTTTTGGATAGAACTTTATCAATCAATAAATAACAAAATTTATATATTATTTTAGCACGTCCTTTCACTCTCAAATGTTTCCTGGTCTTGTTAATAAATTTGCATTTTATAGGTAAGAAATTTGAAGTGTGACACCTTCAGTTGACTTTTTATATATGTCAAAATATTATTAATTGAAAAAATACTCTTAGGGTGCTAAAGTACCTGATAAGCTCAGAGCAAAACAAATTCTAATAAATGAAGGAAATCGTCAATTCTATTTTTCAAAATAAAATGCTGTGTTATATAGTCCCAGCTCTCTGAGAAGCAGACACCAACATGGGAGGATTTTAAGGGAATACTTAATGTGAGAGAAAATGGGAAGGATCTAGAGAAGCTTGGAAGAGTTGTCAGACTTCTTTAGAAGTCTAATACTGAATGAAGGAAAAAGGGAGGACGGTTGAGTGGAAGAGACCTAGGCTGAGGACACACCTTAAAGCCACCACAAATATATAAATCTTTCAGCCCATACATTTTCCACAAACACTGTCTTTGCCACCATTTCTACAACAATTGTCAAATAAGTTGCCTATGATTCTTTCCAATGTTTCACAAAAGTTAGATGCTGTAAAACTGCCTTCTAAATTTTATTCATTCCAGATAAAATATATATTTGTCCAGTTATAAGTTCCTAGAAGTTCAATTTTACAAAGTGGAATTAGAGAAATTGGAGATAAAGTTCATGCAATGATCTACCTTTGTTTAATTTGTTCAGTACTGCCCTTGCTTTTAAAGATACAGTTTAGCATCTCACATTGTGAAATTTTTGATTTAATAATTACAATGTTCTAAGAGCTTCCAACATTGAGGGTGTTGGTATTCCATTCATTGAATACTTTCATTAAGGATATAACACTGATTGTGAATAAATGCAACAAAAGTTTGGAGGACCTGTTTCTAAAAATACTCCAATATCATTGTGGTAGCTTAGGCTGATTTACAAAATAGTTTTTCAAAGGCTCAAGCATTTCTAAAGTCTGATTGGTGATGGGTCAAGAGAGAAAGTGCATACTTTCTGAAGTATGTTCTATAATTCAACATAGACTTAATCACAAAAAGTTTGTTGTTAATTTTCCTATGTATGTCTACATTTTGACAACCAAGGCTCCTGCTTAGATTGTTAGAATATCAAAACTTTGTTAGGATATAGTTGAACATCATGTGTATTCTACAACTAATTCCTAGTACATTTCTATTCTACATATTTCTTATTTTACTATGAACATTGTTTTTTACCACAAGGCTGTGCTTCTTAATAAAATCTGCATCATATTATCATTAAACCCAATAATTCCCTTTTTAATGAGAAACTTTATTATTGAATGAGAAACTATGTATAGTAACATTTACAATATTTCACCTTGAATATGACATTATTTGGAAATAGGATCTTTATACATGAAATCAACTTAAAATGAGGTCATACTGGATTGGTGGGGGGGGCTAATCCAATGTCTGATGTACTTATAAAATGATGAAGACTTGTACAGAGACACACATACACAGAGGGAAGATAGCCATGAGAACATGGAGATTTGTTAGAACCCAGAACTGCCACCGGGCATAGTAAGCCCCCCACCTTTATCACCTGCAGCAGCCGCAGCAGCTGCACCCCAGCCTTGAATCGTCCCAAGGCCTCCCCCCGAACCTAGTTCTAAGAAAATTGTGTTCCAGTTACTGGAAAAAACACCCATTATTCCAGCGACCCTCATCCTAGATAGTTCCCCTAGCAACGACCGGCCACCCGACAATAAAGGGCAAAGGTAACCTACCTTTACCATAAAACGTACCTACATACCTTATATGTTACATCAGCCGGCAATTCGGCACCAGCTGAGCTCAACCTATGGAAAATGTACAAGACATACTTGTTTTAAACCACCCAATCAGCACCCCCTCTTCCCAAACCTTGAAATGCATAGAAGTCACGGGACCAACATCCCGCTCAATTTCCTTTATAAGCAGCTTCCCCCTTGCTGCCACTGCTGCTCTCCCCTTTAGAGACAGCCATTCTGTCTTTCAGGCAATAAACTTCGCTGCTGGAGTTCTCGTGTCCTCCCTTCTTGAATGAGTGAATCAGGTAGCTGAAGAGCCTCCCTTTCATTGGTGCCATGACTCTGATTGGGGACCCCAGCAGCCTGCTCTTCACCCCTGGGAATCTGAGCTGCACTGCAGCCCCCAGCACCCGACCTCCTTCAGAGACACGGGACCTCTGCAGCGCCCTCCAGCATCCACCACCCGCGCCAAAGGAGCGGTGAGTCACCCTCCCCCATCAAGTGACTTAAATGCCTCTGTGAACACCTGAGGGCTGACTGTTGAGTGTCTGGCACCCTCGTGGCCTCTCCGCAGGCGGGGGACTGCCCCCAGCCATGGCCTTCAGATGGCCACGGCTGTGCCCCTAAGTTACTTCTGGTCCAGTTTCTCTCGGTAGCACCCTACACCTCCACTCAGCCAACACCTGTCTCCATAGAGCAGTGAGTTTCCCTTATTCAGACCCAAAACGTCTCCGTGAAAGCGCGAGGATTGACCGTTGAGTGTCTGGCAATCTCGTGGCCTTGCAAGAGGCGGGGAACGACCCCCGCCTTCAGTCGGCTATGGCTGAGCCCTTCGTGGTCTCCTTCTCTCTCTTCCCCTTCTCAGCCCGATAACAGAAAGCAGCGCAGTCTATAGCCGGCAGAAAACCCATTGTGACTCTCCCTCCCTCTACCTCCAGTCAGGCTCTGTCTCTGTCTGGAGACCCGGGGCCTCTCAACGAAAGTCTTAGCGCTAAGCCCTGACCAGTGAGCTCACTCTCGAAGCAGACGGGGTGATGACCTCGCCGCTCGCAGAGTTATCTACTTCGGGGTCTTGGTAGCCCTCAGGGACGCCTGAGCAAGCTACAATGTACCCCATCCTCTACAGGCTTTGCCTCGAGTCACAATGGGCGCATCGCCATCTATACCTGTTGATTCGCCTCTCAGGTGTGTACTTGACAACTTTAAGACTCTACACCTACATCCAGATATAAAATCCTCTAAGTTAATTTGGCTCTGCAGCCAGATTTGGCCCCAATATCCTTTAGACAATAAAACAATTTGGCCTCAATATGGATCCTTAGATTTTAAGGTCCTTCGAGACCTTCACAACTTCTGTGAGCATTCAGGCAAGTGGAAGGAAATTCCCTACGTTCAAGCTCTCTTCTATCTTCAAAACAAGCCTTCTCTATATAGCTCTTGCCACCCTAAACATGTCCTTGCCATCCTTTAATCTCTCCAAACACTTCCTCTTCTTACCCAGACCCATCTCCCTCCTATTCTCTAGACCCAGATCCCGCGGAGGAATGCCCCACTTATCGCACAGCCGGACAAAGCTCAGCAGCCCCAAGTGTGCTGCCTGCCTCCACACCCCCAAACCTCCCTTCTTCTCCTTCTGCAGCCCCTGTATCACCTCCCCAACTTTCTCCCTACCCTGACCCCTGTTCGGTCCCCTTGCCAGCCAGCCCGCCTGCCACCCGCAGACGCGCGAAAGCTCACCTCTTAGCCCCACTGAGAGAAGTAGCAGGAGCCGAAGGTGTCATTAGAGTACACGTTCCCTTTTCCCTTTCTGACCTCTCGCAAATTGAAAAGCGTCTTGGCTCCTAGTCCTCCAACCCTACCACCTACACCAAAGAATTCCAGTACTTAACACAGTCTTATAACCTTACTTTCCATGACCTCCACGTCATAATGACAAGCACCCTCCTGCCCGAAGAGCACAGACGAGTTTGGGAACAAGCCCGAGTTCATGCAGATGGCATGCACCTTACTAATCCAACACACCCTACGGGACCAGAAGCAGTGCCAGATAAAGACCCAGAATGGGATTATAACCACCCCCGTGATATTATTTGTAGAGATCAGTTTACTACATGCCTCGTTGCAGGCCTTCGGAAAGGCAGTCAACAAGGCCATTAACTATGAAAAACTACAGAATGTCCTCCAAGATAAAGATGAGAATCCCTCAACCTTTCTAGACAGACTCACACAAGCCCTCTTATAGTACACCAACCTAGACCATGGAACTCCTGATGGGCGACAACTCGTTATGACATACTTTTTTGCCCAAAGTTTCCCAGACATAAGAGCCAAACTAAAAAAGCTCGAGCAAGGACCTCTCACACCACAGGCAGAAGTTTTAACAGTGGCCTTTAAGGTGTACAATGGGAGAGACGAAAGGTCACTGAAACACAAGTACCAGCTAAAGCAGCAAATGCTTGCTAAAGCCTCCCCCCACCAGACCGTCAGACCCCATGGGCCCGAGAAGAAAACTCAGCCAGGATCATGCTTTAAGTGTGGAAAAGCTGGTCACTGGGCACGAGCATGCCCCAACCCAAGAGAGACCCCTGGACCCTGCCCTATTTGCCACCTCCTGAGACATTGGAGGATTGACTGCCTGCGAGCCCAGAGAGGCCCGCAGCAGAGTGCACCAGCCCCGGTCCCATCTCTGGCGTCACTCTACAGCCTAGCAGAGGAAGACTAGCAGAGCCCAGGGCTCTTTCGCACACCACCACAATCACCAACAATGAGCCCAGGGTCACAGTTATAATGGCGGGGACAACCTCTTGTTTCTCCTTGACACTGGAGCCACTTACTCTGTCCTGTGCTCATACAAAGGTCCTGTCTCTCGCTCTCGTATTTCCATAGTCGGAGTCTGTGGCACACCCTATCAGCCTTTTCTACTGCCCCGCTCATCTGCTCCATCGCCGGCACTGTCTTCACACACTCATTCCTCATCTTTACCCAGTATCCCACGGCTCTTATAGGCAGAGACATCTTACACAGACTAGGAGCTTCAATCTCCTTCTGTCCAACACAACAGCTTAACTCAGAGTCGTCTACAGTCCATCTCCTCTTATGTCTACAAAGTGAACCTTCCCGCGTCCCCATCCCACCTCTGTCCCCGATCCTAGTGAATCCAGCAATGTGGGACACCACTAACCCCTCAGTAGCCAAGTGTCCCCCAGTGCAAATTCTCCTCAAGGACCTCCACTCGTTTCCGTCACAGACCTGATACCCTCTACCGCTTCGCAGCCAACTTGGCCTCCAGCCCATCATACACTCCCTACTAGAGAAAAAATTCCTGATTCCCACGCACTCCCCGTACAACACCCCTATATTAGCAGTAAAAAAGCCCAACGGGACTTTTAGGCTAGTACAAGACCTCCACCTCATAAATGAGGCAGTGATTCCCATCCACCCAGTAGTCCCTAACCCATACACTATATTCTCCTCTGTACCATCCTCCGCTACTCACTTTTCTGTTATTGATCTGAAAGATGCTTTCTTTACTATTCCCCTCCATCCTAACTCCCAGAATTTATTCACTTTTACCTGGACAGACCCTAAATCCCGCTTCTCCACTCAACTGACTTGGACTGTCCTTCCCCAGGGATTTAGAGACAGCCCCCATATATTTGGACAAGCCCTTGCGCGAGACCTTTAGAACCTTTCGTTCCCCCACTCCACTCTGCTACAAGTATGTAGATGATCTGCTTCTTTGCAGTCCTTCCTTAACCATCTCCCAACAAGACACCATCACCCTCCTAAATCACCTCTCTGACTGTGGCTCTCGAGTTTCCCCAGAAAAAGTACAACTCTCCACCTCACAAGTTTCTTATCTTGGTGTCCTATTACTCCAGGACAAAAGGCCATCACATTATGCAGGAAAAAGGTGCTTCAGGACATTCCAGTCCCCTCTACCAAAGAAGAGATTCTTTCCTTTCTGGGTTTAGCCAACTTTCTTCGCGGCTGGTTCCCCAGTTTCTCCCTACTGGCTGCCCCCCTCTACGTGGCAGCCAAAGGCCCCGTCTGTGAGCCTCTCCAGCAGCCCATCAGCCGTTCCTTCTCCTCCCTGCAGCAAGCTCTGCTACAAGCACCTGCTTTCAACGTACCTAACCTTACTAAGCCCTTTCTTTTACATGTTAATGAAACTCATGGATTTGCTCTTGGAGCCCTATGCTAAGCCACTCCAACCTCCCCAGCTCCTATAGGTTATCTGTCAAAACAACTAGACAACACAACCTGCGGGTGGGCGCCATGCCTCCGCGCCTTGGCAGCGGCAGCTGTTCTCCACCAAGAGGCAGGAAAGCTCACCTTGGGCACAGCCACCACCGTTCTTCACCCCACCGCCTGTCAGAGCTCCTAACATACAGAAGTCTGAAAACCCTTCCCCCTAGCCGAATCCTAGCCCTGCAAGTCACCTTCCTAGAAGATCCCTCCATTTCCTTTGCTACCTGCACCCTAGCAACATTGCCTCCCTACTCCCTTCCCTGGCCGATACCTCAACAAACCCAAAACCTGAACAAAATTGCATTCAAACCCTAGAAAATCTTCTTCCTCACCCTATTAACCTACAAGGAGGAGCACTCCAGCAGGCCGCGCATGTATGGTTTACTGGTGGGAGTTCTTTCGTCACCCCTAATGGCACCCGGAGAGCCAGGTGTGCTGTAGTCTCCCCCACTCAGAATGTAGAAGCAGCCCCCTTACCCTCACACACCACCAACCAACAAGCAGAACTCATAGCTCTCACCCGCGCATTTACCTTGGCAAAAGGAAAAACCCTCACCGTTTACACAGACTCCAAATACCCCTTCCATATCCTACTCTCCCATGCAGCAATCTGGAAAGAAAGAGGATTTCTCACTACCAAAGGGACATCAGTCACTAATGGAAAGCTTATAACTACCCTATTGGAAGTCTCATGTCTCCCAATATCAGTTGGCCTCGTACACTGCAAGTCCCACCAAACAGACCAATCTTTTGTGTCGAACGGAAACAATAAGGGAGACACAGCTGCCAAAGAGGCAGCTATGGCATCATTTGTTGGTCCACTACAACCTCAGCCTCTCGCCCCTTCCCCCTCTATAACTGACCTCCTTACATATCTACACACAATCTCCCGTGCCAATAGCCAAGCAATTGCACAGTTTCTTAAACCTTTCTGTTCGCTGTCCTCAAATGATTTGGCCTTTCTAAAACACATTTCTTCCACCTGCAGTATCTGCCAGAAAGCTAACCCCAACACTCCCACCAACCGCCCGATATTCCCTAGTCACCAAGCACGTGGATTCCTCCCAGGCGCTGACTGGCAAGAAGATTTCACATGCATGCCCACCGTAAAGAAGTATAAATACCTCCTTGTCTTAGTAGACACTGTTAGTGGGTGGGTAGAAGCCTTTCCAACAAGTAACAAAAGGGCCTCTACAGTAGCTGATATCATTCTTACCCACATCATTCCCAGATTTGGGCTCCCACTTCCCTGCAGTCAGACAATGGGCCCGAGTTTACTTCTGCAGTAACCCAGGCCATAACCAAAACACTCTCTATCCCTTGGTGATTCCATATCCCTTATCACGCACAGTCCTCAGGTGAAGTAGAAAGAACCAATAGGAATCTAAAGAACACCCTTGCCAAACTATCCCTAGAACTTCACCTAGACTGGGTCAAGCTTCTACCCCTCGCTTTCCTCAGGAGTCGAGGACTACCAAAGAAACCCACCAACCTATCTCCTTTTGAGCTCATGTATGGCTGGCCTCTTATTCCCCCGGGAATAAGCCCTCAGCCACCGACACTCCCCTCACACTTACTTACTCCCCTCCTGCAGTACATACGCTCCCTAACATGGACAACCGCCAACCAGACCACCCCAGCCCCTGCAGAGACAAACTGCTCTAGTCCCTCCCAGTCAGGAGATCTAGTTCTTTTCTCCCCTTCCCAGGCCAAGCACAACCCTCTAACCCACAAGTGGCAAGGCCCATATCGAGTCATACTTACAACCCCCACAGCAGCCAAACTGACTAACATTCCTTACTGGATACACCACTCATGCATTAAACCATATACCCCCCTCCTCTACCTCCTACAGACTCCTACCAGGTGGAGCAGATAAAGCCTCTCACTCTGTGCCTCAAGAAAGTAAACAAGCCTAGCCTTCCACCGATCAGCAAAGATACAAGTTAAAGCCATGCAATCAACTCTCTTCTTCCAGCCTGTCCTCCCCCTCTTGATCTTCCTCCCCCACTGTATTCTCACAAGCTCACAGCTACCTCCATTTGCCCTTATCCTTTGCCTAAACATTATTTCTCCCACACACCTCACCTATGTCTGGTAGTTCAAACTTAGAGAAACATACACTAAAAATAATGTCCCTTCTCTTCAACTCTGAGAGACATCTGACTTCCTCTCCTCATGCCTCTTATCATTTTCTGCCTCCTTCTACTCTTTGCTCCCTGCCTAATTAATTTCCTAAGAAACCTCATTCAAACTCAAATTTCAAAATTCACTAACCAAACTATCAACCAGTTAATCATGCAGGAATACCACCACCTCCCAACAGAAGAAGAATCCTGCCAGCAGACAACACAGTGCTAACAGAAGCCCGAGTCATCAGCCGTACTTCGCCGCCCCTCCCCCGTGACTGGCCCTTCCATCGCCACTTCGCCCCTTTTCCCACACGAAGCAGCCAGATGATCCAACACTTCGACCCCATACCCTACACCCCGCATTGAAAATAAAACAAAAATGTGGGAATGTTACAACCCAGAACTGCCTCCGGGCATAGTAAACCCTGCCCCCCTTATCACCTACAGCTAAGTCCAGGTACTGGAAAAACACATCCTTGTTCCAGTGACCTGCACCCTAGATAGTTCCCCTAGCAATGACCGGCCACCCGACCATAAAGGGCAAAGGTAACCTACCTTTACCATAAAAGGTACCTACATCCCTTTACCTACATACCTTATATGTTACATCAGCCAGCAGCTCGGCGTCAGCTGAGCTCAACCTACAGAAAATGTACAAGACATACTTGTTTTAAACCATCCAATCAGCACCCCCTCTTCCTGAACCCTGTAATGCATAGAAGTCACGGGACCAACTTCCCGCTCTATTTCCTTTATAAGCAGCTTCCCCCTTGCTGCCACTGCTGCTCTCTCCTTTAGAGACAGCCATTCTGTTTTTCAGGCAATAAACTTCGCTGCTGGAGTTCTCATGTCCTCTCTTCTTGAATGAGTGAATCGGGTAGCTGAAGAACCCCCCTTTCAGGCTGCATCATAATTTTTAGTTTTGATGCTGGGGTTCTTGTTCACGAAGCCAAAGAATGAGCTTCATAAACACGCAAGGTAGGAGAGCAAGGTACAGGCTTTTATTTAGAAATAAAGTGATAGGACAGAGCTCCCGGCTCACGCCAGGAGGGGACAAGAGAGTCCAGTGTGGTGCCTTGTCTAGGGGGTTTTATAGGCAAAATGAGGATTTTTCGAGAACATGAAAAGAAGTTCAGGGGTAATGCTAAGTGGTGTCTGAACACCCAGAATTAACACAAGGAATTTCTTGCCCCATCTCTCTCTCCGGGATACTGGCGTCTTGGTCTAGGAGCATATCAAAAGGTGGCCTGCCCAGCCCCCAAGGTGGGCTGAGGTATTGTCTGTTTGCTAAAGAGTAAGTTAAGAATCCTGCTTCCCAAACTTCCAGGGTGTTAAAATGCAATCTTATCTTTAAGGTGGAATCTTTGCTGCCTTTTACTATATTGTTTACAGCTGGGTCTGCATGCTAAATTAGTTGCCTGGTTTGCAAAACCACCCCATCAGATCTGAAAGAGGAAAGGCAGCACATAGGCCTGGGCCTTTTAGCATGCTAAAGTAAATCTTACAAGTGATTAGCATAATAACAACATAGGCTACTCTTCTTTATCTGGAGAACACCAACTGATCTTACTGAAGAATGACCCTGGAGCTTAATGTTTAACACAGAGTTTTGGTAGGGGGTTTCCTTGCATGTAGTTACCTTGCTCTGACTGCAAATATTCTGCCTTGCTTTTTCTGGAGGCCCTCACCATACTCTGACTACACCCATAGTCCCTGTCTCAGTTTGATGCATTCTTACCGTTTTCTAAACTGTCTCTATTTGTAGTCTTGATTTCCTTTTGAACTAAAAATATTTAGCAAATAATTTAAGTATTATATGTATTACAATGAATTTATTGTGAGAATATATTACTGGCCTAACCTTGGAATGTTTTGTGGATCTTTAGCTAGATCTACCTAAAATAGGGAAGAGCCTCGTTTGAAAACTATTTTGTCTGAGATGGATTTACATTTTTACACAGATTTATACTTATAGACTTCAAAAAGCTTTATCTCCCTTAGAGAATCATTAACTACAAATCTTCATTGTTGCCAACTATACACTGATATTATACCAAATTATATCAATTATTGGATAAATTTATAAGTTTTTAGGCTTTTCAGATAAAAGCTCTTATATAAAGGTAACCTAATGAACTGTTATATATATACACATTTTCTTCTGTTAAGTAACATTAAATTTTTTTTCTTTTTCTACTGTAGATGAAAGCAATGACTTCAGTGACTTTTCTATTATAATTCATTGTGAAGCTAGCTTTAAGCTATGTCTAAATACAACTCAATGTGATGTGTCTGCCTAAGGCAACTGACATTTCAAATTTTGATTCTTTTCACCCTAAAAGCAAAAAGGTCTGCTCTTTCCTGTGGTTGTAGCTATTAAATGAAGTTAATTTAAGAGGTCAGAATCCAACCTGTGACTTCGCAGATTCTTTCAATTTGCATTACAAATCATTTGAGGGGAATGAAGTAATTGAATAAAAAATATTGAAGAAAGACTAGAGTAAAACATTATTAATTTGAATTCTCTTATTTTTAAATATGTGATCATCTACACAGAGGGAATGAAAGACAATGGGCAATATAATTTACAATGGAAATCAGTAAGATTTTACAGGGGAGATTAAACTATTTGCTACAACAAACTTTCCAATCACTATCAGTACCTAAGAAGTAAGTCCAGTTATATGAGACCCAAGTCACTTTATCCTTGTTTTCCAGGCCAGAGAGTAAAAACAGTAAGGCTGGTGAGTCTTGGTCATTCAGTCTTAAACAATCATTATGTTGCTCAGCATTACTAGCTAAATAGAGACTTGCAAAAAAATACTGCATATTACTCAACATCAACCAAATATAAAAAGTATTTAGCTAAATTTAGTTCCAAACCCAAACACTTAATTTTCTTAAAATAATCTTGAAAGAGGGGTTCTTCAGCTACCCGATTCATTCATTCAAGAAGGGAGGACACGAGAACTCCAGCAGCGAAGTTTATTGCCTGAAAGACAGAATGGCTGTCTCTAAAGGAGAGAGCAGCAGTGGCAGCAAGGGGGAAGCTGCTTATAAAGGAAATTGAGCGGGAAGTTGGTCTTGTGATGTCTATGCATTACAAGGCTCAGGAAGAGGGGGTGCTGATTGGATGGTTTAAAACAAGTATGTCCTGTACATTTTCCATAGGTTGAGCTCAGCTGGCACCGAGCTGCCAGCTGATGTAACATATAAGGTATGTAGGTAAAGGGATGTAGGTATCTTCTATGGTAAAGGTAGGTTACCTTTGCCCTTTATGGTCAGGTGGCTGGTCGTTGCTAGGGGAACTATCTAGGATGAGGGTCACTGGAACAATGGGTGGTTTTTCCAGTAACTGGAACACAGTTTTCTTAGAACTAGTTTGGGGGTGAGGTCTTGGGGCGATTCAAGGCTGGGGTGCAACTGCTGCAGGTGATAAAGGGGGAGGGTTTTACTATGCCCGGAGGCAGTTCTGGGTTCTAACATTCCGGCATTTTTGTTTTATTTTCTATGTGGGGTGTAGGGTATGGGGTCGAAGTGTTGGATCATCTGGCTGCTTCGTGCGGGAAAGGGGCGAAGTGGCGATGGAAAGGGCAGTTGTCGGGGAGGGGCGGTGAAGTACAGTTGATGGCTCAGGCTTCTGTTAGCACTGTGTTGTCTGCTGGCAGGATTCTTCTTCTGTTGGGAGGCAGTGGTATTCCTGCATGATTAACTGGTTGATAGTTTGGTTAGTGAATTTTGAAATTTGAGTTTGAATGAGGTTTCTTAGGAAATTAATTAGGCAGGGAGCGAAGAGTAGAAGGCAGCAAAAGAGATAGAAGGACCTTCTATGAATAGGTATTGGGAAGATGGCGGCATGCACAGGGCGGCGAAAATCTCCTCCCCAAATCATATACATCTATGAAAATACAGCAAATACAACTATTCCTAAAAGGGAGACCAGAGTATACAGGACAGCGCACAGCCTGCATCTGCACCTGAGAGGACTCGGCACCCCACGAGGTGGGTAAGATACAGAGCCATGACCCAGCGGGACCCAAGCACTCCCCCACCCTAGCGCACCGGCGGGTGGAGAGGATTCAGAGCCAGGAGGCAGTGGAAGAACAGGCCCGTGAAATAACCAGCCCTGGTGATCTGCGCCAGGAGCGCTGACACACATTGTACGCTGTATCGGATATTGGAAGGGCAGAAGGTGCAGGTTTTGAGCTGGGAATACGCCCGGGTCCTTGCAGCAGCCTCTCCGGGACAAAAGAAAAGCGTGCACATTTTTTTTTGGTGGTCTTAAAGAGGCAACGGCCCAGCATTGCCCCAGCACACTTGGACGAGCAGGCTGGGAGTGCTGAGGAATTTCGGACCCCTTCATGGCGACTGGGAAAAAGTAGACGCACTGAAACTTCACATAGAGAAAAATAGCCTCCCATTAGTTCCTGCCCTGGCCAGACCTACAAAGGGCCCGGCGAAACTGCATGGCCGTGGCTGTGGAATAGTGGGGCAACAGCGCCACCTACAGCATCCTTACAGAATCTACTCCCGGTGGGTGTAATTTTTGGGGGGAGGGTTCCTTTCTTTTCTTTCTCTTCCTTCTTTTTTTTTCAAGTCGTAAAAAGCCCAGCTGACATATGTGGCAGCTACCAGTGACCACTTCTATCGCCATGAAAAGACAAAGGAATATGGTACAGACAAACCACACCCAGACCCAGACCACATCAGAGAGGGAGACTGAAGGATTGGAAATGCACAATCTTCCTGAAAAAGAATTCAGAATAAAAGTCATAATCATGCTGATGGATCTACACAGAAATATGCAAGAGCTGAGGGAGGAAGTGAGGGAAGTCAGGAAAGACAATGCAGAAATGAGACAAGCCAACGACGGGCTTAGCAGTAGACTGAATGAGATGCATGAGGCTGTTACTGGAATAGAAATCAGAGAACAGGAATACAGAGCAGCTGAGGCAGAGAGAGATAAAAGGATCTCTAGGAATGAAAGAATATTAAGAGAACTGTGTGACCAATCCAAACGGAACAATATTCACATTATAGGTGTACCAGATGAAGAAGAGAGAGAAAAAAGGATAGAAAGTTTCTTTGAAGAAATAATTGCTGAAAACTTCCCCATGCTGGGGAAGGAAATAGTCTCACAGTCCACGGAAGCCCACAGATCTCCCAACACAAGGGACCCAAGGAAGACAACACGAAGACACATGATAATTAAAATGGTAAAGATCAAAGATAAGGACAGAGTATTAAAGGCAGCTAGAGAGAGAAAAAGATCACCTACAAAGGAAAACCCATCAGACTATCATCAGACTTCTCAACAGAAACCTTACAGGCCAGAAGAGAAAGGCCTGATATATTTAACGTAATGAAACAGAAGGGCCTCAAACCAAGAATATTGTATCCAGCACGATTATCATTCAAATATGACGGAGGGATTAAACAAGTTTCAGACAAATGAAAGTTGAGAGAGTTTGCCTCTCATAAACCACCACTACAGGATATTCTAAATGGACTGCTCAAGAGGGAAGCACCCCTAAAGCTAAAAAGATGTCACCAGAGAAAATAAAATCATAGCAAAGAAAGCAGACCATCCAAATACTGAATAAAGGCAAAGAATAAAACAACTAGTATATAAAGAATAGAGGAGGAAGAATAAGAAGGGAGAGAAATAAAGAAACATCAGACTGCATTTACAATAACTTAACAAGAAAGTTAAGTTAGATTCTTAGATAGTAAAGAAGAACCTTTGAACCTTTGGTAACCACGAATCTAAATCCAGCAATGGCAATAACTACATATCTATCGATAATCACCCTAAATGTAAATGGACTGAATGCACCAATCAAAAGACACAGACTAAGAGAATGGATAAAAAAACAAGACCCATCTATATGTTTCTTACAAGAGACTCACCTCAAACCCAAAGATATACACAGACTAAAAGTGAAGGGATGGAAAAAGATATTTCATGCAAACAACAAGGAGAAAAAAGCAGGTGTTGCAGTATTGTATCAGACAAAATAGACTTCAAAACGAAGAAAGTAACAAGAAATAAAGGACATTACATAATGCTAAAGGGGTCAGTCCAACAAGAAGATATAACCATTATAAATATATATGCACCCAACACAGGAGCACCAGCATATGTGAGACAAATACTAACAGAATTAAAGGAGGAAATAGACAGCAATGCATTCATTTTAGGTGACTTCAACATACCACTCACTCCAAAGGACAGATCAACCAGACAGAAAATAAGTAAAGACACAGGCACTGAACAACACACCAGAACAGATGGACCTAACAGACATCTACAGAACTCAACACCCAAAAGCAGCAGGATACACATTCTTCTCAAGGGCACATGGAACATTTTCCAGAATAGACTACATACTAGGCCACAAAAAGAACCTCAGTAAATTCAAAAATATTGAAATTCTACCAACCAACTTCTCAGATCACTAAGGTATAAAACTAGAAATAAATTTTAGAAAGAAAACAAAAAGGCTCACAAATACATGGAGACTTAACAACATGCTCCTAATTAATCAATAAGTTAATGACTAAATCAAAACAGAAATTAAAGAATATATGGAGACTAATGACAACAACAATAAAACGCCACAACTTCTGTGGGACGCAGCAAAGGCAGTTCTAAGAGGAAAGTATATTGCAGTCCAGACCTATTTCAAGAAGGCAGAACATTTCCAAATGAATAGTCTAAAGACACAATTACTGATATTGGAAAAGAGGAACAAATGAGACCCAAAGTCACCAGAAGGAGGGACATAATAAAGATCAGAGAAGAAATAAACAAAATAGAGAAGAATAAAACAATAGAAAAAAATCAATGAAACCAGGAGCTGGTTCTTTGACAAAATAAACAAAATAGATAAACCCCTAGCCAGACTTACTAAGAGAAAAAGAGAATCTACACACATAAACAGAATCAGAAATGAGAAAGGAAAAATAAAGACAGACCCCACAGAAATACAAAGAATTATAAGAGAATATTATGAGAATCTATATGCTAACAAGCTGGAAAACCTAGAAGAAATGGACAACTTCTTAGAAAAATACAACCTTTCAAGACTGACCAAGCAAGAAACAGAAAAACTAAACAGACCAATCGCCAGCAATGAAATTGAAGCTATAATCAAAAAACTACCCAAGAAAAAAATCCCGGACTGATGGATTCACCTCTGAATTCTACCAGACATATGGAGAAGAAATAACACCTACTCTCCTTAAAGTTTTCCAAAAAATAGAAGAGGAGGAAATACTTCCAAACTTATTCTATGAAGCCAGCATCACTCTAATACCAAAACCTGGCAACGACCTCACCAAAAAAGAAAATTACAGACCAATACCCCTGATGAACATAGATACAGAAATACACAACAAAATATTAGCAAACCAAATTCACAAATTCATCAAGATGATCATACACCATGATCAAGTGGGATTCATCCCAGGAATGCAAGGATGGTACAGCATTTGAAATCCATCAACATCATCCACCACATCAACAAAAAGAAGGACAAAAACCACATGATCATCTCCATAGACGCTGAAAAAGTATTTAACAAAATTCAGCCTCAATTGATGATTAAAACTCTCAACAAAATGGGTACAGAGGGCAAGTACCTCAACATCAAAAAGGCCATATATGAAAAAACCCACAGCTAACTTCATACTTAACAGCGAGAAGCTGAAAGCTTTTCATCTAATATCAGGAACAAGACAGGGATGCCCACTCTCTCCACTGTTACTCAACATAGTACTGGAGGTCCTAGCCATGGCAATCAGACAAAACAATGACATACAAGGCATCCAGATTGGTAAAGAAGTCAAATTGTCACTATCTGCATATGACACGATATTGTACATTAAAAGCCCTAAAGACTCCACTCCAAAACTACTAGAACTAATATCTGAATACAGCAAATTGCAGAACACAAAATTAACACACAGAAATCTGTTGCTTTCCTATACACTAATGATGAACTAACAGAAAGAGAAATCAGAAAAACAATTCCGTTCACAACTGCATCAAAAGGAATAAAATATCTAGGAATAAACCTAAGGAAGGAAGTGAAAGACCTGTACTCTTAAAACTACAAGACACTCTTAAGAGAAATTAAAGAGGGCACTAACAAATGGAAATTCATCCCATGCTCTTGGCTAGGAAGAATAAATATTGTCAAAATGGCTATACTACCTAAAGCAATCTACAGATTCAACGCAATCCCTATCAAACTACCAACAGCTTTCTTCAATGAACTGGAACAAATAATTCTAAAATTCATATGGAACCACAAAAGACCACGAATAGCCAAAACAATCCTGAGAAGGAGGAATAAAACCGGGGGAATTACGCTCCCTGACTTCAAGCTCTACTACAAAGCCACAGTAATCAAGACAATTTGGTATTGGCACAACAGACCCACAGACCAGTGGAACAGAATAGAAAATCCAAACATTAACCCAAACATATACAGTCAATTAATATTTGATAAAGGAGCCTTGGATATACAATGGGGAGATGACAGCCTCTTCAGCAGCTGGTGTTGGCAAAACTGGACAGCTCCATGTAAGAGAATGAAACTGGACTACTGTCTAGCCCCATACACAAAGGTAAACTGAAGGTGGATCAAAAACCTGAATGTAAGTCAAGAAACCATAAAACTCTTAGAAAAAAACATAGGCAAAAATTTCTTGGACAAACACATGAGCGACTTCTTTATGAATATATCTCCCCGGGCAAGGGAAACAAAAGCAAAAATGAACAAGTGGGACTATATCAAGCTGAAAAGCTTCTGTACAGCAAAGGACACCATCAGTAGAACAAAAAGAGATCCTACAGTATGGGAGAATATATTCATAAATGACATATCCAATAAGGGGTTGATATCCAAAATATATAGAGATTTCATGCAGCTCAACAAACATAAAGTAAATAATCCAATTAAGAAATGGGCAGAGGACATGAATAGACACTTCTCCAATGAAGGAACTCAGATGGCCAACAGGCACATGAAATGATGCTCCACATTACTAATCATCAGAGAAATGCAGATTAAAACCACAATGAGATATCACCTCACACCAGTGAGGATGGCCAACATCCAAAACACAAACAACGAATGTTGGCGAGGATGTGGAGAAAAGGGAACCCTCCTACACTGCTGGTGGGACTGCAAATTAGTTCAACCATTGTGGAAAGCAGTATGGAGGTTCCTCAAAAAACTCAAAATAGAAATACCATTTGACCCAGGAATTCCACTCCTAGGAATTTACCCTAAGAATGCAGCAGCGCAGTTTGAAAAAGACATATGCACCTCTATGTTTATCGCAGCACTATTTACAATAGCTAAGAAATGGAAGCAACCTAAGTGTCCATCAGTAGATGAGTGGATAAAGAAGATGTGGTACATATACTCAATGGAATATTATTCAGCCATAAGAAGAAAACAAATCCTACTATTTGCAACATGGATGGAGCTAGAGGGTTTTATGCTCAGTGAAATAAGCCAAGCCGAAAAGGACAAGTATCAAATGAGTTCACTCATATGTGGAGTATAAGAACAAAGAAAAAAAAATGGAACAAAACAGCAGCAGACTCACAGAACCGGAGAACACACTAATAGTTACCAAAGGGAAAGGGACTGGTGAGGATGTGTGGGAAGGGAGGGACAAGGGGGAAAAAGGGGCATTAGGATTAGCAGATAGAGTGTGGGGGGACACGGGGAATGCTGTACAACTCAGAGAAGACAAGTAGTGACTCTATAGAATCTCACTATGCTGATGGATGGTGACTGTAATGGGCTTGGTGGCGGGGGACCTGCTGAAGGGTGTAGTTTAATAACCATAATATTGCACATGTAATTGGAGATTAATGATACCAAAATAATGTATTAAAAAAAAAAGAAGGATGTTCTCGGATGGAGACTTGCGAGGTGAGGATTCAGCTGGGGGTATATTTCTTAAACTTTTGTATGTTAATAATTCTGACAGGCGGTGTGTTGAAAAAGTGGTGGTTAAGGCACCGAAGGTAAGTTTCCACGCCTCTTGGTGAAGGAGGGAATCGGCTGATAAGGCGCGGAGGCATGGTGCCCACCCGCGGGTTGTGTTGTCTAGTTGTTTTGACAGATAAGCTATAGGAGCAGGAGAGGTTGGAGTGGCTTGGCATAGGGATACAAGAGCAAATCCACGAGTTTCATTGACATATAAAAGAAAGGGCTTAGTAAGGTTAGGCAGGTGATTGTAGCATTTCTTGCTGCAGGGAGAAGGAACCGCTGATGGGCTGATGGAGAGGTTCACAGATTGGGCCTTTGGCTGCCACGTAGAGGGGGGTTGCAAGTAGGGAGAAATTGGGGACCCAGCCGCGAAGAAAGTTGGCTAAACCCAGAAAGGAAGGAATCTCTTCTTTGGTAGAGGGGACTGGAATGTCCTGAAGCACTTTTTTCCTGCATAATATGATGGCCTTTCATCCTGGAGTCAATAGGACACCAAGATAAGAAACTTGTGAGGTGGAGAGTTGTACTTTTTCTGGGGAAACTCGATAGCCACAGTCAGAGAGGTGATTTAGGAGGGTGATGATGTCTTGTTGGGAGATGGTTAAGGAAGGACTGCAAAGAAGCAGATCATCTACATACTTGTAGCAGAGTGGAGTGGGGGAACGAAAGGTTCTAAAGGTCTCGCGCAAGGGTTGTTCAAATATATGGGGGCTGTCTCGAAATCCCTGGGGAAGGACAGTCCAAGTCAGTTGAGTGGAGAAGTGGGATTTAGGGTCTGTCCAGGTAAAAGTGAATAAATTCTGGGAGTTAGGATGGAGGGGAATAGTAAAGAAAGCATCTTTCAGATCAATAACAGAAAAGTGAGTAGCGGAGGATGGTACAGAGGAGAGTATGGTGTATGGGTTAGGGACTACTGGGTGGATGGGAATCACTGCCTCATTTATGAGGTGGAGGTCTTGTACTAGCCTAAAAGTCCCGTTGGGCTTTTTTACTGCTAATATAGGGGTGTTGTACGGGGAGTGCGTGGGAATCAGGAATTTTTTCTCTAGTAAGGAGTGTATGATGGGCTGGAGGCCAAGTTGGCTGCGGAGCAGTAGAGGGTATCGGGTCTGTGACAGAAACGAGTGGGCTCCTTGAGGAGAATTTGCACTGGGGGACACTTGGCTACTGAGGGGTTAGTGGTGTCCCACATTGCTGGATTCACTAGGGTCGGGGACAGAGGTGGGATGGGGATGCGGGAAGGTTCACTTTGTAGACATAAGAGGAGATGGACCGTAGACGACTGAGTTAAACTGTTGTGTTGGACAGAAGGAGATTGAAGCTCCTAGTCTGTGTAAGATGTCTCTGTCTATAAGAGGCGTGGGATACTGGGGAATGATGAGGAATGAGTGTGTGAAGACTGTGCCGGTGATGATGGAGCCGATGAGCGGAGCAGTAGAAAAGGGCTGATAGAGAGTGCCACAGATTCCGACTATGGAAATACGAGAGTGAGAGACGGGACCTTTGTATGAGCACAGGACAGAGTAAGTGGCTCCAGTGTCAAGGAGAAACAAGAGGGTTGTCCTGCCATTATAACTGTGACCCTGGGCTCATTGTTGGTGATCGTGGCAGTGGTTCGAGAGGACCCTGGGCTCCGCTAGTCTTCCTCTATTAGGCTGAAGAGGGATGCCGGAAATGGGACCGGGGCTGGGGCAGTCTGCTGCGGGCCTGTCTGGGCTTGCGGGCAGTCAATCCTCCAATGTCCCAGGAGGTGGCAAATAGGGCAGGGTCCAGGGGTCTCCCTCGGGTTGGGGCATGCTCGTGCCCAGTGACCAGCTTTTCCACACTTAAAGCATGATCCCGGCTGAGTTTTCTTCTCGGGCCCATGGGGTCTGACAGTCTGGTGGGGGGAGGCTTTAGCAAGCATTTGCTGCTTTAGCTAGTACTTGTGTGTCAGTGCCCTTTCGTCTCTCCCATTGTACACCTTAAAGGCCACTGTTAAAACTTCTGCCTGTGGTGTGAGAGGTCCTCGCTCGAGCTTTTTTAGTTTGGCTCTTATGTCTGGGAAACGTTGGGCGAAAAAGTATGTCATAACGAGTTGTCGCCCGTCAGGAGTTCCATGGTCTAGGTTGGTGTACTATAAGAGGGCTTGTGTGAGTCTGTCTAGAAAGGTTGAGGGATTCTCATCTTTATCTTGGAGGACATTCTGTAGTTTTTCATAGTTAATGGCCTTGTTGACTGCCTTTCCGAAGGCCTGCAACGAGGCATGTAGTAAACTGATCTCTACAAATAATATCACGGGGGTGGTTATAATCCCATTCTGGGTCTTTATCTGGCACTGTTTCTGCTCCTGTAGGGTGTGTGGGATTAGTAAGGTGCATGCCATCTGCATGAACTTGGGCTTGTTCCCAAACTCGTCTGTGCTCTTCGGGCAGGAGGGTGCTTGTCATTATGACGTGGACGTCATGGAAAGTAAGGTTATAAGACTGTGTTAAGTACTGGAATTCTTTGGTGTAGGTGGTAGGGTTGGAGGACTAGGAGCCAAGACGCTTTTCAATTTGCGAGAGGTCAGAAAGGGAAAAGGGAACGTGTACTCTAATGACACCTTCGGCTCCTGCTACTTCTCTCAGTGGGGCTAAGAGGTGAGCTTTCGCACGTCTGCGGGTGGCAGGCAGGCTGTATGGCAAGGGGACCGAACAGGGGTCAGGGTCGGGGAAAGTGGGGGAGGTGATGCAGAGATTGCTGAAGGAGGAGAAGGGAGGGTTGGAGGGGTGGAGGCAGGCAGCACACTTGGGGCTGCTGAGCTTTGGCCGGCTGTGCGATAAGTGGGACATTCCTCTGCAGGGTCTGGGTCTAGAGAAGAGGAGGGAGATGGGTCTGGGGAAGAAGAGGAAGTGTTTGGAGAGATTAAAGGATGGCAAGGACGTGTTTGGGGTGGCAAGAGCTATATAGAGAAGGCTTGTTTTGAAGAAAGAAGAAAGCTTGAACATAGGGAATTTCCTTCCATTTGCTGAATGCTCACAGAAGTTGTGAAGGTCTCGAAGGACCTTAGAATTAAGGATCCATATTGAGGCCAAATTGTTTTATTGTCTAAAGGATATTGGGGCCAAATCTGGCTGCAGAGCCAAATTAACTTAGAGGATTTTATATCTGGATGTAGGTGTAGAGTCTTAAAGTTGTCAAATAGACACCTGAGAGGCGAATCAATAGGTATAGATGGCGATGTGCCCATTGTGACTCGAGGCAACGCCTGTAGAGGATGGGGTGCATTGTAGCTTGCTCAGGCGTCCCTGAGGGCTACCGAGACCCTGAAGTACATAACTCTGTGAGCAGAGAGGTCGTCACCCCATCTGCTTCTTGAGTCGGCTCACTGGTCAGGGCTTAGCACTAAGACTTTAGTTGAGAGGCCCCGGGCCTCGAGACAGAGACAGAGCCTGACCGGAGGTAGAGGGAGGGAGAGTCACAATGGGTTTTCTGCCGGCTATAGACTGCGCTGCTTTCTGTTATTGGGCTGAGAAGGGGGAGAGAGAGAAGGAGACCGCGAAGGGCTGAGCCATAGCCGACTGAAGGCGGGGGTGGTCCCCCGCCTCTTGCAAGGCCACAAGGTTGCCGGACACTCAACGGTCAATCCTTGGGCTTTCACAGAGACGTTTTGGGTCTGAATAAGGAATACTCACTGCTCTATGGAGACAGGTGTTGGCTGACTGGAGGTGTAGGGTGCTGCCAAGAGAAACTGGATGAGAAGTAATTTTGGGCCACAGCTGTAGCCAACTGAAGACCGTGACTGGGGGCAGTCCCCCGCCTATGGTGAGGCCATGAGAGTGCCAGACACTCAATGGTCAGCCCTCAGGTGCTCACAGAGGCGTTTAAGTTACTTCATGGGGAGTGTGACTCACCGCTCCCTTGGCGTGGGTGGTGGATGCTGGAAGTGGCGTTCAGGGAGATGGAAGGTGCTGCGGAGGTCCCGTGTCTCTGAAGGAGGTCGGGAGCTGGGGGCTGTAGGGCAGCTCAGATTCCCGGGGGGAAGAGCAGGCTCCTGGGGCCCCAATCCAAGTCACAGCACCAATGAAAGGGGGGCTCTTCAGCTACCCGATTCACTCATTCAAGAAGGGAGAACACAAGAAGTCCAGCAGTGAAGTTTATTGCCTGAAAGACAGAATGGCTGTCTCTAAAGGGGAGAGCAGCAGTGGCAGCAAGGGGGAAGCTGCTTATAAAGGAAATAGAGCGGGAAGTTGGTCCCGTGACTTCTATGCATTACAGGGTTCAGGAATAGGGGGTGCCAATTGGATGGTTTAAAACAAGTATGTTTTGTACATTTTCTATAGGTTGAGCTCAGCTGGCGCCGAGCTGCCGGCTGATGTAACATATAAGGCATGTAGGTAAAGGGATGTAGGTACCTTTTATGGTAAAGGTAGGTTACCTTTGCCCTTTATGGTCGGGTGGCCGGTCGTTGCTAGGGGAACTATCTAGGGTGCAGGTCACTGGAACAAGGATGTGTTTTTCCAGTACCTGGACTTAGCTGCAGGTGATAAGGAGGGTTTTTACTATGCCCGGAGGCAGTTCTGGGTTCTAACACCGCCTAAGTGATAGTTGAAGGAAAATGCACAACCTTAAATATTTTTAGTAAACTGAACTAAAGAGATAATAACAAAAGAAAGAAAACTTAGGAGTCAGGAAGCTATTTTTAAAAACTAAGGATAGAACAATATTACTAAAAACAGACATCAAAATATTAGTGAAAGAAAACAGTAGGCCTTTTTATGCCCTAATAACCATACTGGTCTTGTTTAGTTTCCTTTTCCTGCTTCAGGGCATTTTCATAAGCTTTTTTCCCTCAAACTGCGATGATATCTGCCTCTTCCTTTCACCTAAATAACACTAAATCTTTAGAGATTTCAGTTGAACCATTATTTCTTCAGAGAGGTTTCTTAACACTCATATGGGTTAACTCCTCATATATATATACTCATTCACCCTACCCCTTTCCACACCAACAACTGCTTGTTACTTGCTCTTCTGTAAACTCCACAGGGGCAGGGGCCATATCCAGCCACTTCACTGCAACATTTGTGTTAAAATGAGTACATAAGTAAATAAATGACTGGGAGAAGAAATACTGGGAGAAAGTACAAAGAAATACACAATTTTTGAGAAATTTGAAACCACACATAAAAAAGGACCACAAATACACAAAATTAAGAATGGCAAACAGAAAGAACAGATATTAAGATTTTATAAACTAGCAGAGATCACTATGCATAAGCCTATGTAAATATATTTTAAAATCTTATTTAAATCAATAATACCTTGGAATATGCGAATGACAAAAAATGATACAAGGAAAAATAATCCAATAGCAAGGGTAATTTTTAAAAGTTTTTCAAATACAATCTCTACAAAAGTTACTTTAAACATGCAAAGAACACATGTAATTTTGTAAAGCTAGCATAATTTAGCCTTATAAACTTGATACACTGAATATAGTACCAAAACACATCTTAACAAAACAATCCCAATTGGTCCACATTATACTGAATGGTAGTCAATCAACTCAGCTATAGAAGAATATTAAAAGAATAATGTATCTTGACCAAATAGGGTTTATTTCAGGATTTCAAAGTAGGCAAAAGATTTAAGAAATGTAGTAATATATCAACAGGCCAAAGGAGAAAAACCATATGGTGATATCAATAGATGCACAGAAAAGGACATCAAATCTAGCACATGTTCCTGATAAAAATACTTCATTAATTAGGAATAGCTAAGGCCACACTTAACAGTAAAACAGAGCAAGAGGAGAGGATGGCATAGAGAGGTTCTGTCATCCACACCATCTTTAGCCAGTTGGTGGTGGCTACCTGAAATACTAGTGAAGAATTCTTAATCCTCTTCCAGTTTTAGCAGGAAACAGTGCCATGATCAACCCATATGGGTGTCAAGGAAAACTCTCTGAAGAAATAATTGTTAAACTGAGATTTCTAAGGAAATAGTGTTATTTAGGTAAAATGAAGAGACAGATATCATTCCAGTTTGAGGAAACAGGTTATGAAAATGCCAAGGCAGAAAAAGGAAATTAAAAGAAATCAGTACAGCTGGAGCATAAACAAGTCCTACTTGGTGCACTCGAGACATTTCAATTAAGTAGCATGGCATGGAAGCCCATTAACAACAATTATAAACAGTGACTTGAAATCTCAAGCAAATGCAATAAATAAGTCAGGAAGCCAAAATATGATACATAACTACTGAATATGAGGACTCAAAATTATTTTTATTTTCTGATACTGTTATCTAACTAAAAATGGAAAGGACACTGAAAGAGAAAAAAATTAAACTAATAAGAGAGTCTAGTAAGATATCTGCTAATAAAATAATTATGCAAAAATCAAGTCTTCCTATATGCCTGCAATTACCAATTAGAAAATAAATGTGAAAATCCCATACAAAATACAAGCAAAGATATAAAATACACAAGAATAAATGTATTATGAAATGTATTAATATCTTATATGAAGACTACAGTGAAATTTAATTGAATGACCTAAAAGGGGACTTGATAAATGAATGGCCATCTCAAATTTCTAGATAGAATGATTCAACACTGAAAAGATGTTTTTTACTCCCCACATTAATTCATGTGCCAAGTACAATTCCTATCAAATAGAGGAGAACCTGACTGTAATATAAAAACAATTAAAAAATATTAATCATAGAAAGATTATCTGTGTGGGCCCAATGTAATCACAAAGATCTTTGTAAGGGAAAGATGGGGGCAGTAAAGTTCCAGAGTCAGACAAGGAGATAGGGGAAGCAGAGGTCAGACAGAAAGAGATTTGAAGATGCCACATAGTTGCCTTTGAAGATGGAGGAAGAGGCCACAAGCCAAATGCAGATGGTTTCCAGAAGCACAAACATATAAACAGATTCTCCCCTAAGTCTCCAATAAGAATACAGCTCTGCTGACACCTTGAATTTAGGACTTCTGACCTCCAGAACTATAAGAAAATACATTTTTGTTGTTTTAAACCAAGTTTGTGGCAATTTGTTATAGCAGTAATAAGAATAATTGGATAACTTTGAAATTATATCTATTTTAGGATAGCAATTCTATTTCTAGGAACTGATCCCAAAGAAGTTATGAGAGAGTAGCTAAATAAAAGTATATTCACCATAATATTGTTTAATGCTACAATGAGAACTTGATAGTAGTTAACAATTAGAAGCTACCTAAGGGTCAAATGACAGGGGATTTATTAAGCAAATTATCATATATCCTCATTAAAAGAATACAATGCAGCAGTCACAAATCAGCAGCTGGAAAAATATCTAAAGAAGTAGGAAAATTGTCATGGTAGGGTTCTTTTAAGATAGTTTACAAAACTATATTGTAAACTGGTTAGTCTCAGCCTATCAAGTAGTGATGCTATTGTCTAGGAATGCCTGGGCAATCACCTGAGCTTGTATTACTTGAGGCAAGCCACAGACATTTCCCAGACTGGAGTCAGTGTTGTTGCTGGACCTGTCTTTGTGGTTTTTATTATAACTGCAAGATGCACCTCAGCAATAACCATCAGGGAATTAAAAAAAGACAGGGTTTCTTATTCAAAAGCCATAAAGGGTACGGGGCACACAAGAGCACCACAAGAAGGAGGTGAGGGGAGAGAAAGATGAACAAAGCATGGATTTATCTGGGGTTCTGCCTTTATTGGGATCAAGGGTAGGGTGCCACGTTTCCTTGGATTTACTCATTATTGGTGAATTTAAAACATAAAAGCAGGAATTTGGGCATAGGAAGGGAAAAGCAGGTCACTAAAGTGGCAAGTGATCTAGGTCAATCTGTGCTCTCTAAAGTGGTTAATTTCATGGGTGGTAGCAGTCTGTTTCCTTATCTAGTTGTTTACCCAGTAGCTGTGCCATACAGTGGGCAATAAGTTTATTTGAGATGGATGTCAGATGCCTCAGCAATCAAAAGCTTAGGTCAGACACTTAACATTACCATCAAAAAAGCTTATTTTCAGGCAGTTATTTTACATATATAGAGTATAACACCAATTTTAAAAAATATATATATCTGATCATATCCAAAAGTTTACGGTTATCTGTGAGTGGTGAACAGATGCTTCACCTTTACACTTTGACAGAAACAAATTTTATAATCAACAAGACTTTTAAATGTATAAAATAATTATATATATACCTACTTGCCAGAAACAGCCTATTCACTATATTCACAAATAGCAGCAGCAGTATTATACAGTGTAAAAGAGCCTCAAGGTATAATACAATTGTGTTTTCCTCCATGATAAACAACCCCAGCCTCTCTAATAATTAGAAGCTTGTTTATATCAGTTATACCTGCGTAAGCAGAACCTTCCAGTGGTGCCCGCCTGGATCCACCTACTACTCCTTAATTTAATTTCCAATTTTGGGGAGCATGTCAATCATGAAAGTTACTTGAGAACAGCAATAATCAAGTTTGTTAAGTCAGTAGCCTTAACGTTATGCATAATAAGTTGTCTGGCCTTTGACTATGTTAAAGGACATCAGCTTTGTAAATGGCTTTTTTTTCTTCAGTACCCAAAGAACTGTTTTTCCACTTTATCTTTGTTTTTTGGATTGGTCAGATTGTCATCAGTTAAATGATATATTTTTATTATTTATTATTGTTTATCAATATATATTTACATGTTATATAAAAGCATAATCATGATCTTAAAGCCAATAGGAGAACAGTAATGGATTAAAGAATGAAAATTTAAACCACACACTTCCTTTGATTTACTAGATCCTAAATTCCTCCCTATATGATGCAATGCTCAAACTTAAGATTCATATATTAAAATAGAACAGAATGGAAAAGTGATAATTCAAATAGAGGGCTAATGCTTTTAAAGACATTTTAACACTTAAAATTAATTGTGTTACTGATACAAGAGCACAGAGGCTATAAGAGTAATTCTTGGTAACTGTCAATATTTCCAAGTTACTCAGTTTCATTTAAAAAAAAGTACTTGGATAATGTTGTCAAAGCTTATAGAAATACCTTTATTAAATTATTAATAAATGATACCCTATTCTTTTAGGGAATGGAGGAATATAGGATAATAGAAGAAATGTTCATTAAAAAGTTTTGAGATTTTATAGTAGCAGACTCAGAGACTCCAAGAAGGGACTAGTGGTTACCAAAGGGGGGGCAGGGTGTGGGAGGGTGGGTGGGGAGGGAGGGAGAAGGGGATTGTGGGGTATATGTTTAGTACACATGGTGTGGGGGATCACGGGGAAAACAGTGTAGCACAGAGAAGGCAAACAGTGAATCTGTGTCATCTTACTACACTGATGGACAGTGACTGAATTGGGGTATGAGTGGGGACTTGATAATATGGGTAAATGTAGTAACCACATTGTTTTTGTCATGTGAAATGTTCATAAGACTGTATATCAATAATACCTTAATAAAAAAAAGTTTTGAGATTTTATAAAGTCTAGCCAAAAACATTGTCCATTATATTTTAAGAGTGAATATTATGGAATATGAGTTATATCTTAAATTTAAAAAAATTGTTTCATATGACAATAGCTTAACAAACGATCTAGAAACTAATTCCTGATAATTTAAAGAATGCAGAAATAATGTTAGGATAAACTAGAGAAATATATTTTTAATTTTTCCCTTAGATTTTTTTTCTCTTTTAAATAGCAGCTTTCAACCCACTATTGGTTAAGTGTTAGATCCCAATAATTTCATGTTTGAATTATTTAATGCTAATTTATGATGGTAAATGTTTAATATAAGAAATAGAAGTAGGGGAAATGTTGTCAGCAAGACGGTAGAATAAGAAGCACCAGATTCTCCTTCCCACACTGAGACACTGAATTAGCAGCACAAAGACCAGTTCTCTTTGAAAGAAATCCAGAAACCAGTTAAGAGGCTCCTGTACCATAAGCAAGCATGTAACCAGCTGCATTGAGCCAATAGGAAAACTCATAGACATCTACTTTCCAGAGCCCCCTCCCCTGACAAACTTGTTCAGGGGTAAACTTCCAACTCCCAGCTTCTTCTGGGGGAGGTTTAAAATAGGAGCATGTGTCCAACATTCTGGCTTTGCAGGGGGCTACTCAAGGGACTGATTGCTGTCTGGCCCATCTCAGAAGGCACATTTTCAATCTCATTTTATGATACCAGCATTAAACTGAAAAAACCAAACAAGGAGAACTATAGGTCAATATCCCTGCTAAACACAGATGCAAAGATCCTCAACAAAATTCTAGCAAACTGAATACAATAGCACACTAAAAGGATTATATACCATGACCAAGTGGGGTTTATCTCCGGATGCAAGGATGGTTCATCATACAAAAATCAATTGATGTGATTCACCACATAAACATAACAAAGGGGGGAATTACATGATCATCTCAATAGATGAAGAAAAAGTATTGACAAAATTCAAAGCCCTTTCATAGCAAAAAAAACTCAACAAACTAGGAATAGAAGGAAATTACCTCAACATAATAAAGGCCACATATGACAAGTCCACAGTACTCACTGGGAAATTAGTATAGTATTCGATTTACCATTATACTCAGTGGTAAAAATCTGAAAGTTTTTCCTCTAAGATCAGGAACAAGGCAAGTGCTCTTTCAACTATTATTCAACATAATACTATAGTCCTAGCTAGAGCAATTAGGAAAGAAAAAGAAGTAAAAAGCATCAAAATTGGAAAGGAGAAAGTAAAATTATCTCTGCTTGTAGATGACATGATCTTATATGTAGACAACCCTAAAGATTTCACAAAAAAATGTTAGAAATAATAAACAAGTTCAGTAAAGTTGCAGGGTACAGTATCAACATACAAAAATCAGTTGTTTTTCTGTATGTTAACAATGAACAATCCAAAAAGGAAATTAAGGAAAGAATCCTACTTACAGTTGCATCAAAAAGAATAAAATACTTAGGAATAAACTAAACCAAGGTGGTGAAAAACTGTACACTGAAAACTATAAAACATTGCTGAAAGAAAAATGTGACACAAATAAATAGAAAGACAAGTTGTGTTCATGGATTGGAAGACCTAATATTGTTAAAATGTCCATACTACCAAAAGCAATCTAAAAATTCAATGCAATCTCTATCAAAAGAGCAATGACATCTTTTACAGAAACAGAAAAAATAATCCTATAGTTCATAGGGAATCACAAAGGACTTTGAATAGCCAAAACAATCTTGATAAAGAAGAACAAAGCTGAAGGCCTCACACTTCTTAACTTCAAAACATATTACAGTGCTGCTGTAATCAAAACTGGCATATAGATAGACATCTAGAACAATGGAACAAGTAGAGAGCCTAGAAATAAATCCAAACATATATGGTCCAATGACCTTCAATGAGTGCGCACAATGGCGAAAAGATAGTCTCTTCAACAAATGGTGTTGGGAAAACTGGATATACACATGCAAAAAAAGCAATTGGACCCTTATCTTATACCATATACAAAAATCAACTCAAAATAGATCAAAGAATTAAATGTAAGACTTGGAACTACAAAACTCCTAGAAAAAATATAGGGAAAAACTTAAAAACATTGGTTTTAATAATGACTTCTTAGATTTGACATGCAAAGCATAGCCAACAAAAGCAAAAATAGACAAGTGGGACTACATAAAAAATTGATAGCTCCTATGCAGCAAAGGAAACAGTCAACAGAGTAAAAATGTACCCTATGGAATGGAGAAAATATTTGCAAACCATGTCCTTGATAAGGAATTAAAATCCAAAATATGTAGGGTACTCCTACAACATAACAAAAAAGATTTTAAAACAGGGTGAAGGATTTGAATAAACATTTCTCTAAAGAAGGCATACAAATGGCCAGCAGGTATCTGAAGAGATGCTCAACATCACTAATTATTAGAGAAATAAAAGACAAAACCACAGTGACATATCATCTCGCACTTGTTAGGATGGCCAATATCAAAACAACAGAAAACAACAAATGCTAGCAAAAACATGTAGAAATTGGAACTCTTATGCAATGCCAGGAATTTAAAATGGTATGACCATTGTGGAAAACAGTATGGAGATACCTCAAAAAATTAAAAATACAACTACCATGTTACCTAGCAGTCCCATTTCTGCATAGTTATCCAAAACAAAAACAGGAGCTCTAACAGATATTTACATTCTATATTCATTGCTCTTTCTAACTACATTAAGCCAAGAGGTTGAAACAACCTCATGGTCCATTGGCCTATGAATGGATAAAGAAACTATGGTATATACATGCAATGAAATAATATTCAGCCTTAAAAAGAAAGCCTGCCATAGGTAAACAACATGGATGAGCCTTGAGGACATGATGCTAAGTGAAATAAGCCTGTCATAGAAGGACAACTACTGCATGATTCTGCTTATATGAGGTAGCTAAAGAAGTCAAACTCAAGCAGAAAGTAAAATGGTGATTACCAGATGCTGTGGGAAGGGGAAAGGGGAGTTGGCTGTTCCATGGGCATACAGTTTTAGTTATGCAAGATGAAAAGTTCTAGATATCTGCTGAACAACAATATGAACATAATTAACAATACTGTACTATACACTTAAAAGTTTGTTAAGAGGGCAGATTTCAAATTAAGTGGGTTTTGTTTGGTTTTTTTTTGGTAAATCACAATTTAAAAAAAAGACACAAAAAATGGGAAAGATGAGATTCCATTGCGGAAGGGGAAATTAAGAACCTTAGTTATACTTTTACAAATGAAAGGTGATGTGATTTCCACACAAAGAAATTAAGTGGGGGTTTTAATGTATTTTTGATGATACCTTCATTATATATGTTCATCTGAAAGAACTTTGCATAGCTAAACAGAAAAATGATAGATAAAAATCTGTTATTTGCCTTCAGTCCTCATAACCCCAGAATATCTAACCTGGTGAAAGTCTTCAGTATAATTAGAGGGTTTAGACATTAGACTTTGGTTTTTAAAGGGCTAAAATGCTCATATATGTACTTATTACTCTAAGTAACCAAATTTCTAACATGCTTAATAGAAACCACCTGTATGTTTATTTTAAATTTTTAATTGTAACCTAGATATTTTGTGGTGTTTGCTTCTCCAAGCCACACCTGACTAGCCAGAGTGGTAGATATAGTCCCCAAAATAACTCATATATAAGTTGGCTTGATCTATGACTTAAAATAGCCTAGTTCAACAATTTGAGTTAAAACTTGAGGTTAAATATTGAGTTAAGAATTTGAGTGGATACATAAGCTAGAAACAAGTCTGACAAACTGTAGTTCTATGCAATTCAAAGTTCTGAGAGGGAGCTAGAACTATGAATTTAAGTGTTTCTAGAGCATTGACTCAATTCACAAATAGAAGAGAAAAATTCAGTTTGCCATGTATTTTAAGATACCTTTTAAAACTGACACAGAGTGATTAAATATGCTTTTAAGGCATCATACAATATATACACGTACTTTTCATTCTGCTTTTTGAAATATGCACTGTTCTTACACATACTTAAAAGTCAGGAAATCCCTCTTCTCTCATTTCTGTTTTGCTTTTTATCTTCTTTTAAATACATAAATCAATACTAGATGTGAGTGGAATTGAGAGAAGCCCAGCAAAAGGGCTAACATAAACTTTATAGAGTAGATAAGAATTTTTACAAATAATAATTGTATATAATTATGTAGAAACTGTACTATTGAATCCATTGAAAGGCCATTCTTATCCACTGACATTTGTTTTACTGTTTGATGAGATCATACAAACACATCCCTCAGCTATGACTTACAACCCATCTCTGGTGAAACTGCTTAGCAGGCCAAGTTTGTCCTTTGTGCTTCCCGTTAGTCACCTTCCAATACCTCCCTGCTGCATCCTTTGTACTTTCCAGATCCTTAAACCACTGTGCTAGGATTTTCCATACATGCTTCCTCCTTAACAAAATGTAGCTGTGATGGGCCCAGACAGATTATGGATTTAGGTATCTTAATAAAAATGAATCTACTTAAAGAATTAATGAATTCTCAAGGATAAACCTTCCATATTTAGACCTGAAATGTCCTAACTTAAAGAACAACTGAGTAGGAACTTAAGGCAGCATTTGGGACCTATAAGCTTTTGGCTTACAACACATAGAGATCAACATGTAATTTATACCCAGGTTATTTCATCTTGCATAATGAAAAGAACAGTAAAATATTTATTTGAAACTCATAATTTCACAATTATTTTTGTATAATGTCTGGAACATTTTTCTTTAAATTGGGACATTTATTAAAGCTGTTGGACATATTTTCAATGTCATTAAACTTTTAATGATTTTACTGAGGGCTTTCCATGAATATGACATGTATAAACTATACTCTGTAGCACATGTTACAGCTATGGCAAAGAGGTAACTGGACACAGAGGACATGGACTGTGGACTCAGCCTTGGTTCAAATCACTGCTACTCACTGGCTGTTTGACCTCTGTAAAGTGTCTTAACCAATCTAAATTTCAGGTTCCTCAGCTGTAAAACATAGATAGTAGAGAGAATTAGGAGAAATAAATGAGAAAATGCATATAAAGTACCTGTCTAGTGTAGTACAAGTACATAAGAACTCAATATATGTTAGCTATTATTGTTATTTATCAGTAGATTGTCTCCTGTATGTCTTTCATGTTTACCATTAGCAGTGGCTATAATTTAAAAAAAAATTAAAAACTAAAGCGGCACTAATTTTGACTTAACATGTTTCACTTATTATAGTCAAAGTGAAAATGATTGGTTCTTCTGATTCAAAAAAAAATACATACTCAATGACATTTAAATCATAAATAAAATTATAAAGGAAAAAGAAAAAAATTTATTCATGCAGAGATATATATTGTTATTTTTAATAACACTTTTTTCCCAAAGGAGGATTAATCTACCATCTGTTTGTTTTTGAAATATAATTGCAGAGCTCTTGTCATGACCTCTACGTATAAACTAGCCATGAAAATGGAAAGGTAGTTGTCTTCTTGGAGAAGCAGAAAAGAGTAGAGGTAAAGTCTCCAGCACCATCATGCCTGGGTTAAAATCCCAGTTTTACCACTTAATAGACATACCATCTCGGGCAAGTCACTTAGACTCTGCACCTCAGCTTCCATAGCTGTGAAGTGAAGTTGCTGTTAGGATTAAAGAAGTTAATATGCAAAGTACCAAAAATAGTGCCTGCTACATAGTAGGTAGTACATATTGAGTTAACTGTTATATATGGTCATACAAAGGTACCTATGATAAAAAGATAAAAAAGCAGCTAATAAAACCAGTGATTATTATCCCATGTGTATAAAAGAATAAAGAATGCAATAATATATCTATTTACATATAAGCATAAAAATATTTGAAGGGCTATATACATAAAACTGCAAATATGATTATCTTAGGGAGAGACTTTTCACTGGCTTTATAATGTTTCAACTTTTTACAACCTTTTTGTATAATATTATTAAGAAACCAATAAAAATAGTTCAACTTAAATACGTATTTTTTGAAGTGGAGGAAATAAAAAGAAAGTAGAGGAAAACAACAAAACTCTTAGCTTTCAGAAAGATGACAATAGCTACAGGTATTCATGCTATCACAGGAAAAGAGAATTTAGAGTTTATAGAATTAAATACATTATTAGTGAAAATGTATTATAGTAAGCCCAGAATTATAATTGCCCTTTACTAAAGAGACTTCATGTGATTAAAAAAAAAACTATGCAAAGAGGAAAAAAAACATTTAAGTATCTTTAAAATTGCTAAATTGTTAAATTTAACAGAAAGTGGCTGAAGCATAACTACTAAGTAATGATAAAACAACCATAATGTTTCCTCTTTATTTTACTGGGACAAGGATGCCATATCAAGCTTAAAGAACCTTTAATGCCCAAACTGCATACAACCTGCTTAATTTATAGAGAAATTATGTCTATAAAATTTTAAATTCTGAAATGTTTCCAAATTTTATGTAATATTGTATGAAATTTTTTCTCTCTGGAATTATTACGGTGCTTACTGGGAAGTCTCTTAACCTGTCTAAGCCCCAGTTTCCCCAACTACCAAATAGAGAAAATATTCTATGAGGATTAAGTGAGAACATGCAGTACTCAAGTCAAACATGAGAACAATAGTACTTGAACTTTTTCACTGTACCGATCATTATCTTTCTTGGCATGATAGCCTAAAAGTAACAATTATTCTGATTACTAATTATTTTTTCTAATGTATAGACTGTGCTTTTAGTATCTGATAAACACATACACTAGCTTGAGCTGAATTCTTAAAAATTAAGAATATTATATCTTAGTTCTTACACATGTCATTTCTGTCCAATATCACTCTCAAATATCACCAGTTACATATAATATTCCAAATTTATGACCTATGCTGATGACAAATCTCTCTCCATTGTGATGTCATCCAGTACTTTGTGGTAATATTTCATAGGGTAGTTTTCCTGGCTACAGTTTAAAGGGCACTTACTGTTTGTGGAGTAAAGACTACCACATCACCAAAATAGGTAGCTGAAGGATTACAGTATGACTTCCTGGGATTTTATTTCTATATTGTTGCCTTAAGTAGCAATGAGTAAATCTTCTAAATTATGTCATGAGACTTTTCCAAGAAGCAATATATTCTGCAATCTCATTGAAAAAATTGTTAAAAGACCATCCTTGCAGTTTTTGGGTCAGTGGGGGTATCATTATTATGAACCCAGGATTTACAGAACACTGGCAAAAATTCTGAGGTGCATCGACTTGGATGGGTTTGACATACTACTTACAGATTACATTGCATTTGTGGAAAAATCAGGATACCGTTTTGAAGAGAATTTTAACTTTGAATTTACTGAAATATGTGTGAATACAATTCTGTACTGGGTTTTTGTCAGAAAAGGTAATCCTGACTTTGTGGAATTGCTTCTCAAGAAGACAAAGGACTATGTTCAAGACAGAAGTTGTAACCTGGCACTGATACGGAGGTAAAAATCTCACCATATGTGTTTTCACCATAAAAGGAAAAAAATTCTCTTTAGGAGATTATACTACTTTTTTCATAAATGAATATGCATAATGGCTGTATATGGATAAGGAATTCCTGAACTGATTGTTCATTCATTTGAACATTATTTATTCAATAAAATTTTTACCTATATGTAATTATGTACCAATAAATTACTAGTGATTCTGCTCTATAAAGCTTACATATGAGTGTTATGCCAAGTTAGACAACTTAAATTTCTCTAATTAGACAAAGACATAATTTTGGGTAATACTGTGCTCTCTTCTTTCTGAGAAACCTGGAATGTATATCTACAGTATGTATGTAAATTAACTTTCAAAGTATAATTCAGAATATATACACATTCACTAATGATGCTTATTAAACACAATTATTTTATTTGCATGTTAAACATTGATAAATCTGACTCCAAATTCTCCAAAACTGAGCACAATGAAAGTCAAACACCTGATTCAATCTGTTATAGATGCAAATTTTCACATAATCTGAACATGTCAATCTAGCTAATGAATACTACTGAGGATCTTATGAAAATAAAGTATTTGTAAGAGTCCATAATCTAGATTTTAAAGTTAGTTTGCACTAACTCCAGTTTACTCTTGGATTTCAGGTGTTAGTTTGATTAGAACAGAAGTGCATTTGTTCATTCATTCAACAAAGTGGTTATCACCTTACTAGGGATGAGACACTGTAGTAGTCACAATGATAGGAGCCATATGTAATAAAAAAGGCAGGCAAGATCAGTTAAAGACTAGACCAATTTAGATTCTGCCTGAAGCAGAGTTGTTTCCTTGATTATCTATCACTGTGGTATTGGAGAACCACTAGATTGCTTCCCTTAATTATTTCACAAGTATATGAACTGATAGCTGTGTGCCTGGAATATCAATAAATGAAACTCCAAAATAGCACTTTTTGGTTGTTTTAAGGACCATTATATTTGTAACTATAGTAGAGATCTGCAGCTTCTAATACTGAGTGTCCCTAGCTAGGCTAAGTAATGACTATATGTATCCATAGCAGGCTCATGGGAAAGAAAAATGGGGAGTAAAACAGGAGAGGATAAATTCTGAAAGTTTTAAATGGAAATAAAGAGGAGAAAACTGAAAAGAAAGGAATAAAAATAAAAGAAAGAGAAACATGTAGTGGGGCATAATAGAGTGCCATTATCAACTGTCTTGACAGTTTTAAAATTAGCAAATTTTGACTTAGAAACATCCACAAGGTGAAACACAGTACAGGCCAATTCTCTGTACTATGATGTCATTTAGACCTTTTCAGAATCATGGAATTTTAGATTCGATGGGACCTAACAACTCACTGGCAAACCTGCACCCTGGGCAGCAGCGCTGTAGAGCATCCTTGGCTGATGCCCGTCTGGTCCCTGCTTGAACAACTCTAGTGAGTTAACTATTTCCTGAGGTAAACCAGACCTTTGCCCAACAACCCTTGACTTTGCTAGCTATGCACTCCTTCACAGACTTTACTCAGTTTCCATGCCTTTAAATATTATGTGTATGCCAATGATTCCCATATCTGTCTATAGTCTTGACCTCTTTTCTGAGCTCCAGGACTCCTTCTATATTAAGCTATTTACTCAACATCCCTACAAAACATGTCAAATTTAACAGAAGCAAAAGAGAATATTAATCTAACTCTCCCTGTCAACTTGCTCCTTCCTCTGGATTTTCCACCTGATTAATGACCCCTGTTACTCACATCAGAAATTTAGGATTTATTCTTGATTCTTCTCTTTCTTTCACCAATACATCAGCAAGTCCTTCTAACTTAATGTCTGAGACGTATCTCAATTAGTCCCACTTCTTTCTCATCTCCGCCATTTCTGAGGTGAAGCCGCCACCATCTCTTGCCCAGACAATGGCAAGACTGCTAGTGAGCCTTCTAGCTTCCGTTTTTCACTCTCAGCCCTGTTATCTTGTCTCAGAGGCCCGAGTGACTATAAAAGTATAAAAATATGTCATATTATCCATGCTTAAAGTCGTCCAAAGTTTTCTTACTACAAGTGGAATAAAATTCAAACTCAATACCCATTTTTAAAAAGTCCTACATGATTTTACCCCTATTTTAACCAAATCCAAGCTCATGCCACTCTTCCCCTAGCCACACAGACCTTTCTGAGTCTTGAGCAGCAAGTTCACTCCCACCTGAAGACCTTGTAGTGACTGTTCCCTCTGCCTGAAAATATCTTCACTCAGATCTTCCTGTGGCTAGCTCTTTTTTATCAGCTGGGTCACAGTATAAATGTCATCTCCTCAAAGAGGCATTTCCTGGTGACACCACCTAAAGGAGCCACACAGTCAGTATCATACCACTGTAGTTTAATTTTCTGCACAGCACTGATCACCCTGTGTATTTGCTGTTGGTTTTTTTTTCCCCATTGATTTGTTTGTTTACTATCTACTCTCACTAAAAGTAAGCTCCATGGAAGAAGGAAACGACCACTTCTTCAACATCGGATCAACAGTGCCTAGAACTATGCAGATACACAGGAAATGCTCAGGCAAGAATTTGGTGAATGAAAAAGTGAATTTTTATACAGCTTTATTAGATTCTCTTCCTCATAGTGTGCTGAAGTCTGTCTCCATTTCACCAATTCTGCCCCTGGAGCTATAGGAAACAAAGTCTATTTATTCTCTCTTCTACATGAAAACCTCTCAGATATTTGAACACAGCTATTTGGTCCCCGTAATGAATACCCTAAGTTTCCTATTGTTTTTTTTCTTTTAATTTCTGCAGCAGCACCATTCTTTGGTCGCCCTTCCCTATATAAATTCCAGTTTGATAATTTTTCTATTATAATAAAATGTCTAAATAAGTCCCTGGAGGAGAGCAGAATTAATGAGGGAAAGGAACTTCAGTTTGTTCATTTCTACAATAAACCTGCTGTAAAAATTTAGATGCAACAGTACAACAGACTGTAAGCATTTAAATAAAGATGTCATTCAATTAAAAAAACAGTAATTGTTTATTAAGCATTTTCTAAGTGCTAGGCACTGTGTAATTAGTTGAGAATACAAAAGCAGTCATACTTCCTGATTTTGAAGAGCTCACAGACTAGTAAGTGAGCCATAAAAAAAATTATAATTACACTGTAAGTGCAAAAACAGAAGCATGTACAGATAGAGAAAACAGAGAGAGAAATTGGTAAACTGCTGGGAAGGAGCACGTATCTGAGAAGGCTCTCTAGAAGAAATGATGTCCTGAATGTTTTTTTAAAGATGAAAAAATCATTTCATCTTTCCCTTGAAATATAATACAGGCAAAGATAAGATGACTAAAGCCAAAGTAGACATGAACTGTATCCACTGACTACAGGCAATCCAGCAGTTGCTAGAGAATGTGGGAATCAGGTAGTAGCAAGAGATAAAGCCTAGAAGTGAAAACTGAAGGACTCTGTAAGGCCATACTAAGGAATTTGAAATTTAGACCATGGGTGATGTCTAATCAGTGAAGGTCAGACTTGTAAAATGAAATGATTTATCAGCTCCCATTTGAAGAATGGATTGAGGAAAGGGAGGATGGGTCTGGAGGCAGGGGGGCCAATTAGTAAACTGCTCAAACACTCCAGGTACAACAGCAGCTCCAGAACTTCTATACAGGAAGGCTTGGAAGAAGTAATCTTATTAAAAAGAAGTGGGTGGAAAAGAAGTTGCTTGATACTGAATTTGTGTGGTAAGCATACTGTGCTAACTTAGTTTATATGTGTATTTTCATGAGGTTTGGGGAAAGAACTAATTCTGTTCCACACCATCCCCTCAACCTGAATCCACTCTGATAACACAACTGTCTAGGTAAATCATAATGAGGACTTAAACTAAAACTATAGCAGTGAGGTAAAGAAGAGATGTTATTAAGTAGAATAGCAAGACACAGTGTCTAGAGGTGTAGAATCAAAGACAGAAAAGGGTTAATCCTCAGATTTCTAAATTTTGAGGCTGGTTGATGATTGTTTCTTGTTGCTGCTATAACAAATTGTCACAAACTTAGTGGCTTAAAACAACAAAAATTTATTATTGTATAGTTCGGGATGTCAGAAGTCCAGAATATGGATACAGGGCTAAAATCCAGTTGTCAGCAGGGCTGCTTCCTTCTGGAGGCTCTAGGGCAGAATGTTTCCTTGCTAGCTTCTGGAGACTGCCTGCCATTCCTTGGCTCATGGCCTCTGCCTGTCTTCAAAGCCAGGACTGTGTATCTTCATCACTGGCTCTGTTTCTATCACTCTCTGGCACTTCTTATAAGGATCCTTGTGATTACACTAGGTCCACTTGGATAATCTCCCATCTCAAGGTCCTTGTCTTAATTACACCTGCAGAATCCCTTTTTCCATTTTGAGAGGCCATTATTTAGCATACCAAATGGTCATGCCACGAACCTATTAAGATTATTACAAGAGACCTACAAAGTCAGCTTTGCATATAAGACTTTGCATTACCTAAGGGATATCCAGGTACAGATTTGCAGTAGGTGGCTAGATAGTGTCACCTTTGACATCTCACTTTCTCTTACATTCTATATCGTATCTGTCAGTGTATCTGTTAATTCTAGCTTCAAACCACATACAGAATCCTACCACATCCACTGTTATTACCCTGTATTAAGCTGTGATTTCTCTCCTTCTATGTCTAACAAATTCTCAACAAAGTTCATGTTGCTTTTCTATCCATAATTCCCAGTGGCTCCTCCATTCCATTTAGAGTAAAAGATGAAGTTCTTACAGTAATCTACAAGGCTTTACATGATGTGATATCCTATTAACTCTGTCCTCATTTTCTACTTTTTACTCTTTCAGCCATACTGGCTCTCTTACTCTTCTTTCACCACTCCAGGCATAATCTCCTGCCTTGGGGCCCTTAAATATCTAAATGGCTAACTTTTTCATCTCTTTCTTCTTTATCCAAATATCACCTTTCAGTAATGCCCTCTCTTATCATCCTACATAAAATTGGAAAATTCCTTCACTGCATACCCCAGAATTTCCTTACTTATCCTACTCTACTTTTTTTCCACAGCATGTATCAAACCTAACATATAAAAAAATTTTGTTCTGTTCATTCTGTATAGTCTGTGTTCCTTACTACAGTATAAGCAAGAAAGAAGGCATGTTTCTTTTGTTCACTGATGTGTCCTAAGCACCTAAAACAGTGTCTGGCATAGAGTATGCATTCAATAATATTTGTTGAATAAATTAATAGACAGTAGTTTTGTTCAGGGATGAAACTGCTTGAAAACAATTAGTCAAAGGACCACATCTACTTTACCTAGATGTTGAGGGCAGAGGAAGAGGGAGCAGTGAAAGATGGCTGAGAAGGAATAGTCAAAGAGGAATTGGATAAAACTTGGAGAGAATGGTCCCACTGAGCCAAGGAAAGACATGGCTTCAAGTCAGCTGTGTTAAATGTCAGAGATAAAATTATCATGGAGAAGCATCTATGGATTTGGCAGCTAGAAACCAAAGGAAGAGTATAAAGCAGTAGAAATAATTATTATGACTATAAAATGGAATCATTCTCTATGGAAATATTATGTCCCATTTCATAAGTGCCCATGACAGGTCTTCAGATAAGAGGGTTCAGTTCATTAACCTCACAATTAAAAGCTGATTCTTGCTTTGCTTGCCTCACTCCATCCATGTAAGTACTGTTATAATTTACTGTCAGTACAGATTAAGCAAAGTTTGGTTTACAGTAACATGTTCTTTAAACATGAGGATTAATCATATGTCATTTGGGTATAAATTAGACTTTTAAATCTCATTTTAAACCAATTTGAGTTTTAGTTATATTTTCAACATTTTGGATCTAAAATATCTTCTAAAGTTAATGTCAGTATTAATGTCTTTAAATCAACTAATATCTCTAAATCTTAACCAGGACTACTCGAGATATTTTTGTCCCCTAAATCCCCTGAATTCCCATACTTATAAGACTCTTAAGGCAAATGTCTTCTTAAGAGTGAGTAACATCATAGACAGTTCAAGATTGGGTATAGGAGGATCCTAAATTCACCATCTCCCATGAACACAACAAATACACAGCTACATATTCAACAATACCCTAAAAAAAGAACCCTGAAAATTAGCTGACCAGCTCTTCCATAAAGAAAGATAAAAGGCCACTGAGATAGGCAGGAGAAACAGATATGGTATTAACTAAAAACCTCATGCTTGTTAAGGTTATCCACAATCAGGAGGAATCTGGAGGAATCTCACAAAAATGAAGCTTCTCCCTGAGGAGCCCCACAACGAGTACCCCAATCCCCGGGACCTGCACTGGAGAGATGAGCTCCCAAAATATATGGCTTTGAAAACAATGGGGTTTATGTTCAGGAGCTACACAGAGCTGTGAAGAAAGGAGGTTCTGCTCTTAGAGGGCTCATGTACAAACTTATTCACTATGGGACCCAGCTCAAAAGTAGTAGATTGAAAAGCATTTAGACTATATGAGAAGGAGATTTATTTGCTAACATTAAGGCATCTACCAGAGAGGCAGAAGCCTACTGGGACCCCATCCAGGAATGGAGGCCCTGGTGGGCACCATTTTTACATTCTCATTCTAGACTTCTAGCATTGGTGGGTGAGCACCTTATCCCATCATAGCATCCCCACAGCTGCCACCTGACCTGGCAGGTAAATGACCTGTCCTTCTGTGCCACCGTTGTGGCCTTTACCAGACCCAGCAGGGAAGTGCAGCCCACATAGGGGATACTTCTTGAGCTCCTGGCTTTGGTTGATGTGGAGATTGCCTTTCCAGGTCCCACAGGTCTGAAACAAAGAGACAGTTTGAGAAACAACCAAGAGCTAGGGAAATGTTAAAAGATAAGGCTTATCTCCTACACAAGGTCATTCCTTCAAAACTATGAGAGGCAGATGTTTCATTTATACATGGAAGCAGAGAGTCAAGCAAAATGAGGAACAGAGGAATATGTTCCAAATGAAAGAACAAGATAAAACCCCAGAAAAAGCATTAATTAAAAATGGAGATAAGTAATTTACCTAACAAAGAGTTCAAAATAATGGTCATAAATATGCTCACTGATTCCAGGAGAAGAATCAATGAACATAATGAGAAACTTCAACAAAGAGATAAAAAATATATGACAGTACCAAACAAAAGTCACAGAATTGAAGAATACAGTAACTGAACTAAAAAACAGAGGGGTTCAACAGCAGACTGGAAGGAGCAGAAGAATCAGTGAGATGGATTCACCCAAACAGGAACAGGGTAGATGAATTCACTCAAACAGGAACAAAAATAAAAATAAAAATAAACATAGCTTAAGGGACTCATGAGATAACTTTAAGCAGGATAAAATTCACATTATAGGGATTCCAGAAGGATAACAAAAAAGAAAGGGGCAGAAAACTTATTTGAAGATATTAGTGTCTGACACCTTCCCTAACAAAAGGAAGGAAACAGACATCCAGACTCAGGAAGTCCAGAAAGTTCTAAACAAGATGAACTCAAAGAAAGCCACACCAAGATACATTATAATTAAAATGTCAAAAGTTAAAGAGAGAGTCTTAGAAGCAGCAAGAGAAAAACAACTTGTTACATACAAGGGAAATGTCATAAGACTATCAGCAGATCTCTCAGCAGAAACTTTGTAGACCAGAAGGGAGTGGCATGACATATTCAAAGTGTTAAAAGGAAAAAACAAAACTCAACAAAACAACTTCCAACCAAGAATATGCTACCTGGCAAGGATATCATTCAAAATTGAAAGAAAGATAGCTTCCCAGAAAAGCAAAAGCTAAAGGAGTTCATTACCACTAAACCAGTCTTACAAGAAATGTTAAAGGAACTTCTTTCTTTAAGATGAAAAGGAAGGTAACTAATTATTAACATGTGAAAGTAAAAATATCACTGGTAAAGGTAAAAACATAGTAGAAGTAGTGGATTAATCACTTATAAAGCTACTATGAAAGTTGAAAGACAAAAGTAGTAAAAATAAATTTAACTACAACAAGTTAAGATATACACAAAATAAAAAGATATAAAATGTGCCAGCAGAAACAAAATGGGGGAGGAGTAAAAATTTAGTAAAATAAATAAATATATAAACTCTTATGTGAGCCTCATGATAACCACAAAGCTAAAACCTATAGTAGATAGACAAAGGATAAAAAGAAGGGAATCTAAGCAGAACACTATAGAAAGGCATCAAACTGCAAGGGAGGAAAGCAGGAGAAGGAAAAGAGAGGAACTACAAAACACCCAGAAAACAACTAACAATGTAGCAATAAGTACTTACTTACTGATAATTACTTTAAGTGTAAATGGACAAAATTCTCAAATCAAAAGACACAGAGTAGCTGAATGGATAAACACACACACACTATATGCTTCCTACAAACAACTCACTTCAGATGCAAGGATACACAGACTGAAAGAGAAGGGATGGAAAAAGATGTTTCATGCAAAAGGAAACCAAAGAAAGCTCTACTTATAGCAGACAAACAGACTTTAAAATAAAGACTGTAGGGCTCTCTTGTCCCCTCCTGGCGTGAGCTGGGAGCTCTTTCCTCTCACTTTATTTCTAAATAAACGCCTGTACCTTGCTCTCCTAAAAAATAAAATAAAATAAAATAAAATAAATAAAGACTGTAATAAAACACAAAGATAGGCACTGTGTAATAATAAAGGGGGAACTCCAAAAATAAGACATAAATGTGTAAATATTTATGCACCCAACACAGGATCAGCTAAATATATATATATAAATATTAACAGATCTAAAGGAAGAAATTGGCAATACAATATAGTAATCGTAGGAGTCTTTACTACCTCACTTACATCACTGGATAGATCATCCAGACAGAAAAATCAGTAAGGAAATACTGGTCTTAAATGATACACTGACCAGATGGACTTAACAGATTATATACAGAACGTTCCATCCAAAAGCAGCAAAATACACACTCTTAAGTGCACATGGAACATTCTCCAGGATAGATCATAAGTTATGCCACAAAAAAAGTTTTAGTAAATGTAAAAATATCAGAATCATTATCAAGAATCTTCAACCACAATGGTATGAAACTTGAAACCAATTATAAGAAGAAAACTGGAAAAATCATAAATATGTATATATTAAGCAACATGCTACTGAACAACCAATGGGTCAGTGAAGAAATCAAAGGAGAAAAATACCTTGAGACAAATGAAAATGGAACTATAACATACCTAAATCTATGGGATGCAGCAAAGCAGTTCTACTATTATAGCAGTACAGGCCTACCTCAAGAAAAACTCTCAAATAAACAACCTAACCCTATACCTAAAGGAACTAGAAAAAGAAGAGCAAACAAAGCCCAAAGTTAGTAGAAGGAAGGCAATAATAAAGAGCAGAGCAAAAATAAATGAACTAGAGTCTAAAAAAGACAATAGAAAAGATCAGTGAAACTTTCATTTCAACCAAAGATCTGGTTCTTTGAAAAGATAAAATTGACAAACCTTTAGCCTTTTCTTTTTTTAAAATAAATAAATAAATAAAATTAGAAATGAAAGAGAAGCTACAACTTACACCAGAGAAATACACAGGCTCATAAGAGGCTACCAAGAACAATTATATGTCAAAAAACTGGACAACCTAGAAGTAATGAATTCCTAGAAACATACAACGTTCCAAGACTGAATCAAGAAGAAACAGAAAGTCTGAATAGATCTATTACTAGTAAAGAGATTGAATCAGTAATCAAAAACTTCCCAACCGACAAAAATTCCAAGAACAGATAGCTTCACTGGTGAATTCTACCAAATATTCAAAGATTTATTACCTATCGTTCTCAAACTATTCCAAAAAATGGAAGAGGAATACTTCCAAACTCATTTTATAAGGCCAGCATTATCCTGATACCAATGCCACAAAAAAAAGAAAATTACAGGTCAATATCCTTGATGAACATAGATGCAAAAATCCTCAACAAAATAACAGTAAACTGAATTCAACAATACATCAAAAGGATCATACACCACGATCAAGTGGGATTTATTCCAGGGTGGAAAGATGGCTCAACATCCACAAATCAATCAACATGATATACTACATTAACAAAACAAAGGAAAAATTTTATGTTCATCTCACTAGATGTAGAAAAAGCATGGCAAAATTCAACGTCCATATTCGATAAAAACTGTCAACAAAGTCGGGATAGAAGGAACACACTTCAGCATAATAAAAGCTCTATCATCATACACAATGGTGAAAAGCTAGAAGTATTTCCTTTAAGATACAGAACAAGATAAAGATGCCCACTCTTGCCACTTTTATTCAACTTAGTATTGGAAGTTCTAGCCAGAGCAACTAGGCAAAATAAATAAAAGGCATCAAAACAGGAAAGAAAGAAGTAAAACTATCACTATTTATATATCGCATTTTATATATAGAAAATTATTGTCTCCTCCAAAAAAAACTAGTAGAATAAATGAATTCAGTAGTTATAGCATATACAATCAATATACAAAAATATGTTTCATTTTTATATATTAACAACAGACTATCAGAAAAATAAATTAGGAAAACAATCCCACTTACAATTGCATCAGAGAGAATAAAATGCCAAGAATAAATTTAAGTTGGTGAAAGATCTGTACAATGAAAACTATAAGACACTGATGAAAGAAACTGAAGAAGACACAAGTGAATGGAAACATATTCAGTGCTCATGAAAGAATCATATTGAAATAAACCCATCCATATATGGTCAATTAACTTATAACAAGGGAGGCAGAATATACATTGGGGAAAGGACAGTCTCTTCAGTCTTATGAAAACTGGACAACCACATGCAAAAAATGAAATTGGACCACTATCATACACCATACACAAAAACTAACTCAAATGTATTAAAGATCTCAATGTAAGGCCAGAAACCATAAAGTTTCTAGGAGAGAACATAGGTGGTAAGCTCCTTGACATCACTGTTGGCAGTATTTCTTTGGATCAACTCCAAAGGCAATGGCAACAAAATCAAAAATTTTAAAAATGGGACTATATTAAACTAAAAAGCTTCTGCACAGCAAAGGAAACCATCAACAAAAAGTCAACCTACTGGGTGGGAAAAGATATTTGTAAATCTTTTATCCAATAAGAGGTTAGTATCTAAAATATATAAAAAAACTCATTTATGTCAGTAACACAAAAGAACACCAAATAATCCAATTAAAAATGGGCAAAAGATATAAATAGACAGTAATACAAAAGAACACCAAATAATCCAATTAAAAAATGGGCAGAAGATATAAATAGATGGCCAACAGGGACATGAAAATTTATTCAACATCACTAATCATATGGGAATTACAAATCAAAATCATAATGAGATTATCACCTCACACCTGCCAGAATGGCTATCATCAAGAAGACAAGAAATAACAAGCATTGACAAGGGTGTGGAGAAAAGAGACCCTTCATGCAATGTTGGTGGGAATGTAAATTGGTGCAACCATTATGGAAAACAGTCATGGGAGTTCCTCAAAATATTAACAATAGAACTACCATACAATCTGGCAATTCCACTTCTGTGTATTTATCTGGAGAAAATTAAAAAGTCAAAGAGATATATGCACTCTTATATTCACTGCAACATTATTTACAATAGCCCAGATATGGAAACAGCCTAAGTGTTCATCAATGGCTGAATGGATAGAGAAGATGCAACACACACACTACTACTACTATACTACTCAGCCATAAAAAGGAATGAAATCTTCCATTTGCAACAGTATGGAGAGACCTAGAGGGTATTACACTAAGAGGTACATGGGGATGTAATGTACAGCACAATGACTATATTGTATTGCATATTTGAACGTTGCTGAGAGTAGATCTTGAAGTTCTCATCACATGAAAAAAAATGTTTTGTAACTTTATGAGGATGGATGGTAACCAGACTCACTGTGATCATTTCAAAATGTATAGATACCAAATCATTACGTTGTACACCTGAAACTGTTATATGTCAATTATACTTCAATAAAAAATATGACTTTTTTAAAAGTGCAATATGAATAAGTTAGATAGTCACTGAAATTTCTCAGTGGTTGTACTTCACTAAAAATCTTGTTAGGCCAAAAGCTACAGAATAAATTTTATATATATTCAGTATAAAACATTATTTACAATATTATAATACCTTTATTATATATTTAAAAATCAATGAACAAATATTTGAGTATCCACTCTGGGCCAAGCACTATTCTAGACATTTAGGAATCTAATAGTGGAGTAAACAAAAAAATTATTGTCCTTGTAGAGCTTCAATTTTTATCATTCACCTTGCTCATCCATTTTTGAAGACAAGAAAATGAAATATCAGAGATGTTAAGCAAGTTGTCCAAAATGATAAGGGCTTAAGAAGGTGTACAAAGTGCCATGAGTAAGAAGAAGGTCAGGTAATCAAAGAAGACCTCACACAGACTTTTTTACACAGGTTTTTATATAATAAGCAAGACTTACAATAGAATTGAAAAGACAAGGGAAGAAGACATGTAAATCAAAGAAAGCTGAAAGAATTGGGTGCAGTGGTGGCTTGGGGAAATAAATATCAATAAACAGGATAGGGAATGCAGAAGGAAAAGTAGCTTAGGAGTTCAGTTTTTGATATATTTTGGAATGAAGAAAGATGAGATGTTCAAGATAATATTGATCTGGACATGATTCCAGGAGAGAGTATATAGACTTATATATAGCACTTCAAAGGATACATATATATATGTATATATAGTACCAATATATATATGTATACATAGTACCTATATATATATACAGTACCCATACATACACATATATAAAGTACCTATATATACCTATATACAGCACCTATATATACATATATATATATACCTATATATACACACACATATATATAGTATCTATATATGCATATATATATATAGTATCACTGGCCAAGTTATGTGAAAACCCACTTCTCAATTTCTAAAATGCTATTCTGCAGTACACTATGCTTTTTTTAAATTACAAAATTTACTTATTGAATTACTTGCCTGTTTTCCTTACTAGACTATAATCAGCATCTTGACTAGACTCTCTCTTTCATCTCTGCATATCAGGTACACTGGGAAAGCATATGTATTAGTGAACAAAGGAGCAAATGAATACATAAATGCATGAGGAAACTAAGACAGAGGTTTACTTACTTAACATCATATAGATAGACAGGAGAACCAAAACTTGGAATCTCAAACCTTTAAATCACCAGTGTTTATAGCATTATGCCAAATTGCCTTCCATCTTAATTAAGCATACGCAATCTTAAAGTTCTTCTTTTGTATAATGCTTCCCTTGCTCTGCAAGTTGTCTGAACCAATATTTATAGTTTGTACACTGTTTTTCAGAATATATTAGTATTTTATTAGACTAATCAAGAGAATTCCAGGGACAAGGAACATTAATAAAATTTCCTTTCTTTATTCCCAAAAGCTGTGCTTACGTGGCAAAATCAAGGCATAATATAAAATTCCTTATATGGTTGGTTCTACCATGTCTTATCTACGTATACAGACCAAGTCAATAGCAAACATAAATGTCTTTAAATGAAACAAAAGCAACGACTATATAAAATAAGAAAAAAAAATATTTTCACTTCTGTCATATGGGAAGAGAAATTTTCAAGTCCACCCATCACATACCACTCGAGGAAAAACAAGACTTCAGAGAATTCTCAAAACTTTACAGAAGAAAAATAAAATTCTACCCTTGAGGAACCTGGTATGGCCCTCACCATAATTTACTTTGCTTAAACCTACAAATTCTAATTTTACTAAAATTAAAGAGATAGAACTAAGGTAGTTACACTTACTCCTTTCTTATCTAGTCTCTAAATTCAATTCTAGCTCATGTCTGATATATGACCAAGAAGAACAAACAAATATGTATCAAAATAGTCACATAATTCTTTTTATTAATCAAGTAAAAGAGTCTTCCGCCTTTTTCATCTTAGATTTTGCAGAGCTTCATCAGTTTTATAATACTGGTTCCAATCAGAATGGATTTCTCAAATGAGGAACAGAATTGCTATTACTAAAAGTAAACACTTTCTACACATTGTAAATCTTTTTGTTTATTTTTACAAGTGTAAAGGTAGCTTAAATGTGTAGCAGGAGTATTCTTTTAACCTTCAGTTTCATCTAGATTTCATAAAGTGGAAAACTCTTCTTAGAACATGTTATATATAAAGGTAAAGCTGCATTAAGAGTCATTTAAGATAATACTATTATTTTCCCATACTGTTAAGACAAAGTGTTTACCACCTTTCTTACATACTCAAGGAGGTTTCTGTTTGTTTGATTGACAGAACTTTCACACCAGTCTACTGTCCAAGCCCACTAAGTGGCATCACACCTCTGCTTTATGTAGCCCAGACAAGACAATCCAGTATCTTAAAAACACTCCTGCAATATGGAATCTTAGAAAGAGAAAAAAAACCTATCAACACTGTGTTAACAATATTGCTCTACCCTTTAAGAATGAGAATAACGATTGACAATGTATTGCTGGACATCCAGGAAGATGCCAAAACTTGTTTAATCCTATGTTCCAGGGTGCTTTCTGTCATTTCAATCAGGGAAATAGAGGTAAGCAAGGTATTGTTCTTTGGGTACCGGCTCAACTATTGATAAATTTAAGATAAAACTGTGAGGAATAATTCACACTCACAATATAAGTTGGTCACGGGGATGGTAGTACAGGATGGAGAATATAGTTAATTCTGTAACACCTTAATATGTTATTAGAGATAATAACTGCACCAGAGGGAGTAAAGATTTAATAATATGGGTAATTGTTGAACCACTGTGTTATACATTTGGAACCAACATAAGATTGTATATCAATGATACTTTAATTTTAAAAAAAGGTAAAAATTGTGATGAAAGTATGAAGTTAACTTTTTTTGCTATTAATATACAATTACATGAGCAACATTATGGTTACTAGACTCCCCCTATTATAAAGTCCCCACCACATACCCCATTGTAGTCACTGTCCATCAGCGTAGTAGGATGTTATAGAATCACTACTTGTCTTCTCTGTGTTACACTGCCTTCCCCGTATCCCCCCACTCCTCCCCCACCCCTGCCACATTACGTGTGCTAATTGTAATAGCCCTTTTTCCCCCTTATCCCTCCCTTCCCACCCATCTTCCCCAGTCCCTTTCCCTTTGATAACTGTTAGCCCATTCTTGGGTTCTGTGAGTCTGCAGCTGTTTTGTTCCTTCAGTTTTTTCTTTGTTCTTATACTCCACAGATGAGTGAAATCATTTGATACTTGTCTTTCTGCACCTGGCTTATTTCACTGAGAATAATACCCTCTAGCTCCATCCATGTTGTTGCAAATGGTAGGATTTGTTTTCTTCTTATGGCTGAATAATATTCCATTGTGTATATATGCCACATCATCTTTATCCATTCATCTACTGACGGACACTTAGGTTGCCCCCATTTCTTGGCTATTGTAAATAGTGCTGCAATAAACATAGGGGTGCATATGTCTTTTTCAAACTGGCTGCTGCATTCTTAGGATAAATTCCTATGAGTGGAATTCCTGGGTCAAATGGTATTTCTATTTTGAGTTTTTTGAGGAACCTCCATACTGCTTTCCACAATGGTTGTACTAATTTACATTCCCACCAGCAGTGTAGGAGGGTTCCCCTTTCTCTGCATCCTCGCCAACATTTGTTGTTTTTTGTCTTTTGGATGGTGGCCATACTAACTGGTGTGAGGTGATATCTCATTGTGGTTTTAATTTGCATTTCTCTGATGTCTAGTGATGTGGAGCATCTTTTCATGTGCCTGTTGGCCATCTGAATTTCTTTTTTGGAGAAGTGTCTGTTCAGCTCCTCTGCACATTTTTTAATAGGCTTATTTACTTTTTGCTTTTTGTTCATTAAGGTGCGTGAGCTCTTTATATCATTTGGATGCCAACCCCTTATCAGATATGTCATTTATCAATATATTCTCCCATATTGTAGGATGTCTTTTTGTTCTACTGATGGTATCCCTTGCTGTACAGAAGCTTTTTAGTTTGATATTGTCCCATTTGTTCATTTTTGCTTTTGTTTCCCTTGCCCGGGGAGATATGTTCATGAAGAAGTTGCTCATGTTTATGTCCAAGAGATTTTTGCCTATATTTTTTCTAGGAGTTTTATCATTTCATGACTTCATTCAGGTGTTTGATCCATTTTGAGTTTACTTTTTTGTATGGGGTTAGACAGTAATCCAGTTTCATTCTCTTACATGTAGCTCTCCAATTTTTCCAACACCAGCTGTTGAAGAGGCTGTCATTTCCCCATTGTATATCCATGGCTCCTTATCATATATTAATTGACCATATATGCTTGGGTTTATATCTGGGCTTTCTATTCTGTTCTAATGGTGTATGGGTCTGCTCTTTTGCCAGTACCAAATTGTTTTGATTACTGTACCTTTGTAGTAGAGCTTGAAGTCAGGGATCGTAATTCCCCCTGCTTTATTCTTCCTTCTCAGGATTGCTTTGGCTATTTGGGATCTTTTGTGGTTCCATATGAATTTTAGAACTATTTGCTCTAGTTCATTGAAGAATGCTGTAGGTATTTTGATAGGGATTGCATTGAATCTGTAGATTACTTTAGGCAGGATGGCCATTTTGACAGTATTATATCTTCCTAGCCAAGAGCATGGGATGAATTTCCATTTATTAGTGTCTCTTTAATTTCTCTTGAGTGTCTCGTAGTTTTGAGGGTATAGGTCTTTCACTTCCTTGGTTAGGTTTATTCCTAGGTATTTTATTTGTTTGGATGTGATTGTGAATGGAATTGTTTTCTTGATTTCTGTTTCTGTTAGTTCATCGTTAGTGTATAGGAATGCAACAGATTTCTGCATATTAATTTTGTTATTCTGCAACTTTGAATTCTGATATTAGATCTAGTAGTTTTGGAGTGGATTCGTTAGGGTTTTTTATGTACAATATCATGTCATCTGCAAACAGAGACAGTTTGAGTGCTTTCTTGCCAATCTGGATGCCTTTTTATTTCTTTGTGTTGTCTGAATGCTGTGGCTAGGACCTCCAGAACTATGTTGAATAAAAGTGGGGAGAGTGAGCATCCTTGTCTTGTTCCCGATCTTAAAAGAAAAGCTTTCAGCTTCTCCCTGTTAAGGATAATGTTGGCTGTGGGTTTCTCATATATGGCCTTTATTATGTTGAGGTACTTGCCCTCTATACCCATTTTGTTGAGAGTTTTTATCATGAATGGATGTTGAATTTTGTCAAATGCTTTTTCAGCATCTATGGAGATGATCATGTGGTTTTTGTCCTTCTTTTTGTTGATGGAGTGGATGATGTTGATGGATTTTCGAAGATGTACCATCCTTGCATCCCTGTGATGAACCCCACTTGTTCATGATGGATGATCTTTTTGACGTATTTTTGAATTCGGTTTGCTAATATTTTGTTGGGTATTTTTGCATCTATGTTCATAAGGGATATTGGTCTGTAATTTTCTTTTTTTGTGGTGTCTTTGCCTGGTTTTGGTATTCGAGTGATGTTGGCCTCGTAGAAGGAGTTTGGAAGTATTCCTTCCTCTTCTACTTCTTGGAAAACTTTAATGAGGATGCATATTAGGTCTTCACTAAATGAAGTTAATTTTTAATCTATGGATTACATTCGGTAAATATTAATCTTATAAATGCTTATAAACTTAAAATAGGCAAAATCTAAATTATCTCAAACATTAGTTATTTATTTCATAATTTTATATCTTCCAAATATGAAAGGATTTTAAATTTGTAGTTTATTTTAGTAGTGATTAAGTAGATGCATGATATTATAACCCATTACATAATAACCTATATTTAGAATTTCTATGTCTCTAAAAACACAATAAATTAAAAATTTAACAGACCTCTTTTCCAATAAAGTTCTTTTTGATTTTTTAATGACCTACATTATTTCCCCAGAAATATAATCACATGCCAGGGAACAGATTTTCTTTTCAAAATTTCAAAACAATTTTAAGTATAAAAATGTAGATAAAGGCTTAAAATATTTGCTCAGTTGAAAATACCTATCCCTTAGAAATGTAGAGAGAGGGCTTCTCCTTGATAAAGATTTTGGAATAAACCAAGGTTAGAGAAAAAAAATCAACCAAATGGAGGGCATTTTTACCAACAAAATGAACTCTATGTTTCACCATCAGATTGTGTCATGCCTACTGGTTGGAAGAAATAGATCTGCTAAAGGGAAAGAAAGCTACTCTTGTAAATTTAAACAAGTCAAATTACCAAGGAATCTAGCAGTCTCCCATATCTTTAAATGTGAAACTTCAGAAATAAACTCCTAAGAGATATAACTGCTGATTTTGGGGGGTTTTGTTACGGTTTTTGTATTTAAGCCTCAACAATGCATATCAATTAGCCATGCCTGGGCCAACTATAATGAGAGAAAATTAGTCAAGTTATTTTGGCAACCAAGTTTTAAAGCAAAAAAATAAATTTAAGTGTTTGTATTTTAAGTCATTTGCTTGTCCATGTCCAGTGTTATTCCAGCACATTTGTTATAGAACATACTGATTTCCATGAATGCTATTCCTGAGGCACAATAGAAAAGTACTAGGATAGAATGAGTTGATCAAAATCACCTGTCTGAATGGCAAAGAATTTGTAGCCTGGTTCCAATCAATAGCAGCTTAGTAAGCTAAAATAAAGTAGCTTGAGCAGAATGTTGTAAGAGGGCATTAAAAACTGGCTAAAAAAAACATTTTAAATGTCTCCTACTTTTTATTTCCAGACTTCTAAGTAGTTTCCCCTCCCATAGAGTATGTATTTTATTGTAAATATATATTTAGGTGTCTTTGCCTCTAGACCAGTTTTGTCAGCACAGAGACTACATCTATCTTACATACCCTAGCAATTATCCCAAGCATCAAGCTTAGTGCTGAACATACACAGCTATTCTTTAAATAGTCAGTTATTGAATAAATAATGAAAACATGTATCATTTAAGGAAAAGTGTCATGTAGTTATCTTTTTTGCATGGACAGGCTTCCTGTCAGGTCTTCTTGTTGCTTAACAGTATGACGTCTTACTCAACAATCATTGGATCACGTAGGGGGAACTTTAAGGATTTGTGTTGTCTGTGCCCAACCCCAGGAGAACTGACACAGAGTTTGTGGAGTAGAACCTCAGCACTGGTATATCTTAAAGTCCCCTAGTTAATTCCAGTGGATAACTAGATTGACAACACTACTCTAGAAGGAGAAACTGATAAAACCTAAGTGTATGATCCATCAATAATGAAAAACATATAGATACATAGTTGTAAGAGATGTTTGTGTCCTTAGATATATTATTTAAACTTTGTCATTGTGAGAGTAAATTGGAATAAATATACTTGCCTCAGGTGAGACTGCTTTGGAAAAAATATTACAAAAAAATTATGAGGTCTGTTTTCTGAATTTATTTTTTTTTAAATAAAAATGTTCATAATTTGTACTAATCCAATGATTAATATTAAAAAATTAAATTATTTCCCTTTTCTTCAGACGCAGCTAAGTTTAGGAAGACATCCAATTATTTCAAATTGGTTGGACTACATTCCTTCAACAAGATACAAAGATCCATGTGAACTATTACATCTTTGCAGAATAACCATCAGGGCTCAACTATTGACCAACAATATGCTCCCAAATGGAATATTCTCACTTCTAATTCCTGTTCGTCTACAAAACTACTTGAATTTAGAAAGCTAATAATACATGTCTTTTTCCTGAGTTCTTAAGGATGCCCACCATTGTATGGTCTAGAAATTAATAAACTATTAACTGCATGCAAATTTTTATTGCATTGAACATTCCACTAGAAAATCCATACTCACATGCACACTAACTGAGTTAATTTTAAAACAACATATGGCTCTTCTCATTACCTTTATATACAGTGGAACAAATTATATGCATTTTTTTATACTTCAGATTTACACTCTTAATCTGTACTTAAAAGTTGTTTTGCCTCACAGCATTCTTGCTGTTGTGGAAATTTAGGTCATATTAATGTTCTGAACTCTGAATCTCATTATTAGTATGTTGTAAGCTGGTGCTTATTATTTTACATTGTGTATTCATAGAAAATATATTTATTGAGGTCTTTTGTAAATAAAATATTGTGCTTGGTAGTAGGGAATAATCAAGCAGGGTAAAACATGATCTCTTCCTTGAGAAGAATTTACAACTCTGTAGCAGCCTTATTTGCAAATAATACAAGGTGAAGAACTAGTCAACTAAAGGGTAGGGGTCAGGGTAGGATGACAGAAATAGATTATATTTGGAAATAATCGGCCTTAAATTATATTATGAAGCTTTGGTGTTTTGGTATATGATACCTTCAAATACTAGTCCAGAAGTGTTCTTTTAAATTGAGATATAATTGATTATAAAATTACATTAGTTTCAGGTGTCTAACATAATGCGTCCATATATGTATACATTGTGAAATGATTACAGTAAGTCTAGTTAATGTTCATCACTACACAGTTACAATTTTTTTATGATGAAGATTTACTCTCTTAGCAAATTTCAAATCTACAATACATTATTATTAACTATAGTCACCATTTTGTACCTTACATACCCAGGACTTACTCTATAACTGAGAGTTTTTACCTTTTGACCACCTTTGCCCATTTTGTCCACCCGGAATTATATGAATTTTGATACAGAGTAATTTTGATCCAACATTATATCAAAATGAAAATATCACTTAGATATCTGTTTTTGTTAGCTTAAAATATAGAATTTATTCTACTACAAGTTTTTAGTTCTTTTCTTTTTTAATATATAGGGTACCTGACTTTTCTCTATATAACTACATGGTCAAACTATTACAACACAAAGATGAGAATTGGGAGACAGTTCTTCATGGTTCACTCACGTTTTTGCCTTCTTGTAAGAAGAGGCACTGACTGCCTTATTCTTGACTACCTTTTTAAGAATGTTTCTGTAGTGAGCAACACCCTTGAAAGATATAGTGTTTTCAATGAGCAGAGGGCAAGTTTGCACAATGTCTACTACAATAAAGGTAATGTCTTCCTCTAGGGAAAAAGTCAAGCAGGTTTGCTTGAAGCACATTATAAAAGATTGGAATTTCCCAAGCTTGAGGCTCCTCAGCTGAACAAAAATCCACTGTGTGCACATCTACCTGGACTACTCCATGTCTTAGAGGATTGGGATACATGTAACCAACACAAACATGAAACTCAAATTGCACATTATGCTGTTAGTAATGAAGTCTTTTGTCTACTGACAGCAAACATGAAACTAGTGCACTAAACTTCTGCTTTGTGGGTAAGATAGGCCCCAGACCCTTCCCAGTTCTTTTTTTTTTTAATTGAGGTATGTACAACATAATTCGGTATTATGACACGATCACCACAGAGAGGATTAAAGATGGTGGTGTGAGAGGTAAGGCAGAGAACTCCTTGCAAAACCACAAATAGTATGAAAATATAGTTATTTAATACAACACATAAAATAGCAACAGAAAAGGCTGAACCAGACTACATACAGACATCACGAACAGAGCAGACCTCATGAAACAGGGTAATGTAGGAAAGCCTTGATCCAGTGGGACACAAGCCCTTCCTCCAGCCCGGCAGTAGAAAGAGAAATGGAGCAGGGAGGGGGTGGAAGCCTAGGACTACTGAACACCTAGCCCTGGAGATCTGCTTTGCGAGCAGAAACCTACTCTATGTGGTGCTCTGGAAGTTGGGGAGCTGGGATAGGTGGAGTGCCTGAGACACTGACATTTCCGCCTGTTTGTGGAGGACAGGATCCACATCCAGCTGCTCTGTGACAGAGGAAAAGCAGGCGGTCTGAGAGGGCTGCTGAAAGGGCAGGGGTTGCACAGAGCTTGCTGTGTGGGAGAAGGGAGAGCTAGAGAAGGTTGTCGGAGCATGCTCTGCCCAGGAGGTTGGGAACTTTGAGGAGTTTCAGGTGCTCCATTCCCATGGCTGGCTGCTCATCTCCGAGGCTCCCCACTGTGACATGCAGCCTGCCAAGCCTTCCTCCTGGCCTGCAGTCACAGTGCTGGCGTCAGGACAGCCAGAGGGAGGCCCCACCTATATCAGCTAGAGACGCCGAGCACAGACACTTCCACCTGTGTGCTAGGCCCACTGGCTGTGATACTGGAGACAGGCACCGCAGATGGGAATCAGGAAACAGATCTTTCCTCCCCCCCAGGCATCACCTCTGCTCCCCAATGACCCCCAACCTCACTCTAGGGGCTGAGCAGCTCCACAGACTGGAGCTTCTGGGCACTAGAGGCACCACAGAGAAATATGAAATGTCAAAAGAACCTGGTTCAGACCAAAATCTCCATACCCCAGAAAAAGGGACAAATGAAACTGAACTCACCAATCTTCCTGAAAGTGAGTCCAAAATAAAAATTATAAACATGCTTATGGAGGTACAGAAAAATATTCAAGAACTCAGGAACGAATTTAAGACAGAGATTCAATCATTAAGAAATTCCATATCTGAAATGAAACTTATAATGGAGGGATTTAAAAGCAGGTTAGATGTAGTAAAAGATATGGTAAATGGAATAGAAATTAGAGAAGATGAATACAAAGAAGCTGAGGCACAGAGAGAAAAAAGAATCTCTAAGAATGAAGAATATTGAGAGAACTTTGTGACCAATCCAAATAGAATAATATTCACATAATAGGGGTACCAAAAGAAGAAGAGAGAGATAAAGGGATAGAAAGTGTCTTTGAGGAGGCAACTGCTGAAAACTTCCAAAACCAGGGGAAGGAGATAGTTTCTCAAGCCATCGCGATGCACAGAGCTCCAAACACAAGGGACCTAAGGAAGACAACATCAAGACATATAATAATTAAAATGGCAAAGATCAAGGATAAAGACAGACGTTTGAAAGCAGCTAGAGAGAGAAAAAAGATCACATACAAAGGAAAACCCATCAGGCTACCATCAGACTTCTTAACAGAAACGTTGCAGGCCAGAAGGGAATGGCATGATATATTTAATGCAATGAAACAGAAGAGCCACGAACCAAGAATATTCTACCGAGCAAGATTATCACTTAACAATTTCCAGATGAGCAAAAGCTGAATTTATCTCCCACAAACCACTTCTACAGTGCATTTTGGAGGGACTTCAATAGATGGAAGTATTCCTAAGGCTAAATAGATGTCACCCAAGGTATAGACAAAGAGTACAGAATATGATTCATAACATACAAAGAATGGAGGAGGAAAAAAAAGAACCTTTAGGTTGTGTTTGTAATAGCATAGGAAGTGAGTAAAACGTGACTGTTAGAGAGTAAGGGAATTACCCTTCAACCTTTGGTAACCACGAATCTAAAGCCTGCAATGGCAATAAGTACATACCTATCGATAATCACCCTAAATGTAAAGGGTCTGAATGAACCAATTAAAAAACATAGAGTCACTGAATGGATAAAAAAACAAGACCCATCTATATGGTCCCTACAGGAGACTCACTTCAAACCCAAAGACATACACAGACTGAAAGTAAAGGGATGGAAAAAGATATTTCATGCAACTAATAGGGAGAAAAAAGCAGGAGTTGCAGTACTTGTATCAGACAAAATAGACCTCAAAATAAATAAAGTAACAAGAGACAAAGAAGGACATTACATAATGATAAATGGTCAGTCCAACAAGAGGATATAACTATCATAAATATCTATGCACCCAATATAGGATCACCTACATATGTGAAACAAATACTAACAGAATTAAAGGGGGAAATAGAATGCAATGCATTCATTTTAGGAGACTTCAACACACCACACACTCCAAAGGACATATCAACCAGACAGAAAATAAGTAAAGAGAGAGAGGCACTGAACAACGTATTAGAACAGATGGACCTAATGGACATCTACAGAACACTCCATTCAAAATAACAGGATACACATTCTTCTCAAGTGCACATGGAACATTTTCAAGAATAGATCATATATTAGGCCACAAAAAGAACGTCAGTAAATTCAAAAAAACTGAAATTATACCAACCAGCTTCTCAGATCACAAAGGTATGAAAGTAAAAATAAATTACACAAAGAAAATGAAAAAGCCCACAAACACATGGAGACTTAATAACATGCTCCTAAATAATCAATGGATCAATGAACAAATAAAAACAGAGATCAAGCAATATATGGAGACAAATGACAATAATAATTCAACACCACAAAATCCCTGGGATGCAGCGAAGGCCATGCTAAGAGGGAAATATATTGCCATACAGGCCTACCTCAGGAAAGAAGAACAATCCCAAATGAACAATCTAAACTCAGAATTAATGAAAGTAGAAAAGGAAGAACAAATGGGGCCCACAGTCAGTAGAAGGAGGGATATAATAAAGATTAAAGTAGAAATAAATAAAATTGAGAAGAATAAAACAATGGAAAGAGTCAATGAAAGTAGAAGCTAGTTCTTCAAGAGAAGAAACAAAACAGATAAACCCCTAGCCAGACTTATTAAGAAAAAAGAGAGCCTACACACATAAATAGAATCTGAGATGAGAAAGGAAAAATCACTACGGACACCACAGAAAAACAAATAATTAAAAGAGATTACTATTAAAAATTATATGGTAACAAACAGGATAACCTAGAAGAAATGGAAAACTTTTTAGAAAATACAACCTTCCAGGCTAACCCAGGAAGAATAAGAAAATCTGAATAGGCCAATTACTAGCAAAGAAATTTAATTGGTAATCAAAAAACTACATAAGAACAAAGTACCTGGACCAGATGGTTTCACTGCTGAATTTTATCAAACATTTAGTGAAGACCTAATACCCATCCTCATTAAAATTTTCCAAAAAGTAGAAGAGGATGGAGTACTCCCAAACTCATTCTATGAGGCCAACATCACTCTAATACCAGAACTAGGCAAAAACACCACAAAAAAAGAAAATTACAGACCAATATCCCTGATGAACATAGATGCAAAAATATTCAACAAAATATTAGCAAACCGAATTCAAAAATACATCAAAAAGATCATCCATATGATCAAGTGGGATGCAAGGATGGTACAACATTTGAAAATCCATCAACATCATCCACTACATCAACAAAATGAAGGACAAAAACCACATGATCATCTCCATAGATGCTGAAAAAGCATTTGACAAAATTCAACATCCATTCATGATAAAAACTCTCAACAAAATGGGTATACAGGGCAGGTGCATCAACATAATAAAGGTTATATATGACAAACCCACATCCAACATTACTCTTAAACGCGAGAAGCTGAAAGCTTTTCCTTTAAGATCAGGAACAAGACAAGGATGCGCACTTTCCCCACTTTTATTCAACATAGTTCTTGAGGTCCTAGCCACAGCAATCAGACAATACAAAGAAGTAAATGGCATCCAGATTGCAAGGAAGAAGTTAAACTGCCCCTCTTTGCAGATGACATGATATTGTACATAAAAAACCCTAAAGAATCCACTCCAAAACTACTAGATCTAATATCTGAATTCAGCAAAGTTGCGAGATATGAAATTAATACACAGAAATCTGTGACATTCCTATACACTAACGATGAACTAGCAGAAACAGAAATCAGGAAAACAATTCCATTTACAGCTGCATCAAAAAGAATAAAATACCTAGGAATAAACCTAACCAAGGAAGTGAAAGACTTATACTCTCAAAACTACAAGACACTCATGAGACAAATTAAAGAAGATACCAATAAATGGAAACAAATCCTGTGCTCATGGATAAGAATAATTAACATTGCCAAAATGGCCATCCTTCCTAAAGCAATTTACAGATTCAATGCAATCTGTATCCAAAATACCAGGAGCATTCCTCAATGAACTAGAGCAAATAGTTCTAAATTTCATATGGAACCACAAAAGACCCCAAATAGCCAAAGCAATCCTGAGAAGGAAGAATAAAGCAGAGGGAGTTATGCTCCCTGACTTCAAGCTCTACTACAAAGCCATAGTAATCAAGACAATTTGGTACTGGCACAAGAAGAGACCCATAGTCCAATGGAACAGACTATAGAGCCCAGATATAAACCCAAGCATATATGGTCAATTAATATACAATAAAGGAGCCATGTACATACAGTGCGAGAAATGACAGCCTCTTCAACTGCTGGTGTTGGCAAAACTGGACAGCTACATGTAAGAGAATAAAACTGGATTATTGTCTAACCGCATACACAAAAGTAAACTCAAAATGGATCAAAGACCTGAATGTAAGTCATGAAACCATAAAACTTAGAAAAAAATATAGGCAAAAATCTCTTGGACATAAACATGAGCAACTTCTTCATGAACAAACAAAATGAACAAAGGGCAAGGGAAACAAAAGCAAAAATGAACAAGTGGAACTATATCAAAATAAAAAGCTAGTGTATGGCAAAGGACACCATCTGTAGAACAAAAAGACATCCTATAAAGTATGGGAGAATATATTCAAAAATGACATATCTGATATGGGGTTGACATCCAAATTATATAAAGAACTCACACACCTCAACAAACAAAAAGCAAATAATCCAATTAAGAAATGGGCAGAGGACATGAATAGACACTTCTCCAATGAAGGAACTCAGATGGCCAACAGGCACATGAAAAGATGCTCCACATCCCTAATCATCAGAGAAATGCAAATTAAAACCACAATAAAATATCACCTGACACCAGTTAGGATGGTTAACATCCAAAAGACAACAACAACAAATGTTGGCGAGGATGTGGAGAAAGGGGAACCCTCCTACACTGCTGGTGGGAATGTAAATAATTCAACCACTGTGGAAAGCAGTATGGAGGTTCCTCAAAAAGCTAAAAATAGAAATACCATTTGACTCAGGAATTCCACTCCTAGGAATTTACCCCAAGAATGCAGCAACCCAGTTGAAAAAGACATATGCACCCCTATGTTTATTGCAGCACTGTTTACAACAGCCAAGAAATGGAAGCAACCTAAGTGTCCATCAGTAGGTGAATAGATAAAGAAGATGTCATACATATACACAATGGAATATTATTCAGCCATAAGAAGAAAACAAATCCTACCATTTGCAACAACATGGATGGAGCTAGAGGATATTATGCTCAGTGAAATAAGCCAGGCAGAGAAAGACAAGTATCAAATGATTTCACTCATATGTGGAGTATAAGAACAAAGAAAAAACTGAAGGAACAAAACAGCAGCAGACTCACAGAACTTAAGAATGGACTAACAGTTATCAAAGGGAAAAGGTTTGGGGAGGATGGGTGGGAAGGGAGGGATAAGGGGGAAAAAGGGTCATTATAATTAGCATGTATAATGTAGGGGGCAGCGATATGGGGAAGGCAGTATAACACAGAGAAGACAAGTAGTGATTCTTTAGCATCTTACTACGCTGATGGACAGTGACTGTAATGGGGTATGTGATGGGGATTTTATAATGGGGGGAGTCTAGTAACCATAATGTTTATGTAATTGTACATTAATGATAGCAAAATAAAAAAAATCTTTTATCATAAGCACGTAGAATTTTTTTCTGGACACACCTCACCAGGAAAGGGAAACAAAATTAAAAATGTACAGGTGGGACTACAGTAAATTAAAAAGGTTCTGTACAGCAAAGTACACCATCAGCAGAACAAAAAGGCAACCTAGAGTATGGGAGAATATATTTATAAATGATTTATCCGATATGGGGTTAACATCCGAAATTTATAAAGAACTCATACAACTCAACACCAAAAACACAAATAACCCAAGTAAAAAATGGAAGACCTGAACAGACATTTTTTCGAAGAAGAAATACAGAGAGCCAACAGGCACATGAAAAGATGCTCCACATCGCTAATCATCAGGGGAATGCAAATCAAAACCACAATGAGGTATCACCTCACACCATTTAGAATGCCCATTATCAAGAAATAACAAGTGTTGGCAAAGATGTGGAGAAAAGGGAAACGTCCTAAACTGCTGGTGGGAATGAAATTGGTGCAGCCACTGTGGAAAGCAGTACGGAGGTTATTCAAAAAACTAAAATTAGCAATACCATATGACCGAGAAATTCCATTTCTAGGAATTTACCAAGATGAAACAAAATCCCTGATTCAATAGATCTGTGCACCCTTATATTTACTGACACATTATTCATAACAGCTAAGATATGAATGCAACCAAAATGTCCATCAATAGATGAATGGATAAAGAAGAGGTGGTACATAGACACAACAGAATATTATTCAGCCATAAAGGAGAAAAAAATCCTGTCATTTGTGACAGCATGGATAGACCTGGAGGGTATTATGCTAAGTGAAATAAGCCATGTGGAGAAAGACAAATACCATATGATTTCACTTACTTGTGTAATATAGAAGCAAAACAAAACAGCAGTAGACTCATAAACACTGAAAAGTGACTAGTGGTTACCATGATGGGGGGGTTGGGGTGGATGGGTGGAGATGGTGAGTGGAATAAAGGGGCACAAAAATTCTCAATCACAATATAAGCTGTTCATGGGGATGGTAGTACAGCATGGATGATATAGCCAATGGTTCTGTAACAGCTTTCTATGTTGACGGACAATAACTGCACTAGCTGAGGTGAGGATTTAAGAAAGTAGATAACTATTGAACCACTGTGTTGTATACTTGAAACTTATATAAGACTGTATATCAACTATAGTTCAATAAAAAAATAAATAAATAAATAAATAAAATACATTTAAAAAATAGAAAAAATTGACAATACCAATTGCTAGAGAACATGTGGGACAACTGAAACTCTCCAACACAGCTGGTGGGAATGCAAAGCAGTATAGCCACTCTGGAAAATAGTCTGGTGGCTTCTTATGAAGTTAAACATAAACTTACAGTATGATAGAACCATTCCACTCTTGTTTAACCTAGATAAATTAAAACTTAACAATTATACAAAAATTTGTACACCAATGTTTTTTAACACTTTATTCATAATTGCCCAAAACTGGAAACCCACTTGTCATTCAATGAATGAATAGACAAACTGGGGTGTACACAAACAATGGAATAATAGTCAGCAAAAGAAAGGCACAACTTGGATAAATTGAAAATGCATTATGCTGAGTAAAAGAAGCCAGTTCAAAAAGTTTCATGCTATATGATTCTATTTGTTGGACATTCTGGAGAAAAAAACAGAAAACTATAGGAAAAGAATGCTTAACCGTCCCAGTGATTGCTAGGTTAAAGTTAGGGCTCAGGGAAGGATCTGACTACAAAGCGAGTACTGAGGAAATTATTTGGAGGTGATAGAACTGTTCAGGATCCTGATTTTGCTTGTGGTTCCATGAATTCATAAACATGCTAAAATTCATAAAACTGCTCACTAAAAAAGGGTTAATTTTACTGTAAAATATATTACTTCCTAAGCACAAGGATAGGCTGGGTAGCTACCCTCTTCCTCTACTCCTATATAGCTTACTCGTAGCCATCAAAATTCTACCTTATGTGAGGAGAACAGACTAAAAAAATGGTTTTAAGTTAGAAACTGAAGGAGTTTGCTATAATATTATGAACACTTATATTAAAAGGCTAAATTATGAGATAATGATCTACAATTTTAGAAAAGGCAAAGGCAAAGAAGTAGAGCCAATAGACCTTAAAATTAAAGAATGGACTGTCTCCCTAGTATTCAGCTCTATTCTATAATATCCTGACATAATTACATCTTCATTTAATTTTTTGAATGTTTCTGCAGCACACAAAACAATGGAGTAAAAATTAAATACTAAGAAGACATAAAGCTATTTTTATTTCAGTATTCCAAATGTAAAATAAAAGGGTTTAAAGTTATTGCAGAAAAAACTCTAAATAATTAAAAGTTTGGTGGAATCTAATATTGGGGTTAAATCTAAAGGGAAGTTAATATATTTGAGGAAATAATACTCAGCATACTTAACACTTTGCATCTGGTTTTATTTGCCTATGTCCCTCTGCTTTCTATTTCTCCTCCCCTTTCTTCCCTACCCTTTCAAATAATCTGCCACCAACTTTTTCCTCCTACCTCAGTGCATTCTAGAAATATGCTACAAGGCTAAATTATCTGCTTTTAGGAATAAGTGCATAAAATGTAATTCATTTCAAAGGCTTTGAATTAAAATGTGTCTAACTATCAAATTCAAACTCCAAATAATTTCCTCAGTACTTCCTTTGTAGTCAAATCCTTCCCTGAGCCCTAACTTTAACCTAGCAATCACTGGGAATGGTTAAGCATTCTTTCCCTATAGTTTTCTGGTTTTTCACCATAATGTCCAACAAACGGAAT
>JAVSCE010017397.1:0-52447 GCA_032199065.1 Smutsia gigantea
ACTATTAAGTGTCTTCTGATAAGGATTTCTGGCTGACAGTGCCAGGAAAAATAGCTTTTACCATTCAGTATTGATGTTGAAATATTGATAAGCACTAAATGAAAACAATAGCAAACATATTCATCTATATTTTACATAGCATTGTATTCTGTATAATGTACAGGATCTAATATTATGTGCATTCAATAAATATTGAAAAAGATCAAATTTTCACTCATCTATAAGTTCCTAGTAAGTGACCCCTATGTATAGGTTAGTATGCTAAATATTATACAGTATGTAGTAAATAGAGAAGATGAATGTGTGACTTCTTTAATTTCAGGAAATATAAGTTTGACACTCTAATTGTGATTTTAATATTTCAGTAATTTTTAGCATATACACAAGTTTTCTTTAAACACAATTATTTAGTGTGCCAAATACTTACCTGTCATTTTATAGTTCTCAAGACTTCAGTGACCCAAAATATAATTTTACCTATTTACTTAGGATTATCAAGTCATGCAAGTGTAAAAAATACAAACCAGAGCCTGAATAAATTAAGAAAGAGAATAAGACCTGTTTGGATGAACAAGCACTTTAATTTCCTAAAAATATATCCTAAAGAGAGGAAATATTAAATAGGCTGGTCAGTTTCTATATTTACTTTAATTTTTAATGCCTTTTTCTTTGTAGTTCTCAAAACGTTTCTCTTATGCACAGAGAACAAAAGAAGAATCATCCTGCAGATAATTTTTATAATTTCATCAGCTGGTAGCAGAGGACCACTTGCTTAGTGGATAAAGTGTTGGCTTTATATTCTAAAGGACAACTTCAAATCCTGTTAAGGTTATATTTTTATTAAAATTTCCATTAATTTTTCCATCAATGTGATTCTAGATTAATATTAATTAATTCTTACCATTTTTTGAAGAAATAAATGGAGGCATATCTGATTCAAAGTTAAACAAGACACAATTCAGCCTTTCTTGGTAACCCTTTCCTGGGTTCAGAATTGGTTGGGGAGAAAGGGAATAAGATATCTTTAATGGCATTTTATTGAACTTAGCAATTTAAATTAGTCTACCCTGATTTTTGAAGATATCAAATTACCATATGGATGATGTCTTTCTCATCAAATCTGGCTCTTATTGTTTACCAAAAAAATGACAAAGGTAATTTTTAATGTTGGGTGTAGTACTTATATGTATGAGTTGTTGATATTAATGAGAGTTCTGGGATGAGGTCTCTCTATGCTAAGAACTGCTATATCAACAAATAGATTAATATTATAGGAACTGACAACAGAAACCACTGGCATTGCTACTCTGGAGTTTTAATTATTATTATAGCCAATGAAAACTGTATCCAGGAAGAGCATAATCTTTATGCTCCCTGGGGAATTCTGGGATATTAAGAAGGGCCCCCAGGTATCCTACTGGCATTAAGATTTTAAAACTCTTAAGATACTTAGGCAAGAGGACTTTGGTACTGATAGGACAGTTCTGAGTCATTGGAAACAGTCTTTTAAAGACAGATGTGTGGCAAAGGATTGTTACAAGCTTTGGGAAGGGAATGTTATTCAAAGTGGAATGCAAACTTACCCTAAAATTCTCAGTTTAAGTGATTAATTTGAATATCCCATTCTTGGAAGTGCTGCAGAACCAAATAAAGTTCATGTTCATCTTACCTTGATCATCCAACAGTGATGGGGAGTTTGCAGTATTCTAAGATTTAGAGAGGGATGCAGGGCCTACGTTCTGGAACTTAGCCATGTGATGTTCAACTTTATAAGGGATGTCTAATGGTCAATATTGCTTTATAACTTACTTTCCTGTTTTCTGTTACCTGTCATGAAGAGAGGTTTTTAACCTCTTGTAAAAAAAAGGATGCTGTAGAAATATATCAAAATATAATGCTGGATATGACAGATCAAAAAGAAAGGACAAAAACACACCAAAAAGCATGTGTTAAATATTTTATGTTACATATTGAGATGCTTGTATAGTAAGAGAGCTGTTAGACTATTATTTTTACCAATAATATTAAGAGCCAACATTTATTGGACATTTTCTTTGTGATGGTCAATGCCAAGAGCTTTAAATCTCACATAACCCTCACAGCCACCATATCAGGAAGGCATTATTATTTTTCCCATTTTAAAGATAAGAAAACTGAGGTTTAGGGAGGTCAATTAGAAAAGACTACGTATTTCTCAAACAGTGGAACCAGGCAGTGACAATCTCAAAACGTCTATGTAGAAATTCTCAAAAGTAACAGTGTTTGCTGGAAAGAGAAATGAAAGTAGTGTTTTCAGAGAGAAACAAAAATATTGAGAATATATTAATTGTCCATGTCACAAGTTGGGAGAGGAGGTACAGAGTCGCCTCTTGCCATTTTCTGCAGCCAGGATTATTACACTAAGGATAAAATGTTCTAGCAACCCCTAGATTGACATCCCCATGCAAAAGAGTAGAAAAAAAGTTCATCATGCCCAAATCTCCTCAAAAAACACATGCATTCCATATGGGCTGGGTGATCCAGAGCAGGGGTTCAGCACTTTTTCTTTAAGATTGGATTTCATTCTGCTAACAGCATGTTGGCTGAGTGCCCATTAGCAGGCAATTAAGACTTTGTGCTTGCCTGCATTTTAGTAGCTCTCCTCATGAGCATGCAGCCACATGGGAGCAGAAGCTTTGCCAGCACGGGTCACGGTCTGGACCCAGCATCAGGAGAGCTTCTACACTCTGAGGACTCATAGTCTTCTGGGAAGTTGAGGAGAGGATGGATAATTGATTGGCTGCACGCATGACAGAAGATCAAGAAGGGAATTGTTAAGAAATGGAACCTGTAGAGAAATACCAAAAGTGGAGGTAAGAGAAGAAAGTGGCATGCTATCAAGGAACCTAAAGAAAAGGGATAGAAATCAATGTCTGAAAAGTAGGAAGTAATTGCGTTAAATAAAAAGGAGATAAAAACTGGACGGGTAACGAGAGTTTCTTACCGTTGAATGTGGATGGTGCCCTCATTAATTATTTTTTATAAGCAACACACAAGTGCCGAGCACCTAAACTGGGCCAGGTGCAGGGCTGGGGACATGAAGGTGAGTGAGATACCTTCATGGGAAGACGGGCAAGGGGAAAAGTAGATTCGCCACGCGTCAGTCTCAGTGGCTGACCTGCCGTCCGTATAGATGCTTATGGAAATGGCGGCAGTGCAGCCATACTACTGCCTCACTTTATTTTGTGCCTGGAAAGAAAGGATTTGACCCAGGTCGGCCTAAGGTGTGCCTGAAAGAATTAGAAAGCTTTATACAAAGATGAAATAGCCTCCATGGGAGGGCAAGCTGTTTACATCTGAAAATGAAAGAGGCCAAATCAATGGTTTTAAATCTGATTAGTCAAGATCTCCTGGGCATGATTTTTCTGTACAGATGTCCACTCCCTACTCCTGGCGGTTCTGGTTCAATAGGTCTAACCAGATATAATCTCATGATGTAAACATTGCCCTGAACAATCGTGAGAAGAACTGATATCACAAAAACAATGTTTCCCTCTTCACAATAGCCTTTGTGTGGATTAAAGGAAGAACTACTGTCCTACTGGCTTTATCTTCATATCATCTATAAAAATCCAAATGCATAGAAAACTATCCTTCAAATTATTAATATGGCCCCTTATGCAAGCAATCTCACTGGTGTATATAAGCAAATTTATGCACATTCTTTTCTGAGTTAGATCTATTGCATGAACTGAAGCAAAAATAAATAGAATCAGTAATTTATACTTTCTTACTACTTGAAAAGTTGAGCATAAACGAGGTGTATATGGAGCAGTATTCTCACCACTAACTACATGTTTTGACTCTAGACCTTTAGATGACATGCAAAAATTACAACTTTATGAAAGTCATGGTCTGGATAAAAAAGAATTATAAAATATTTTTAATATGCTAAAAGATCTGAGTCATAAAAATTATTGGATTTAAAACACAATTTTTAGTAATATAAATCTTTGCTTAATTAAAATATTATGCAAATGCCTAACATGCTAAAAAATGTTGAAGATTGGAACAGTTTAGGGCAGAACGGGTATAGGGGTCCAGAGGCACCTTTTTGTTCACCATTTTATCTAGAACAGGAGTGCCTAACCCCCTCTTCAGATCTCTGGAATTCACAGAGTACAGATGGAAAACAGAGTACCCTATTGAAAATTTTATTTCCAAGTAAATTCCCACAAATTGGATATTATAATGGATTCCAATAGATATGTGAGTTTAATCCCTGAAGAGTTATTTGCTTGAGTTAAATCTCCCATTAGCTTAGGCAAGCTAAGAGACTATGCACATGTGGCTGAATCTGCCTCTGGGTCACTGTAGTGGGGAAAACCAAATAATGTAAATAAAGAACAGGGGCCTATTTGTCAAACCCTACTAGGTTTGAATCTCTAATATCCATGTGCCAGTTAAATTACCTTGAGCAAGTTAATGAAACTTCCCCAGTCTTCTTCCCTTGCCTGTAAAGTGAGGATAATTTCTACCTTTCACTCTGATGGAGATTAGTCTTTAGCAATGAGACTGACACATGCTGTTTTAGGTCTGGTTAGGAATTTGGGAAATTGCTCTAACTCCTTTCGGTCTATTCAGGGCTTAGTCTTTCTTTCCTCTATACTAAATGGGCTCCTTGTGATACAAAAGAATTAATAATGGGCTTCTGTAAGCAAGAAATTGCTACTACTTTTACCATAGAACTGAGGGAAATATCTTATTAAACTCCAAGTTCTCTGATACATTGGTCACATGTCAGTACATATCATTATTTACTATGGTCTTGAAATATGTTTATCTGATAATGATTGCATTAGGTAGATCTTGTTACAAAGCCCTGCACTTTCAATATGCTCAAGCAAATCCGCACCTCCAAGCCAGTCAGATGAATCTGAAGTTGGCAAAGGAAAAAGTAAAACTCCCTGGGTGAAGTATGGCTGTTGTGTGTATAAGCGAGTATGTGTGTGTGTGTGGGAATGTGTGTGCTTATGAGCATGTGTGCCTATCCCCCAGGGAACACAGGACAAAACAACAATGATAACAAAAACTACAACTGTGGTTGCCCCATAGGTAGGAATTCCATAATATTTTTGAGATTTATTTTTAAACTGATCCAGGCATAAGAAAGGATTGCTTAGTTTGCACAGTTTGTTTCATGTTGTTTCCAAGAAAGTAGTGCAGTGACACATGGTACATATCTAGCTCTTGTAAAATGACCAGATTTTTCTGAAACATAAGTGCAGTGTAAGTGTGGATGGATGCAACTGAAATAATTATATTTCTTTATAGATAATCTATATTTCTTCCAGGTAAGACACCATCACCTGTTTAATCAAATACTTCAAGACTGAGAGAAAAACTCCCTTGAATTCTGTCCTATGAATGCACTTCACCAGGATTTTCCAAGCACCCAGTGCAGAGAACCTAAACATTTTATTTTGGCAAGAGAAGCTTTATAGAAATATTTGCAATATTTTGTGCTAATCCCTCCACAAGTCACTTTGGTGTGGCAAATATTTGTTCTAGCAGACTTTACTACAGTTACAGAGTACATCAATCTGTTGTTTTAACCTTTTGAAAAGAACCCTTGTGTCTTCTTAAAGGAAATAAAGAGTCATTGATGAAGCCTTTTAAGTTTTCAACTTCTTTGCAATAAGGTGCCTGGAAGAGAAATCAGCACATTATCTCAAGGGAATGGATTAAAGGGAATGTACTGCATCTCTGCTTACTTTCGTGGCTCATCCCTTTATAGATATGAGGGACCTAAAAAGTAAATTGTGGTCAAAAAGAACAAACACATTTATTAGAGCAGTTAGAAAAGACTGTTTTGATATTTGCCAAGTTCCTTCTCAAAAACATGTTTGGCAGCTACCATATGACATGGCCTGCCCGGAGTTGATTTTGATGAAACCTCTGGGATGTGTTAAAAAGTAAACCAGAGCAAATCACGTACTGGAAAGCATAACTCAATCAAGGAAAAATGTATGATTAAGGGTGACATGGGCAAGGAAAGCTTTGCCAGAGCTCAGGGTAAATATTTGTATCAGTGTGAAGAGAAAGCTTCGTGACGCTGATGTCAACCAGCTGGAATTTTCATTGTTTATAAACTTTTGTTGTTAGAGTTGAATTCTGGCAGAAAAGGTACCAAAGAAAGAGCTATTTCCCAGCATGAAAGTTTGAACTGTGATAAGGCAGCTTGACTAGATATGAATGCAATGATGCAAAGTTTCAGCCATTTTTCCCTTCCAGAATTCTCTTGCCAAGAAACAACCTTCTTGCCTTAATCCCACTTTGACAAAATCCATCAGGATCACCAAAAAAGACAAGATTTGTTTTGTTCTGTTCTGTTCTGTGTTATAAGGGCTTATGGCTTCTTCTTCTGTGGTAGGGAGATCAGAAAATGGATAAGAATCTAAATGTCTTTTTGTTCATGTTTTTTTTCTACAGAAGATTATCACATGAATCAGGGATTTTAATGATCAAAAATAAATGTCTTAGGGTTGAAACCAATTTTTTGAATAGTGCCCACTAACTTCATGATGCTGAGCTATTTATTTTTACCCCATTATAGGTCATTTCACATTTTTAAACTGAATAGTTCATCAAGTTAAAGGATTTGGGCACTTTAACTCACTAACTAGTTATATTAAAAAGAAACCTATATTTTCTCATTCAGCTATTGTTTTACTTTTCAGAACATTGGAAGTAGCCAAAAGTTATAAATCAAACAACATCACAAGGACATGGGCTTGTATAGGAATTAACAGTATTTCAGAACAAATGACTCAACTTTCATAAAGAGTAAGAGATTGGTGGAAACTGACCCCTAACACTTCATCCTTCTTTTCTGAGAAATAAGCGTGCTGGTGGTGCTCTTATTGGCAAAGGAGGACACACCGAGATGTTCCATTTTCGGCCATGGACTTCTACTAGAAGCTTTCTCTGCAGCATGGATATTCTGATGAGTGTCCCTTGCTTCTCTCTCTGGTAGCATGGAGGTGCCAACCTGAACCACTTTCACTGAGCAGTATGTATTGAGTTTCACTGAACAGGAAATAAAGAGAATTTCAAAGTCCCATGAAGTCATCTTTTCTGTTAGTAATGGCCTAAGACACAGCACAATAAGACTTACATAGGTACATTGTTTTTGAAAAGGCTGAACTACATCCATTTGGGAGGAGATCAAACTTGAGGGACTGTGCACTTGCCTCCTCTCTGCCACAGTGAACTGAAGGCCGGTCCTGCCAGGGAAGAAGCAGGTCATATGACAAACATAACCACATTACCCAGCTGCGCTAAGAATAGCAACCAGGCCCCTGCTGGCGTAATTAAGAAATCTTCTCTTCCAGTCTCTGGGCTTTCGAGACCCGGATCACTAACTAATTCCAATTTGGAATGCTTTTTTGATAAGGGTCTTTGTAAAGTAGGCAGTGAGCTGAACATGGAAACCTTTCATTATACGTTTCTGAGCTAGCATGCCCCCCTTGTGAAGTAGAGTCTCTGGGTTACACTGGCCTAGAAATCAGAGTGTGGGTCGGTCTGGGAGCTTAAGAAGTGCCAGTTACCTCCACCTGAAGTCCCACATTTCCATTCCACTGCAGTATACTCACAGTCAATAGAACTCAAAGGAACACATAAAACATAAACACTATACATAAATCTAGAAATCCTACCGTGTGTGGGAACCCTGGGCTCAAACTTAGGTTTTAGATATATTAAGGCACATGCAGATATAAACATAACCAACCTGTCACTGACTTATTCCTTTCTTATCCCCTTCTTACCTCTCAGTGGCAGGACATTCTCTAGGTCATTCTGTGTTGTGGATTGGGACCCTCTGGCATTATATTTTAATTAAATGGTCAGATTATTAATGCATGGAAATCAGTCACTGCTAACCATTTTTCATACATAATGTGCCCATATCAACACTATGACAGCCATATACTAAAGATTGACATGGTCACTTTTTAAAAGAAGTCCTGGCAAATATTTGAGTCAAAGCTCCTTGGGATTATATTAAGGGACTAAGAGGTTAGGTCTCATTGCTGGCTTTTTTCCTCTGCTGTGTAATAACAAAAACCCACTTCGATCCTTTGTTTCTAGGTCTCTTCTAGAGGGTCAGCAGAGGAAATAATCAGTCATATGTTTATAGTATACTAAACATGCATCCAACATTTTGTTAAAAAGGGGGGAGAATTCAGAATCTTTTTTTAAAACGATCCCCATAGCCTAATTCCACATGTTTTGCCAGCCTAATATCTCTTCTTTATGGAATCCTGCCTTCTTATCTTTTGGGAATTCTCCTTCCCTCCGCTTTAACCTTATGCTACTGTGGAAGGTACCAAGTAATAGAATTTTTACCTGTTGCCTAGCTACATTTGATTGATTCAAGTTCAGGAAGTAAGAGTTTTTCCTAGGAATTTCAGGTACAGTAAGAAATCCTAGTTCAGTTTGGATGCTCTCCTGAACAGAGATGCAAACACTGGCCTTGCTGACAGTCTTGTCCCTCATGGTAGACTTGAGAATCAGAAAAAGCCAGAATGCCACAAAAGGAAGGAATGGCATGAGGAGTAGAGATCAATAAAGGATAAAGAGGTGGTTTTCAAGTCCCCGCTACCAACTTACCCAGGCCTACCTATATGCTTTTCCATGAGATACTCAAATGCTGTTAAAAATATAAAAAGGCCCTCCTGCCTAAGTTACTTGAGTTGGGTTTCTATTAGTTGCAGCAGCTGCTAGGGCTTAATTTCTACACCTACTGTCCTCAAACAAATGATGATGGAATTTATTGACTGATTAGTGTGTGCTAGACCATTTACTTTCATTATTTCATGTAATTCCTTTAGGAATCCTGGAACTTCAAACAGCCCTATTTCCATTTTACAGATGAAGAAACTGAAGATCAGAGAGGTTAGCTACTTTATCCATGGTCACACAGTCAGTTATATCAGAGTGAGTCCGAATTCCATCCTCTTGCACAGCTGGCAAATGTCCTTAAGAATCTACTCGAGGAAGAAAAACTTCCCTATATGCAATAGATAGAGAATATAGTCAATTTCTAAATATCATAAGTGCTGTACAATTAAGGAGAAAGGAATGTCAACACAGGAAAGAGTAACAAGAAAAAATGTCCCAAGACAGAACTCTCTCAGTTACAAATGACAAAAAATATGCCCTTCCCTGGGCCGCTGAGGGTCCTATTGATTCCAGACCTCAGAAGTCCAAGAGTCAGTCTTGCTTCACACAAAACTCGATCTAGGACTCAAAGGGGCTCCCTGGGACTCTGTCTTTGTTCCTTGATTTTACTTTGCTCTCTGTTGGTTTCATTCTCAGGAACGGTTTCAACAAGTAGTGTTACTAAGCATGTTCCCAACACATGCAGGACCTGAAAATTTAGATGTGCGGCTTGTGTAAAACGGGGGTCTCTGGCTGAAGTGCTTTCTCCCTCCCCAAAGATGGAACCTAGGGAAGAAGCTATGATAAGCCCTGGAAGTTGACAGACAACAAATGCCACTGGCTTCTCAGGGAAGGGCACAGCAGGAGATCAAGAGTAGCCTGTGGAGAGGGCCTGGTCACCCACATCTACTAATTATCTCTGGTGGCACCCAGCAGCTTCACACTTACAACTACTGAATGTAAAGTCCAGGAGAAGATAAAGGAAACAAGCAAAATCTTAAAACACCCAGAATTCAATCCTGTTAGCCAGACTTGAATCTCATACCCGTCCTTGACTCGATTATTATTGCCAAAGAACTGGGCTATGCTGATTAGCCAGGGCCGGCTCTGGGTGCACATCTGGAGCTGGGTGTTGTGGTCAGTGCCGCAGAACCATGCAGCTGGGGAGTGGTGTGCAATTAGGCTGCTACCTAAATCCTGAATGGATGTTGGGCAGGCAAAAAGAACACAGCTGACTATATAAGCCTTTACAGGAGAATTATAACTTGAGACGTTAAGAACTATAATAATATACATAATAATAACAATATAACAATAATCCTTACTATTATTATTCTGAGCAGTGACATAATAGTAAGAACTGATATTTATTAAGCACTTAGTATGTGACAACCATTTTGCTAAAGGCCTGAAATAGTTCATTTACTTAACAAACATGATGTACAGATACTATAATCATCTTCATTTTATAAATAAGAAACTAAGACCTAAAAGAATTTAGGAAACTGCTTTGCAGGTGACAAAACAGGAGTGGAACTCAGGATCATGTTAACACCAGTGTCTTGTTAATTAGCCCCTACAATTTACATGGAAAATTTCATTTCTCACACCCTGAGACCTAAACATTTGAACTATGAATAAAACATATGATAAAAGGCTTGCAGAATCATAATTTTACATCTTGAATCCTGTGTCAAGTCAAATATGTGAGTGGTAAAGTGGGTACAAGGACCTTTTCTCCTAGAACCTGTTCTTCCCTAAGAACTACATCCTTAGTCCAAGAAAGGCAAGAGCTTGGGATATCACCTGATAGTGTTTTGTTTTTTGTTTTCCATTTCTGTTTCTTTCTTCATGGTTTTGACTACAGTCTGTACAATTCACTTTATTTGCTCATGGAGCAGGTGGGGTCGGACACAGTCAGCAAAGTTTAAAAGGTCTGCTAAACCCTTTGTAGGATATTTTTGAAATTCAAGGCTGAAAAAAATCTTTTTAGCTTTGTTATTTTTTTCCTGTTTTAGTTTTTTTCAATCATTATTAAAATAGTGGTAACAATCTTGAAATCATTTAAAAATGTTATTACACCCCTTGTTAACAGTTAATACATTCAGTGGTTCAAAATCAAATCTTTTTCCTATCCATGGCCCCTGTGTTGCCTATAGTTCATCACTTAATCATGTCTAGGAGTTTTTGCTACCTTTGCTGTTCTACCAAAATTAGGTAAGACTCGTCCACCATAACTGTTGCAATTTTCAAGTTCAGTGTGTTACTGATTTTTCCATAAGGAAGTCTTGTGAAAGCAGAGATTTCACGACAGTTTAAAGACGAAGAGGAAAAACCACAGGTGGAGGGAACCTGAACCAGAGCTACAGGCATTTCGTGTATTTTCTCCCATGAACTCCTGCAAAAGTTGAACTCATTTCTGCTTCAAAATAGGGAGGACAGTTTGGCTGTCAGCAGTCACTGCAACATTAGGGGCACAAAGCTGAGAGTCCTGATGGGTCCAGGCATTCACGGGGCAGCCAACCCCTGTCAAGTTTTCGAGACCGTGGGCGTTAAAGAAATAGGATCCCCGGAGTGTGCAATAAGTCACTTACTGTCCCCAAGAGCCATTGTGTAGGAAAAAGGAATACCATGTGAAATTTCAGCAGGCAGATGAGGACCTGAGAGGGTATTAAAGGCATGTGGGCTTCGGTTCCACCTAGGAAAGACTGTAATAGACAAAATTGAACATTTAACACATTTACAGTTATTTGTTGATTGTTCTTCTATAATCATGCTGGGGAGGAAAAATAATTTTCCCTCTACCCTCTGAGTTCCTGGCAGAAATGCTTGTAATAAAAGACTGACAGGAGAAAAAAACACAGAATTGTATTAATACATATACTTCATGTATAGCTGGGAGACACCCAGGGGAGAAAGGTAAATTCCTGAGGTGGTTTAGAATTCAGGTCTAAATGCCATTGCAATAGGGAGAACAAAGAGGAGTGGAGGCTGCTTGGGGGAGAATAAATTTCTAGGAAGCATAAATGGGCCCTCAGAAGAAGAGATGGGAGGAAGGATAGTTTGTAACATTTGTGTGAGTGTGGTGTCAGCTTCTAGACTCCTCTCCTGGGCCAAGAGGTGGTTTTCCCCAGGTGATGACACTCCCGGGGAGGGGTCTTAGGACAACCGAGTTCCTTTTGGAAGATCTGTCTTTAGGCAATCAGTGATCAGAACAATCTTCTCCCTGCGTTTTCTGCTATTGAAATGCCTGCAGCTCAAAATAACCCTGATGCCAAGGTGCCATATTTTGGGATTGCATATTCTGCTGCTCTTCACTTGATTCCAAACAATATTGTTCACTCCTGACTTGCGTGAAATGTTAAACAAATATGGAACAGGCTTCCTTGGAAAGAAGGAAAGAGGTATTCAAGCAGAACTCAGATCTCCATCTTGAGAGAATCTGGTGAAGAAGCTGGCCTTTAAGGCTCCATCCAACTCTGATTCTGAGTCTCAGAACAACGAAATCAGTTGCTAGTTGGATTGTTCCAAGAAAAGGCAGAAAATGGATGGCAGGCAAAGAACCACTGGCTCAGGCACTGGAGGAGGAGTAGGAAGTGGGGACCAAGGCCAGGACCGGGACCCTCTGGGAAGCCACTCCCCTCCTGCCCCAATGTCAGCTATAGAGTTTGGTGGTCTGAAGGACTGGAGTGGAGGAAATAAAATATAAATTTGAAAAGTCCTTACATCATCCATATTCCCAGCGTTTTTCCATATTCCCAGCAAAAGTGTAGAAGAGGATGTTTTCCTAAGAAAATGGAAAGAGTGAAAACAGGCAAATAGACTTGGGAGCAAAATGAAAAATAAAATAAAAAAACACACAAAAACAAAAAGCAAGCAAATAACAAGGCTATCCAGGAGGAAAAATGCAGACAGAAGTCGTAAATCAGAAACAAATGGGAACAGCATGCTGCGTTTCCCTTTGCCCTCTTAACTGATCTTTCCAGTTAAAACTTCTCACCAGTATCTTAGCAATGTGGTAACCACCTGTAATTGGTTTATTAGTAAAAATCAATGCTGTTAAAAAAACCACTTGTCTGAAAAAGAAATATAAATCTAAGCCTGTTACACAATCTTAATGCGATTGTAATTTCTTAATTGGTTCTAAATACGTGATTCTTTCTTAGGGGTGGGCTTCACCCCCGCCTGCGGAAGGGACGCGTCCCCTGGAGAGACGCAGAGCCCGGCCCGGATGGGGTCGCCAGGGCCCAGGACTGGTGTGCCGCCGCCCGCGCTCCGCTCCTTTCCGCTGCAGCGGGATCCGCGGAGGCTGCTCCTCCCCGTTGCTGACCCGCAGTGAGCTCCCCGCTCGGGCTGAAGCGGGCCACAGACTGCAAATGGCTTGTACGGTCCTTCAGTTCCTCCAGTCTCCACTCCTCTCCCCGTCCCCTTGCAGCCAGCATTTCTCCTCTTGTAAAACAAAGGAAATAAAGCGGTAATTACTTTTTTCACACTCTCTGCTCTGCCCAGGAAATAGCCCCCTTTTCCCCAGGCCTGAGTAAGCACAGATTTGGCATCAAGCATTATTTTTGAAAGGGGCATAATTATTTGGCAGTAAAACTTGAAAAAAAAGAAAAGACAAAGTAGCTTCCCATTCTGATCTTTTAAACTGACCTTCTCAGAACACATGCATTTGAAGTATTTGAAAACCTGAACCTCCCTGGCCTGTCACCCGTTCTCTATGGACTTCACCTTTGAGAGGCAGGAGATACAACACCTAGGAGATTTAGGCTGTGTTGGGGACAGATGAATCAGTCCCAGAATCATCGGAAAGGCATGACAGCTTTATAATTCTCTCCCTTCCTACACTGTCCCCTGAAGAGGCAGCCCAGCCAGAGTGTGGACACTTTCTGCACGTGGCAGAGGTGCTCTGCCTCACACTGGGGCCTCCATTCTAACAGCCAACTTGTCAATGAATGCCATTAGCGCAGATGGGCCGCAGGCACTCAGGGACGGAGTGGCGGGCAACCTCAGGTCAGTGCTGGAGGAGCAGACGTCGGGTGGTAACAACGTTCAGTCATTACTGACCTGGGCTCTATTCAAGCCAATGACCTAGAAATGAAGGGCTCCAAATCCCATTACTAATTCCCCGAGCCATCAAGTCTCCCCTATGGCCTGGATCTCGTCCTGAAACCCAGGTCTCCTGTTGAAATAGCATTAGACAGAAGCCACTGCGTTGGCAGGCAAGGTTTTTAAAATAAAAGGGCAGGAAAAAGGAAAATATGCACATACAGAGTTGGCTTTAATTATTACTTTAAAGTTGCTCAGCTCCTTTAAACCTAAAAACCTGAACCTTCTTTAGAGTCAAAAGCTTGCCAGGAAGTACAAGAATGGTGTTCAAACACAGCTTTCTATTTTGCTTGAATGGGGAAAATACACATGCCCCTCCCAGACTGAGGAATAATGAGAGGAAACCAAATGAGAGGAAGTTGTTGAGAGGGAAAGAAAGAGATGAAATGAGTATTGCAAGGCTGAGAAGAGTATTTACTGCCAAAGTAAGAAAAAGGAGCTAAATGAAAGCGGCCGCTTGAGCCGCTTCCCCTAATCCCGTATCTCTGTGTCGCTTTCTCAATCCTCATCGAAGAGGAACAATTATTTTTTCAGTAAAACGTAGGATTTGTGTGAGTTAGGTGAAGCCGTTGCAAAGTGAGCTGGATAAAGACGGCATGTAAGGTTCTGTCTTGCCTTTAAGCAAAAAACTCCAGCTTTACAAACAGTCCTGTAGATGGAGCTGCACTCTGCAATTCTAAGATCGCTGCCTCAACAATGAAGCAATTGTTTCCTGTCTCCGTTTAGCAATTCCTCCCTCTCTTTTGGTTCTTTCTGGTTGCATGTTCTATTTATTTTAATGTATACCTTTGTGTAAAGCCTGTCTCTGAGTGGTTAGATACCCCGTTGATATGTAGCCTTCAAGGGGGAAAAGGAGTGCAGCCTATTCCCATGACATCCTAGGGCTTTGTAGAGCCAAAAAAACCTTCTCAGGAACACCTAATCCTTGGGCTCCAGCCAAGTACCACAATCCTTCTGTACAATTGACACGGGCCACTTGGGACACTTGAGAGCTTTAGGTGTGTCTCTCTGAAGTCAGCCCCAGCCAAGCATGAGGCAAATGTGCCCGACCAAAGAAAATAAATTATGTGGACTCCAATTTTCAGCAGTTATGAAGTATTGAATTACACATGCGAAGAATTCACTTTGGGATTAACCCTTTGGAACCGAAACACCATCTTGTCACCAGGCTGGGAAAAGTAAGGCCTGCTTTTCCAAAGACGCACAGAGGTGGCTGACCAGGAGGCAGAGATGCTGAAATTAAATACAAAAAGGTGGAACTACTACCTGGCACAGACAAGGGTGGGTGGGTGGGGCATGTCTGCCTTGTCCCTTGGGATATGCTGTCCCCTGCGGACTCTCAGTTGTACTGTAAAGTTTACGAATTCACCGCGAATGCCAATTTCAGTGCTTCATCAGAACGCATTCTATCATAATTCACACAGCCTCGGTAGCTGCGTCTTCATTCAGATTTAGAGAAGTGGTTGACAGCCACTGGAACTTGACTGAAATCACAACTACAGAACTCTGAAAAGGCATTCGTCTTCTGTGACTCAGTGAGCAATGAAAGGGACATCCTGCCCTGCCCTTTTCAAGAATTCCTGGTTCCCCATAACCATCTGAGGTTCTAAGCTGGTAGTACATGATGTGGCTAAAATTTAACATACAAACTCTGCAGTAGAAAAACAAAACATGGCTGTTTGTTTCCTTGTGACAACTATTTATTTACCAAATGGCCATAGAAAGCAAATCTTCCACATGAACAGCAAGAATCAGCCTTAAAGAACTTCAAAAAAATTTTAACTAAATTAACTTTTTAGTAAAGTGTGTGTGTTAAGTATGCAAAGCAGGTTTCGGGGAGACAGGCAACCTTGCCCCTCTTTCCCTCAGGTTTGTTATCAGAGAGTGTGTGATCTGTAGGAAGAATACTGTCTGGGGACTGGCAAACAAATCCCTCACTTACCTCACATGTGCCTCTGGAAAAACATAGCTACACACCGGTATGCCTAAGAGACACTGATTTCCTCCACTTGCCTTGGTTTAACCAGAGGAAACTGAGGCTGGCAGAGGAACCATGAGCTGCTCAAAGCCACACAGCATGGACTGTAAGCCTCCTGAATTCCTCTGTAACTTGTTCCTAGACGACAGATCTCTAATTAGAGAAATATCTCTATTTCTCCACACCTCAGCTGCACAGAGAATAATTGACTTTTGAAATACTTGCTATGTTGAGTTATATGGAATATTCTGCAACACACATAGAGATTTGCTAAAATAATTCAGGTGAGAATAAACGGGTGTATGTGTGTTTGTTTGTGTAAAAAAGAAAGAGTGGGGTAAAGAAAAAGAATGAGAGGGAGAGATGAAGACAGAGGAAGAGATGAAGTTCCTGACATCATATGGTTGTTGGGTGGAGTCACTAATAGAAGTAATTGCTAATCACTGTGAAATTAGCCTGCTGTGTAAAGCTAAACTAGGATGAACCCAAATTTGCAAATGTCATGAGACTTTTATTTTCAACAGGTGGCATTTAGGAATGCAAACTATCTGCACCCAAATGAGAGCTTAATGTAAAGGGGAAGATTTGTGGGGATTTACACACTTGTGAAATCAGGGTGACTGAAAAGCATTGCCTCATGTTCGCAGCCCTCTACGGATCCACGTATTGACAGAAATGGCTGATTGGAGACACATTTGGAAAATGTTCTTATTTTTATTAGTCAGGGGTTAATGTAAAAGAAGGGGTAAAGAAAGGTAAGAAAATCCACTACAGAAGGGAAGAGCCAGATGACCCTGCCGGTGGACAAATGAGTGTCAGCCAAAGCCCTAAATACGGGAAGCAAGAAAACAAAACAAAAGCCCACCTATCGCAACCACCATGATTTTCTAACCAAATTGCTTTGCCTGTATCAGATCCACCCTCATGTATTTATTCAGATAAGAAGGAACTTTTTGCTGGCAAGCACCCCACGTTTGATTTATCACTCACAATATAAAAAGGCTGCCAAGCAAGCCTTTCTAATTCCCAGTTCTTAAAATTGTTATCATCATCAGGCGTGGAAATAAGGCTCGGGGTAGTAGGTGTGTATGCATTGCTCTCGGCAAGAAATTTGTTGAGGCTGCCTCTCTGCCAAAAAATGTATCCTAACAGCAGTACCTAGTCCAGTTCTAAGGAAACATTTCCCCCAAGCTGCTTGATAGAGCAAGGGATCTGCACAGTGGCGCCAATGCCATGAAGGATAAACTACTTCTGCTTGACAATGAGGACTAAAGTATCCTTATAATCATAATTGGTACCCATTCAAAAAATAAAAGGTTCATCCCCAAGATTTTTCTAAAAAGATTACTCCAAGTTTATGACAGTCTGAATTTTTCCCCATGTCTTGGATAACTGATTTGATCAGATGATACCTTTTGGGTATTCATAGGGTAAGAGTCATTCAGCAGTTTGCCCACAGTGAGGAGCTACTATGATCCTTCCTCCTCTCCTCCAACCCACCCCTTTGCAAGGTGTGTATTGTCCAAGTGGGAAGGCTTAAAGGTTGCTCCACTCAGGCAAAATTTAAATGGGTAATGTAAAAAACTCAGTGGAAATCACAAGTTTGTAAAAACCTTAACTTCTCAGCCCTGCTTCAATGTATTATAAAAAAGGCCAGATGTAAGACTGTCCAAACTTAAGTCATGATGGCATTTGTTTGAAAAATAATTTGATTTCAAGTGGCAGACAGCCTCCCTCTGACATGCACACAATTCAGCATGCATGTGTATTTCTGAGGTGAAGTTTTGGTCTGTTATCATTAAAAATAATCTTTAGTTTCTCTTTTTGTCTCCTTTGTTTGTTTGAACATACAGTGAAAAATAGCTGTTAGAAATTTTTGGTACAGTGAACATATGATTTTTTTTTTGGAATAAAGACATTTTGACCAATGTGTATTATGAGAGCAGATTTTATATAAATATATGTGTATAAAATAAGCTCATTTACACATGGCTCAGGGGAAGTTAAATTCACTACAGAAACTTCCCTAATGTTTATTTCAGCCTAGTTTTCAGATTTCAATATGTGTAGAGAAAATAAAGGCAAGTGGATACTTGTATAGGAAAGAGGGCTATTGCCTGTAACTTGCACCGGTCTTGCTATAGTGCACAGAATAGACTGACTGGCTGGAGGTGAGTTTCGTCAGTCAGAATTCAAACCTGCTTGCATTCTGTTGCACTGTACTGTCCATCATCTCCTTCAAAATGTCCCTGAACTATGTGATGCTTCATGTGTTTAAGTCTACCTATCTGTCCTCTATTATCTGTAAATCTAACAATGTTTTTATTCATTCCAGAAAGGAGGTAATATAAACTTACATAAATATGTAAAATTGCAGTGTAATAAAGTAAAATGAAAGATTACTTTAGGAAATAGAAGATGGTTAAAATAACAGTAGGAGAGATAAGGTGAAGGTAGAAGTGAGATTGGTACCTATAATGTGTTCTTTACCATACTTTACATTTGCTAAAAGCGTCTAGTAAATTAGACTCTGTTTTCAGAAGTAAGGGTGCAAAGAGAGTTCCAAACTATTTTGTGATTCACAGTGCCCTAAATATAGTAAGAAAGCTTTCAGGAGAAAGGGAACTGTGCATGGTTCTTCTTTTGTGGGGCCTCAGAAAGAGCAGGGGAAATGCAGCGATACCTTCTGAAGGCATAATACTAAAGCTGAAATCACAGAGAATAACTGCATAATATCCACATGCTTCTGATAAAGCCACTTGCCTTGCTGAATTTCCCACAAAGGCCTTGGTGGTTGAGACTCTGTCTTTCTGTATTGTTACTACTTTGGTGATCCCAATCAGCCTTTTGACTTTATATACCATTTGTGTATGCATGGCCCTAAAATGGATTGATCATGGACTTCTCTTATGCTCCAGACTCAACGTTACTATTCAAGTATTCAGTAAGCATCCCAGATTCAACATGAAAAAAGGGTTCACCTCTAATATGTGCTCCTTTCCCAAGGTCACCTACTCAGGAAAAGGTAACTCCATCTTTTTAGTTGTTAAGTCCAATTGCCACGACTCTGGACTAAGCAACCATCACCTCTCTTCAAGAACACTTCCACTTTCCCCCATCATGATATTTATCCTGCAGTTAGGAGACCAGTGAATTAATTGATAAATAACTCAGATCATGTCACTACCTTGCTTAAAACTTTTCACTGGCTTCTATCAAACTTTAAATAGAACCTGGATCTCTTCCCATGGCCTACCCAGCCTTACATGATAGAGCTTCTCTTATTCTCCTCCTCCTTGCCCCCAGGCTCACCTCATCTTAGCTATGCTGACCACCTGCCTGTTTCCTGAACATCCCAAGCACAGTCCGACCTCAGGTCCTTCACACTTACTCTTTCTCAATGGGGTATGTTCTTCTCCTAGTAAACTCTCTGACCTCTGTTATGTCTCTGATCAAAAGTCACATTTTCAGAAGGAACTTGTTTTAAGTACTCACCTCCCCTGTCACCAGCATTTTTTCCTCTTACCTTATTTTATTAGTTTCAGGACAATTAGCATGAACTGCTATGACTTTCTGGTGTATTTGTTTATTTTCTACACCGTACGCTCCATGAGGGCAGGGGATTTCTGTGTTTCATTCATTGACAGATCTCAGTGCCTAAAACAGTGTTTGATTTCTACAGACTCTCAAAAGAAAACAAACTTGAATTAAGTAATTAATCAGGGAATAGATTTTTTGACTATCTAGAGGAATGGATTGTCTTCATATCCTTTGACTAATTTTCGATAAATGATGTTTTTCTCATTGCACCTTTTATGAGTATGGATCAGTGGACCGTAGAAGTCATTCTTCTTCACAGGTTATTTGGAGTATAGCTTTTAAATTAAGCTACATGGCAAGGCCAGATCCATAGGCTTTATCAATAATCCATTCCAGAAGTTGATGTGGCATCAGTGTAAGAATGTAAGGAAGCTAATGATGACATATGTCTGAATAGAAGGCCAAGTAACCTACACCTGGAGGTGTGCCAAGGGAGTTTTGGATACAGGGATAGACTCCCCGTTCAGAGAAATAAAGAGAGTAGAATGAGCATTTATTTCATTAAATATCAACTCACAGAGCATGACCATAGTGATTTTAACCTGGAATATTTTCAAACACATGTAACTAAATGATTGCCTTAGAGATTTAAAAACAACACACAATAATAACAAAATCTTAAACACAAAACTTCTGTAAATGTACATGAATGATTTAACCTTCAAGTTAAAGTGACTGGAAAAGATAAACCCAGGCATTTGTGGGAGTTAATTTGTGGCAGAGGATCACTGACTATAACTTACCAAATTTGTATGCTCATGTATGCATTTTCTGTTGATTCTATATTAAATTACCACAAACATTAACACCTTAAAACAGTACCTATATATTATTAGAAGTCCATTGGTCTCCACCAGTTTCTCTGCTTCCAGCCTCACAAAGCCAAAATCAAGTTGTTAACAACATTGCATTCCCTTCTGGAGGCTGTGAGGGAGAATCCATGTCCAGGATTCGCTCCCATGCTGTCGTACGACTGAAGACTGTTTCCTTGCTGCATATCCAGGGTTTCTTCTCCGCATCTGGAGCCCAGCCACATTCGTTGGCCTGCATACTCAAGAATCTTAGAGTCAGCAGTGATCGGCTGCGTGCTCTTGCTTCAAATTTCTGTTTTCTCTTCTTCAGCCACATCTCTTTTGCCTGTTTTTACTTTAGTGGGGAAAGGATCTCTGCTTTTAAGATTCATGGAGTTCTCACCCAGGTAATACAGGATAATCTCCATACTTTAATTTCTGTAAATTTCATTCCATCTGCAAAGTCCCTTCTGCCATATAATGCAACCAATTCACAGGTGAAACACCAGGGGGCGATGGTCACTGGGGTCAAAATCCAGCCGGCCTCTGGCCAGGTCAAAAACACAATGTCAGAACAGTTGATGGGTAGCTCTTGATTTCTAGGACAAACTGCAATCAGTGTTCTAATTTGAACAGAACATTTTCAGTTTATGGGAAAGCACAGTATCCCCATGTTGTCTGAACATGTCCAAGTGTCTATTTCTATATATTCAGTGTTAAGAAGGTATCTCTATGATTTTCCTTGTGACCTGTAATAAAATCAAAAGACCTAGGTTTAGTGAAGTGCCCTACATCATTTCAGGGCAAGAGCTGTGGCTCCTTTTTCCATATTACAGTGTGTACATCACACATCCTTTCTCGGATTCCAGGAAGGAGACAGGGCCAGACAATTTTGGAAACCAGCATCAGCCTCTGGGTAAAGGCCTAAAACCAACTAACTTCTTCAGCCATGCCTAAAAATACTAATACATTTGCCTATGTGAGCCTGGTCTAATAAAGTAGGTCTGTTTGAGTGAGTAAGGGAATATCTTTATGAAAAAGAAAGTCTATATGTTTTGACCTAAAAAAAATGTAAGAGGATACTTAGCTGAAATTTTCTATTTAGGAGCCTAGAGATTAAACTTAAATCACTATAATCAGTGGGACTCAGAACATGTAATGACATGCACCTGACTTCTAATTCTATCAATTTCTCTTTTCTTTGAGAAGTTGACTTGGCTTTCGTGACACACTCCATTTCTTTTCATAGATTGAGCCTACTGAAGGATCTACTTCATCCATTTCAGCTTCCTAAAAGAAGGAGAGGAAAATCAAGATTCAGGCATTTGTGTATCAAAAACATTGAATGAGTAACTCTATTGAATTTCTTAATTTCTTTCTTCCTTCCTGCCTGCCTTTTTTCCTTCTTTCTTTCCTTCATTAAATATTGATTAAGCACCTACTATGTAAGGATTGTGTGGGTTTCCAAAAATATACATAAAAAGAAAACTTAGTTCTTGTCTCCAAATTGTTCATCATCTAGAGGCAATGTCCCTTTCATCTCTGGAGCACAAGAGCCAGAATATCTAAGTGTATCAGGAGATAACAAGAGGATGAAAAATTGTAAGAACAGTGTTTCAGGGATGGATGGTTGCAGTGGAATAGGGAGGCCAGTGAAAGAACATCACGAGAGCACAGTGTGTTCAGGAAAAGCCCCTTGGTCTGAGTGGACGATCAGTGACTGAGAAGAGTAGGAGTGGCTGGCTCTGTACAAGTAGGCATAGGTCCCGCCCCTAAGGGTAAGGGAGGATATCAGAGCAAACACATTAGACCACTGGGGTTTATATTACATATACATTAGGAACCAGAATGGACACAAAGAAAAGGGGGAGAGCACAGAAGATCATCTCAGTCAGATGCACATAAGGACTTAGAAACTGACCAACATTCTGGGTGTGAGGGCCAGCTTCCTATCCTCTTAGGATTCAGTTTCTCTTTGCCTTTACAATTTGTCTCCCAGTGAGCGAATTCTGACTGTAATCTCCTTCCTGCTCATAGCTTCCCTTTTCTCACACTATACTGCCTTATATTTTCTGGCTTCTGCTAAATGTCTTTTACATAGGTGTTTTTAGATTTCAATGCCACTCACTCGTCTGCATCTCTCTCAGCATCTCCCATGTTAAAACGATCAGGGAAAACAATGTACCTGGATTGGTTAGGACTGTGCAATATCAAGTGCTCCTAGAGAGTAGAGATCTCAAGCCATATGCTGCTCAAGTCACAGGCCTGCCAGTGACAACTGCATTCATCAGATATCCATAGAACAGAACAGATATGAGAGGCTGTTGAGAAGGGGCCACCAGCAACAATGCTTTTCAGACATGCTGTCCACTGAAGGATTCTGAACATCACTGAATGAACAGGATGCTAAAGATTTGACATTTATTCCATGACAGGTATTCGTAAAGGGATTTTAAGGAGAGTGAATTGATTGTGTTTATTTTAGGAAGGTCATGACATAAGGAGGATGTCTGTAAAGGTGTAGAGACAGTGAGAAAATAGGAGCACGTTGGGAGAATACTGCAATAATCAAGGAAAAACATAAAGTGCAGGGGCTTGATGGAAGTGGCAGCATTTTGAAGAGGAAAGGGTAGGGGTAGGAGAAGGGGCTGTATTTAGAAGTGTTTGCACTCTGGAACCATACAGGCTTGTGCTTGAAACTGACTGTGACACTTTCTAGCCCTGTGACCACAAAGATCACTCAGTCTCTCAGTCTTAGTGTCTTCATGAGTAATATGGGAAGAATACTGATGTATACTTTGTTAAACTGAAGTAAGACTTCCCTGTAGTTAAATGAGAGCATTCATGTAAATTATTTAACAAAGAGCCAGGCATACAGTAAGCATTTCAAAAGTCAGCTCGGTAGTTTTAGAACATTACTCTTAGGCTTCTGGCTTGTATTACTTACAGGATAGGGAGAACATTTATCAGGGAAAGGAGGTATTCATAGAAAGGGATTCTTAGAATTCCAGGTTGGAAAATCTGAATCAGATCATCTCATGCTCTCATCACTTCTTCACGTTCTTGGAGAAGATAAGAAATCTATAGCAAACATAGATGTGGACACAATGCTGTTCACATTGACAGCATTGAGTTTGAGTTTCATATGATTCTTTTTTTAGAAGAAGGCCCTAGTTAAAGATATGACTGAATCTCCAGAAAACCATATTTGGAATGCTCAAAGAGTTATCTTAATATTCCACACTTAGAGCATAATCAAGAGCAATTCATCATAAGTACAGTGACATCATAGAAGAACAAGCAAATATTGACTAACTCAGCAATGAAGAGACTTGCCAAATAGGTGACGTGAAAGGTAGGTTCATAAGAACCTTTCTTGTATACTGCCTCTACCATGATAATCCTCACCTTACATGCTGTTGATAATGGTCCTAAACATGTTGTTAAAGCAAAATGTCTTGGAATAAGAGGAGAAAGCTGTGAAAATGAGAGCCTCCTGTTACACTGATCCCTCTTGGTTGACACATTGCCTTTTCCTTCATGTCTCTAAAGAGTACTAGAATCACAAAAATTCTTGCTTCTAGTTTCCTCCATGAACTTCTTTAAAGCTAAATCTATGTCTATTCAATAACATTTTATGTTATTTATGTGCAAGTTTCTGTTTCTGGTCTGAGGCTAGCCACAGCAGTATCTATATCTTACTATCAAGAAACCATTTGTCTTCTCCATAAAAGGTCCAGTAAGAATTGGTTTTAGCTTTTGAGTCAGGTTAATAATGGAACATAAACACCAGTTAAAATTTTTTTGAAGTTTCCAGCGTCTTCTATTGCACTAGAAGCATTCTGTTTGAAAGGGTCAATGATGTTCTTTCATAAGGTTGAATTCGTCTAAAGGAAGAAAATGGTAGTTTTCAACTTTGCAGCTTTTTACTACTTAGGATTCCTTGTCTTTCTTTCTCAAAACTGTTCAGTGCCAAGTGAATCTGATGCAGAAGACTTTTCTAGGAGACCTTTTAATGGTGCTCCTTGAGAAGACAGAGGACTTGCAGTAAATGATTTTTTGGCTGAATACTTTGCATTTGTCAAATACATACAAGGTAGCCTCTAAGGAAGTACAGAGGCAGGAGTGAGGAAGGAAATGAAGAGGAACTGAAAGAAAGTGTCTTCTCATGGGAATAACTTCTCCATTCAGTTGGATTCTTTGGGCCCCTCTTCTTTATTCTCACTACGTCTAAGTCAAAATTGTGCTATATTAGAAATTAATCATGACAGGTTTAAACAGTAAGAGCTACAACTATCAGGCTGAGTTCAAACTGGACTATAAAAAATAAATAGGTATTACACTGTAGGAAGAAAATAAATTATTTCTGAAGGGGTGTTGAATATATACATAGTTTTTTTCTATGTCTAGTTACTGCTTTTATATTTAAATTTAAAATTTCATTACTTTTTACAGTAGAAAATATCACCATTGTTGTACATTTACTTAACACTCACTCATGTGGCACCTTCAACATTAGCCCAGGAGTCATTGTAGACATTGTAAATGCAGAAGTGAAAAATCCATAGCTCCTGCCCTACAGGATGTCACTGAGTATATGATCAGTAAGAACTTACTTATCTTCTACATATGTTTATTTTGGATTTTGAATCTAAATAATAATGTGAAATTATCCTGCAGCCAAATAATTAATAGACTGAAGTCATTGTTGTGATGAATTAGTAAAATGAAAACCTATAAAGTTATCTCTAGCAATTTCTATTTCTGAAAGGAAGAAACACAAAACTTTCCAATTGTGAGACTATTCCTCATGTTACTGTAATTCAGAACAGATTGTTTTGTAGTGCATCATATTGCACTGATTTGTTCAATGAAGGTACAGAATATAATTGTGAGGGAACATAACATGGACAAAATGAAGTAATGAAATTGTCTCTGTATAATTAAAATTAGCAGCTTATGGTTAAAACTAAGTCTGGGCTGACGTTCCTACTTGACTCATACTTAGGTTGTTTTCTTTCCCCCTCCTTCTTGGAAGAGGTCAGTTAAGATGGCAGTGCCAGCCCAGGTTTTTATAGGTTTTAAAGATTCTTAGATTGTTGAAGCATTTTATTTTCCTGATTATGGTATCCTGAGGCCTGGGATGATTCAAATACTAATATTTGATTTTTTCATTGATGTATTAACCCTGTTGACACAGATTTTCATTTTAGGCTGTGCATTCAAATTAAAGTGAAATAGAATTCTAAGCCAGATGTTTGTATAAAACCCTTGCCACAATTTTGTATTTGTTTCAGGCAAGAAAGTATTCCTTCTGCTACATTCTTGAGCTAACAGCCTGCTCAGTTCTTCCCAAACTTTGCATGTTTCAGCACGGCACCCCCATGAGCCAGAATAGATAGCCATTCAGATTTGTTTCTATTTACTATGAATAGCTGTTCTTAAGCTGCATCTATTTAATAACTATTTATAAACACCTCAATTCTTCCTCCCTCCTCATAGTAGTAGATCTATATATGAAGAACTCCTGCTAAATTCAAAACTTCCTTACAGAATAAGAAGAGAATTCAGAGCACATATTCATAATCATGTATTTCAGTCATACATTTAACCAAACTACTGCAAGTGTAGTTATTTTCTGTGATGACTCTTTTCCTTCTTTCTTTTTAGTCACAATTTGGTTTTGATCCTAAATAGTATTTTAAAGAGCAATGTAGAGAAAGAGAGGGGGAAATGAACACTTTAGTGGATACAAACACAGGAACATAACCTGAAAAAAATAGAGATAAACCAAGTTCAGAGTATATGAAGCATTACCTAGGGCCTGTTTGAAGGATTAAAATTGTGTCAGAATTACACAAATTCAGAGCAACAGGGTGCTTCAACAATCAATCAGAGGGATCCAGTGGTGGAAAAAAATGAACATGAGAAAAGTATGGGAAAAATTGGGACCATGAAAAAAGAAACTGACATTGCTTAATCTAGAAAAGAATTGTTTGAGGGAAGCAATGGACTTTTCATCATATGAAGAGTTATTTTATAGATGATGGGGTCCAGATGTTTCCCTGTCCCCTTAGCTAATACAGAGTTATGTGACAACAAAAATTTTAGGTTAATTATTGTGACTATACAGGCTGAGAAACCCTGAAATTGTTTATCAAGAGATGTGTATAGGAAGATTTATTCAGCCATGCAAATTGACATGGGACCAGGTACCCATAGGGCCTTATTAAAATTAACCTTAAATAAGAAGCTAAGATTTTGATGCTACCAAGCTTCACAGATCTGTGCATTTATGTGAAATCAACAAAAATTTTTTTAAAGAAGAAAAATTTGGTATCTATTTGAGATTTGGGGGGATTATTGCTTTATATCTGTATCTGAGAATGGCATTTTTCTCATGCATGTTTTCTATGTTTTGCAATGGTTTAAACTGAATGTTTCCATAAACCTATATATATAGGAATGAATTCTCAATTGCTATGTGGAGGTAGAGCCTATTTCTAAGTAAAAGTAAGAGACAAGTTCACATTTAGAGTAGTAAGGCTTTCTCAAGAATGCACAGTTGCTGAAATGTATAGAATAAACTCACTGTTACAAACTTACACTGAAAGCTAACATTTTGAGGCACTCATCACTTCCTTTTGCATGGAATGGCCCCTTTGGTATTAAAAGAGAAAATTATAATGAAAGAAGATAGCCATTCAGAAGGAATAATTTGGAGAAGGTGGATGACTTGAAATTGTTAACTTTTTTTGCTTGAATGAGCTGATGAATGTAATTCTTTTATTCTCTAATATTTACAGAAAGTGTAACATTCAAAAGCACAAAATAACATGTACAATCAGAAGCAGATGTCATATGTACTAATTATTTATATTATACTATTTATTATAAAAATAACATTGGAGAGAGCCAATTTTGAATTAGTGGAGTAAGTCTACTACAGCCTACCTATTCCACTGATAACAACAGAAACCTCTGGACAAATTATTAAGAAATAACATCTGAAGATAACAGCAAGTAAACAAAAATGTGAGGCTTTTGGATGGGAGACAAAATTTGGAGAAAAAACCAATGTGGGGATAAGTTTCCCTCTGTTTTTCTTTTTATCCAAGATTAAAACTCCGAAGAAATAATTTCTTTTTGGTTAAAAAAAAAAAGAAAAGCAGGGAAAGAGACCCCTGTGACCCAGATGTAGGTGAATCCTTGAGGTCTGAGGTCCAATGAAGGGGAGATGCTAATCCTGGTATGAGCATATAACTCAACCCAACAACCATGGCATGTGTGGCACATCCTAAACCCATATTATAAAGGCTTTGTGAGCTGAACTGAGATATGGGCCTATCACCTGACTCAGAATGACCATGAGCTATGGAATGCATGGACAGGCCCAGATCAGCACAGGAAGACTTAGAGGATTGACTTGAACTGGACAGAAGGGACAGATTGATTGGTCTGAACAGATTGATTAGGGGCTAAAATAAAATGCAATCTCTAGGGGATTATAACAAGATTTGGAGTCCACACAGTATAACATTTGTAATATCCAGAATACAATCCAATAATTACCTGACATGCAAAGAACAAGAAAAGGTGTCCAAAACCCAAGAGAAAAACACAAAAATAAAGGTGATTCAAAGGCTAGAGTTACAGATGAGATTTTACAACAGTTTTTGTAAGTATACTTTGTGAGGTAAAGGATAAAACCCTTAAAATGTGTGAAAAGATATATAAGCATTTTGGCACAAAAATAAAAATTATAAAAATAAATTAATTGGAAAATGTAGAATTGAAAGGTAAAATATTAGAAATTAAAAAACTCACTGGCTGTATTCAATACAGAATGGAAATGACAGGGAATTGAGGGAACTGAAGATATATTGGTAAAAATGCATCTGAAAAGCAGAGAGGAAAAACAATTTTAAATTGAGCATAGACTCAGTGACCTGTGGGACAATATAAAACTGTCTAATAAATAAATTTGTGGAGTCCCAGAAGAAACTTCGGGAAAGAAAGATTAAGGCAGAAAATGTATTTGAAGAAACAATGGATGAAAATGCCCTACATTTTCTGAAAGGCATACTTTAACAGATTTATAAAGCTTGAGGAATCCCCAATGTAATAAACCCAAAGAACCCCCCCCCCAAAAAGACATAAATACATTCCTACATGCATGTAAACAAGCTGCTGAAAATCGAAGACACTGGAAAAATCTTGAAAACTACTAGAGAAAAATGGCACATTGCATATAGGGGAGCAATTATTCAAACAATCCTGGATTTGCCATCAGAAACAATGGTGGTAAGACAAGACTAGACAAAATTCTTAAAGTTATAAATGAAAGTACTGTCAACCCATAAATTATTCCCACTAAAAATATACCTCAGGAATGAAAGCAAAATAAAGACATTTTGAAATTATGGAAAACTAAAAATGTGTGACCACTACACCTTTTCAATGAGATGTGCTAAAGGAAGTTTCCTCAAGCTGAAGAGAAATGAGACTAGAGGAAAACTTGAGTCTTCAGGAATGAAGAGGAATGACAAAAAGTGAAGAGTTGGGTAAGTATAAATTATTAATATTTAACCTCTTCAATTCCTTAAAAATATGTGTGACTATTTAAAGCAAAAAATATAACATTGCCTGGTGAGGTTAGCAGTTTATGTAAATATTGTACATTTGACAACAATAACATAAAGGCCAGTCAATGGAAAAGGAGGTAGAGGTTCCTGTACGGTTTCAAGATTTCTACAATTTATGGGAGTTTGTACAATATTGGCTCTCTGTGACTATGAAAGGAGTTATGAATGTATATTCCTTGAAGCAATCTCTTTCACATACACACAAATATATATACACACTAAAAGGATATAAAGCCAATATTTAAATTAAACTAAAATATTAAAAATATTCAAATAATCCAAGCACAAAAGGAGAGAACAGAGGAACAAAAATCAGACTGAGAAAAACATAAAACAAAATAATCCATGCATTTCAAACATCTCATTAATTATATTAAATGTAGTCTAAATTCTCTGATTATAAAGCAAGGATGAACAGATTGTAGGAAAAAAACAGTACTCTACTATGTGAAGTCTATAAGAGACATCTTTTAAATATAGAGGCAATAGTAGGTTGAAATTAAGTGGACATAAAGAAGTATATCCTGTGGACCAAAAGTAAGCATAAGAAAACTCAGCATTTTAATAGAGATAAAATAAACTTCAGACAAAGAGTACAAAGAGGGATTAATAAGAAATATCATAATCAAGAAGACATAAGAATTATCAATGATTATGAACCTAAAAATAGAGCCCCCAAATATATCAAACAAAAATTGAGAGAATTAATGGAGAAATAGCCAACTGGCCAATCATAGTAAAGGATGTTAGCAACCATGTAATGAGGAATCTGATACCACTTTTTTGTTTGCTGACAGCTTTTAAGCCTCACCCCTCCCTCTTCCCTAGGGCCCTACATTGGGCAAGTTGATTAGGAAGCTTGGCTACTCCCTCCTTTGACAGCACCAGGAGACTGAAATCGTGCAAGCCCCCTGCTCACCTGTGGGAACTCTCACCTCAGTCCCAGCCCCAAACACAATAAAAACCGAGACAACTCTCCTTTCCTTGCACTCTCAAAACATTTTTTGATCTATTTGAAACACCTGTATGATCTCCCCATAGATCCCAATTAGGTAATTAATAAATGATTTACACCCTTTTAGCATGCTGCACATACACTGTCATTCTCAACATCCAAAACAAATCTTGGGTGGGGGTTCCATCTGTCTCTGCAAGTGGCCATTACAACCCATCTCTCAGCACCTGATAACAAGAAGGCCCCAAATCTCATAATTCATTTAAAGTACATCTTATCTGATGTCTTACCATTGATTTCACAAAACTTAATTTAAAAATTTGCTCTCCAAAGACACTATTAAGAAAATAAAGAGGCAAGTTACAGACCTGGAGAAAATATTTTTAACACATTTATCCAAAAAACAACTTGTGTCTATATATATTAAAGTACATTTGTGCACTAATTTTAAGAAGATGAGCAATTGAATAAGAAAATGAGCAAATGTATTTGAATAGATACTGGACAAAAGAAGATTTACCAAGAGGTAATAAGCTCATGAAAGACGTTCTGCATTAGCAGTCATCAGGAAAATGCAAATATCAATTGTAATGAAATACTGCACATACCCATTTGGTAGCTAAAGTTAAAGATTCTTGCTTTACTAACTATTGGTGAGAAAAATAAACAATCAGACTTTTTGTACACTGCTCGTGGAAATATATATACAATATTACAACTCTTTTAGGAAACACTTTGGCAGTTCATAAAACCTTTACCATGCACCGGTCATATCACCCAGACTTTCCAATTCTCAGCATTTGTACAAGAGAACAAAAAATAAAAAACATATGGCCACACAAAATCTTGTACTTGCTTGTTCATAGCAGCTTTATTTGTAATAGCCAAAATCTGGAAACAACCTTAATATCTACCAGCAGTAAATAGATAAACAAATTATGGTGTATATGTACAATGGAATACTGCATTGCAATTAAGGGAAAAAAATCTATTGCTACACATCACTCCTTATATAATTTCAAAATCACAATGTTGCTGCAAGAAGACAATTGAAAAAGAAGTATGTAATATATGTTTCCATCCACGTAAAGTCTTAGAATATGAAAATCAATATTTTGTGACAAAAAGCAGGTCACAGTTGGAGGAAGAGGTGGTTGCAAAGAGGCTTGAGGACACTTTTGGGAATGATGGAAATACTCATTATCTTGATTCTTGTGATTGCTGCATGGTTGTATATATATATATATATATATATATATATATATATATGTCAAAATTCATCCAATAGTGTCCTTAATATATGTGCAACTTATTATACTTATGTCTCAATAATGCATTATTTTTAAAAAAATAATGTTGGTATGATGAAATAATTTGATTATTAGGCTTCAAGTTGGAGCATTTACAAATATTAGAATAACAGTTGAGCAATATTTGGGTTAAAATAAATCATTAAATAATGCACAGAATCAATAATGATTTAACTGAGTTTTTTTTCCACCACCTACAGGGTATTAGTTTTTGGAATAACTAAAAAAATGAAATTACCCTTATATGTTGTTTGTTGCTTCTGAGACACTTAGTATATATAAACATTATATAGTGAATAAAAACATTAAGTCACAATGTAGACAGTCCTGTTTAGGTATGAATATTGGTCAGAGAATGAATTCTAGAATAGGATAGAGGTAGTTGTAATTTACTGGAAAGATAAAATTTAAAAAGTAGGGTATTAAACACTGGCTCAGACACAAAATAAAAAATGAACAAATGGGACTACATCATGCTAAAAAGCTTCTGTATAGCAAAGGACACCATCAGCAGAACAAAAAGGCATCCTACAGTATGGGAGAATATATTTGTAAATGACAAATCTGACAAGGGGTTAACATCCAAAATATATAAAGAACTCACACCTGTGAACACCCAAAAGTCAAATAACCCTATTAAAAAATGGGCAGAGGATATGAAAAGACACTTCTCCAAAGAAGAAATTCAGATGACCAACAGGCACATGAAAAGATGCTCCGTATCACTAATGATCAGGGAAATGCAAATTAAAACCACAATGAGATATCACCTCACACCAGTTAGGATGGCCAACATTGAAAAGACTAGGAACAACAAATGCTGGTGAGTATGTAGAGAAAGGCGAACCCTCCTACACTGCTGGTGGGAATGTAAACTAGTTCAACCATTGTGGAAAGCAGTATGGAGGTTCCTCTAAAAACTCAAAATAGAATACCATTTGACACAGGAATTCCACTCCTAGGAATTTACCCTAAGAATGCAGCAGCCCAGCTTGAAAAAGACATATGCACCCCTATGTTTATTGCAGCACTTTTACAATAGCCAAGAAATGAAAGCAACCTAAGTGTCCAACAGTAGATGATGAATGGATAAAGAAGATGTGGTATATATACACAATGGAATATTATTCAGCCATAAGAAGAAAACAAATCCTACCATTTGCAACAACATGGATGGAACTAGAGGATATTATGCTCTGTGAAATAAACCAGGTGGAGAAAGACAAGTATCAAATGATTTCACTGATCTGTGGAGCATAAGAACAAAGCAAAAACTGAAGGAACAAACAGCAGCAGCCTCACAGAACCCGAGAATGGACTAACAGTTGCCAAAGGGAAAGGGACTGGGGAGGGTGTGTGGGAAGGGAGGGAGAAGGGGAACAAGGGGCATTATGATTAGCACACATAACATGGGGGGTGCACGGGGAAGGCAGTATAGTACAGAGAAGACAAGTAGTGATTCTATAGCATCTTACTATGCTGATGGACAGTGACTATAATGGGGTATGTGGTGGGAACTTGATAATGGGGGAATTCTAGTAACCACAATGTTACTCATGTGACTGTATATTAATGATACCAAAAAAAAAGAAGTTCAGAGCTGAGAAAAGTAAATGTGGAAAAGTAGGACTGGGCAAGTTAAAAACAACAACAACAACAACAAAATAAACCCTGGCTCTACAAGGGACCAATTAGAGACACTTTTGTTAAGCATTTGACCCTCTCTCTCTGTTTTACATTTCTCATGTGCACAATTGGTGTATCACAGGTTTATTTGGAAGACAAATTATTGCAGTGCTTCTGGAATATAAATAACACTACCACTAGTGCTGGGTTATGCCATCATTTGTTGAATGTTTGGTAATGAGTCATGTGCTTTAGATATCACAAAGCCTCCTCATTAATTGTTATTATCTTATTTTATTGAACTCTAAAGGTAGTCTCAGAGAGTTGGTGTGATTACTTCTACCTCACCATAGTAGAGCTAGGTGTACTTACTCCAAAGCCTAATTCGTTGTGCTAAAGGAGCCTCATTAGGGAAGGCATTCTGGGAAAGATGACTGTACATGTATAAAAGACAATAACAAGAGCATTACTAGGGAAGCAGAAGTTGCTCCACATATATGAAATCAACTGAAGAAGGCTTAGGCTGGAGGTATGAAAAATGATTTTGTTTAAACTAACTCAGAAATGGATCAGTTTACAATGCTCGAGAAAAATGAGATCCTCCACTAGATTGTCTAGAGTTAGGAATTTGTTTTCAAATTTAATAGTGTTTCAGTGCCCCTTCCTAGCTGTTATACTTTTTATCCAGACCAATATTTCAGGAATAGGCAAAGCTGAATATAAATGTAGGCAAATTCATTCTCCATGATATTATCTGAAGAGTGACAGTGCCATCAGGAAAAAGAGGTTCATTAGAACAGAGGGTGTTGTAATGACAGGAACTACTTAAGATTAGCTTCACCTCCCTTTCAATTTGGGTAGCTTCACATTCAGCTTCTTTTAGCCTCCTTGGTCTTTCTAATACTATGTTAACTAGGATAGATTAGAGTTGGAAAGTCAGTTAATCAGATTTTTTACATCCAAATTTCTAAGAACTTAGAAATTTTCATGTATTTATCTAAAACTAAATCATTTCTGCTATTGTTGTCATTAGCTTTTATTTTGAAAGTTTGACACCAGATAGGAAAAACCTTGAAATAACTACTTGAAATATATACATTATACACATATACATCATATATAAAAAAATATATATTAAAGATAGATATAAAGCTAAATATATACATACATACATACATACATACATATATAAATGAGACTGATTCGTCCTCTAATATTCATTGAGCACTTTTTAGGAAACAAATATTTTAGTGGGTATTACCTTAAGTGCAATAAGACTTGTAATGAATAATGGTTAAGAGTTTTGGTGATCTGTTTTACACACCAAACTGTCATTTTCTATTGTCTATAAATAGACATTTGGAGTTTAGTTATTAATTCACTCAATATCATTTAAACAAGATCTGTCAGTTACTATTTGGTAAAAGTCCAGTATCCTTTCTAGTAATAAGAGAAAATAAATGAAAGGAAGTCTATAAGATGGCTTCTATAGTTCTTTCTACCTTCAGAATCTTATGCATGTATAAAATCAAATTTTTTCAAGCCCTGGCATGTAATATGGATGAATAGAAGAATTTTTAAAAGTAAGCAGTTAAGGTAACTGTCAAATGAAGCATTAAAAATATATCTAAAGAATGTGTCATAGCTATTTTCTTATCCAATCAGTATGGCATGCTCCAGGACTATTTGGGTCCTGTAGTACCCCTCATTCTACATACCAAGTGACTTGCATTGAATACATCAGCCACCATTCTCTTTCCGGCACCTTAAAAGAATTGTAACCCCTGTGTTGAACACTTAAACAATGCAGAGCCTACAATCCCTGTGGCGATGGCAGATCTAGCAAAAAACAGGAGTAGAGACAGAAAGCTTGACAACTGACATTTACAACAATGTTAATGATTCACAGTTTGCAGATCTACACCATGATGAGAACCATCAATGATGCTGCCACCTGTATGATTCATATTCTGTCTTTCCTAGCACTATACGGAAAAATGAAGCTTCATATTACTGGAGAATCAGGAGACATTTAACTCTGACACTCTCGTGTGCCTGGCAATTTTTGATGGAAAACTGGATAGCGATAACTTGTTTGCAAATTTTTTCACTTTGTTATCTGTTGGGTAAATGGAAATTTTCAGCCAGAATTCCTGCCTTGCCTTGATAGTGATATGCATATAAGGACCTGTTTGCACATCAATGTGATGTTTACTGTAGCAGAGCCACCAGTCTATCATGGATTGCCAGTCTGAGGTAAGGGGTGGAGAGCAGCAGCCATTCTCTCCTCCCTCTGTTCCTTGTATGTAACTGGTCAGGTGCTGGCCAGTCACCAGGGACCCACCCACAGAGTTCCTCTTGGAAGAGGCAGGAGAAGGAGAGCGCACTAAGGGCCAGAGAGGGAGGACTTGGAGTGCACCTGGAGAGAGAGCATGGAGCAGCCAGGTTCACTGGGAGACAGACTGAGCCATGAGAAATAAACCAATCCCCAAACTACCCTTTCTCTTGTCTGCCTTTGGTCTGGGGGAATTCATAAGGAACTTGCTCCACGTGGGGAACCCCCTTCCTCCCAGAGCCATAGTATCTTAATTAGAATGCAATAGAAGGCACATTTTGTTTGGTTTTGTTTTAGAAAACTGGGTACAGAAAATAGTAGAAATCACCATGATTAGCTGTAGGAGGTCAGACATTTCAATAATAAACTCATAGGAAACTATTGCTTAGTGTTGACAATTCTTGGGTTCTGTTTTACCCCCATTCTTATTGCTAGCCAGAGGCAGCACTAGGTAATTATGAGGACTAGTGGTTGGCTTTGTCTGAGGTTTCTTTTTGTGAAGGCAACTTACAGTGATCTCAATAGGCCTTAGCTGACTAATCACATTAAAAGTCTTAGATATTGTACATTGTGGGCATGTTCTGTTTATAAAATTAAGATTCCTGAGTGATAATATTACTAAATGTATTATTTATATGCTCTATGTCTATTTCAGATTAACATGAATATTAAAAAATAAAAACTATTAACAACACAAGCCTCACCATATTTTCATGATGACAATAGAATAGGTAAATATGCATTGTTAATAATAAAAATAACAATAGACATGATTTAGAGAAAGACTATTATATGTAAGGCAATTTGCACGTGTTTTCTCTAATACTTAGAATGACCTTTCAAGATAGGTTCTATTATGTTTATTTTACAGATGAGAAAATTAAAGCTGAAGAAAGCTAAGTAACTTGCTTAAGGCCACATAGCTAGATGGCAGTGTAATCAAGATTGATACCTAGTTTTATCTCATTCCAAATCCTGTGTAAATTATTTTATATACCATGCTTTCCTCTGTAATGTACAAGGCAGGTAACATGTAATACGAGTGTCATATTACATATGTATATATTGAAAAGAATGTGTTTTTACAGTAAATCTTTTCTATCCTAGCTTTATATCATAGATTGGAAATTAAAATGTGGCAAGGGTGTTTATTATAAAAATCTAAACATTGTCATTTTGATATACACATACTATAATGTATAATCTTGACACATTTACTACACTATAGATGTTAGCTTTGCATAGATATTTACCAATAACCATGTTAACAAATAAGCAACATGCTATAGATGTATGCTTTTATTAACTACTTATGTGATCTTTATGCCTTTGAGATATCCAAGGTCAAAGTTACTTACCTATAATTTTACTTAGCTTATTTTCTTTTGATATAAATAAGAATGGGAAGATTCATATAGGAGTTATGTTTCTTTTTTAACAAAAGATTTCAGAAATCTCAAATATTCGGTAAGGTTAAACCAGATATTTCACTTATATCACTTTCTTGGTTAACTGCACACATCTTCTATGAATCTAGCCTTTATGTTCTGGTACACGGACCACAACCAGGATATTTGTGTTTTGTGCAAAGATGGATAAAAAAAGGTGAAACCACTAAATAGCACTTAGGTTAGCTTGACACCATCTGTGCTGTTCCTTTTGAGTGAGGTAGTGAGAAATATATTTCTACTTCTGTAGATCCATTTTTCCCTCCAAGGAGAATGTATGTACATGGTATCAGGTTTACTAAATCAAATGGATTCCCTTTTCTTACAACTTATTAATGGCTTAAAATCATGCCATATATTATTTAAATTTCTATTTGAACCATGATTTTATTTCTTTCTTTCTTAGATTTTTTTTTCCTTTAAAATTTCTATTTTTTTCCATAGGGAAATGACAATAATAACTTTTATGGTAACTTTTGTCTTTAACTTTTATCTGTGAATTTTGAACTTCTCAGGTGTTCTTATTTTATATACTCTCAATCTAGAATACTTTTTCACTAATTTTTTATCTCCTTGTTTCAATCTGCACTATTTTTTTCTCTTGGGCTGCTACACACTTAATGTGGGACTCCACTTGTTTCCTGGATCACGTATCTTCCAATGTCTTGAAAAAATATAGCTTCAACAAACTTTTAAAGTTACTTGGGAGGATGTTATAGATAGCAACTACACTAATTGTGGTGAGCATTTAGAAATACATATTTTAAAAAATATAAATAACATTACATGAAGGAAAGTCTTTACTTGTTTAAAAATGTCTTGATTATCTTATAAAATATGATAGTTTCACCAAAAGCAAATATAAACAAGTGAGCCTACATCAAACTAAAAATCTTCTGTACAGCAAAGGACACCTTCAGCAGAACAAAAAGGCATCCTACAGTATGGGAGAATATATTTGTAAACAACCTATCTAATAAGAGATTAGCATCCAAAATGTATAAAGAATTCACATGCCTCAACACCCAAAAGCAAATAACCCAATTAAAAAAATGGGCAGACGATATGAACAGACACTTCTCTAAAGAAATTCAGAAGCCCAACAGGCACATGAAAAGATGCTCCATATCACTAATGATCAGGGAAATGAAAATTAAAACCACAATGAGATATCACCTTACACCAGTTAGGATGGCCAACATTGGAAAGACAAGAAATAACAAATGCTGGTGAGTATGCAGAGAAAGGCGAACCCTCCTACACTGCTGGTGGGAATGCAAATTAGTTCAACCATAGTGGAAAGCAATATGGAGGTTCCTCAGAAAACAAAAAATAGAAATACAATTTGACCCAGGAATTCCACTCCTAGGAATTTACCCTAAGAATGCAGCAGCACAGTTTGAAAAAGACATATGCACCCCTATGTTTATTGCAGCACTGTTTACAATAGTCAAGATATGGAAACAATCTAAGTGTCCCTCAGTAGATGAATGGATAAAGAAGACATGGTATATATACACAATGGAGCCATAAAAAGAAAACAAATTCTACCATTTGCAACAACATGGATGGAGCTAGAGAGTTATTATGCTCAGTGAAATAAGGCAGGTGGAGAAAGACAAGTATCAAATGATTTCACTCATTAGTGGAGTAAAACAACAAAGCAAAACTGAAGGAACAAAACAGTAGCAAACGCACAGACTCCAAGAAGGGACTAGAGTTTACCAAAGGGGGGGATTGGGAAGGGTGGGTGGGGAGGGAGGGAGAAGGGGATTGCTAGCACTCACAGTATAGGTAGGTCACAGGGAAGGCAGTACATTCTAGAGAAGACAAGTAATGACTTTATAGCTTTTATTATGCCAATGGACAGTGACTGCCATGGGGTGGGTGTGCGGGGACTTGCTAATATGGGTGAATGTTGAAATCACAATGTTGCTCATGTGAAACCTTCATAAGATTGTATATCAATGATACCTTAATTAAAAAGAAAATAGAAACAAAAAAATAATACATTTTCAAAAAAATGATAGTTTTGCTATGTCAAATTCATCTTTCTTTAAAATTTTACAGAATATGCTTCACAATCTCTTAGAATCCAAAGTTGTGTATGAAAGCTGGTCCTGCTTCTGATTTTTTTCCCTTAAAGTTTACTCTCTTCAGTAAGAGAATCTGTATAAATATGGATCTTTTATTTCATATTTTGGTGGGCATGTGGTGAGCCTTTCCAAACTGGAAAAGTGTTCTTTAGCTCTTGGAAAGAGCTTCTTCTGTTCAGTGATCATTCCTTTAATGGTGTTCTTTTTGCTCATGGTTATACCTTCTTGAAACTCCATTAATATAGTGGGAGTTATTTTCTAAGGTTGTTTTCTGTTTTCAGAATTAACTTTTATTGTCCAAAAAAAAGTTTTACTTGTTTGTCTTTGCACTCTTGTCCATTTTTCTGGATTTTTCCAAACACCTGAAGATTTGGGACTGTGTATTCGTATTTAAAATATAAGGGCTGGGTACCTAGCATGTTTCCTCTGCTATTTTGTTGGCGTGGGTAAATTCCGTAATAACTATCTCCCATTAGTGGGAAGTGTACTGAGAGTGGAGTATCAGCCTCATGCTGTGCTTGGAGTTGAGTGAGCAAGTTGCTGGCTAACAGACTTGAACCCTATATTCTAACTTGAAGAAGGCTTTGCACTGGGGTAAGCAGCAACTATGCTAAAAACTTTGAAGCTATCAAAATGATAAATTTATTTATACATTTACTCATTCATAACTTACCTGCAGGCTGACACCAAGATGTTTCCGACTGTGCATAGAGATGAGAGAGTAGGAGGATGCTATTTTTTCCGTATGTGTATCTTAAATTAGTGTTCCTCTTTTCAGCTCCACTTTTCACTCCTGTTCTTCATCATATTTACACACTGTGCTTGAAGCCCCTCTTGGACTCTGAAAGGAATGTAAACTTGCCAGAGTTGGTTCTGAGTTGTGCCTACACATTTTAACTTGTCTAAGAATAAATTGAAAACTCTCATTTACATAAGAATACCTTGTACCATTTCTGTTTGCAGTTATGGGGTTATCCCATTTTTTGGTGATTTAAAGGATGAAAGGCAAACATACCTGTTGAGTCATCTTTAACTGGAAGGTGTCATTTTATAATGCCAAGTGTCACATTTAAACAAAGTTTGAAATTGTGGGTGCCAACTCTTGAATTACCCAATATATATGTGAAGAGATGACTATCTCTATGCTTAGATTCACGTCTTTCCCTCCCTCCTTTAATCTCAACTTTCCTTAGTTATTTCATAATGTTTAAATCCAAAAGGCTAACTTTTATATTCTTGCTTTTTGTATTTTTTATATTTCTGTGTTTGTTATATATGATTTTGAAAATTGAAGACCAAAAAACAGTGTCTATAAGTTATATAATACCAAACTTGAGATAAAAGGGATTTTTAAAATAAAAACAAAATTTCTAAATTGTAAATATGATAATGAGGGTGGTAAATTATGCCTTAATTTCTCAAGTAGTCTTTATTATTTTAATTATGATGGAAAGTTGATGTTGTATGAGGAAATTATTCAGCACGAAAAAGTCTGCATTGTTGCTGGTCAAACATTCCTAAGACCCAAACAACGTGACTACTACGTCTTTCTCCTCAAATATCTGGAGTGAAATTCCTCCATGGCTTTGGCAGCCCTGTCTTCTCCTGATTGCTATTCAGGGACATTCTGATTGCTATCTCACAGCCTTCCTCCTCTTCTTCAGCATGCAATTTTTACATACTTATAACTCAAATTCTCTATTCTGAACTGGTGTGTATGTGTGTGTGCGCGCATGTGCGTGTGTGTTTGCTACCTCCTGGTTTGGCATGTAAGAATCAAATCTGTGTTTTTGAAGCCTGAAGGCTGTCTCTTGACTTCTGATTTGTACTTCCTATTGCCTATTGAACGTGTTCACATAGATGTGCTGTGGACAGCAGGACAGAATTAATTGTCACTTCCATTCCTAACTGCACACGACGGTGCTTCGCTCCTGGTGTCTCCTGTTTCATTTGTTACATCCACTTTTATTAAGTTTTCTAGGTCATAAACTTATCCCTTGTACGTACCTCTCATTACAGTTGCCTAGTTTACCATTGCGTTTCTTTGATTCATCCCTTCTTGTCCATTTCTTTGAGGATATCCAAATTTAGTCCATATCATCTTCGGCCCATATTACTACAACAACTTCCAAAATGTTTTTTGTAGTGTCTGTCACTGTCTCTCCTAATGCATTCCCAACACTGCCATTAGAATTATCAAAGACCAGAGCATGTTACTCTTTGCTCTGAAATATTTGAGTATCCCTCATGTCCTCAAAATGAAGTCTAACATTATTACCTTGGCACATAAGAAACCCCATGACCCTCTACTTTGGCATCGCTCTCATGAAGCGAATTCTCTGGTCACTGGCTTTTCTGTTTGCAGTTATCTTCTTGACTGCCTTTCTAGGGCCCAGCTCAACCTCCTCTCACTCCATGAAGGCATCCCTGATATACCTTGATTGGAATTTATCTTGCCCTTTCTAATTTCTTGTTTTACTTTGTATTTTTAATGCACTAATTCTCAAGTAGGGGTGAGTTTGCTCCTTATAGGATATTTGCTAATGTCTAGGGAGAGTTCTGATGGTCATAACTTAGGAGGAAGTGGAGAAAGGAAAACTTTTGGTAATTAGTGGGTAGAGGCCAGGAAGGCTTCTAAACATCCTACCAGGCATGGGTTGGCTCCCCACAAAGAAATCCTTTGCTTACATTTCTATAGTTATTACAATACTACATTTTAGTTTTCTTTTTCCTCATTAACTTTCTCACTATACCATAAGGAACTTATGGACAGGGACAACACGTCTTCATCAGGTAACTACAGAGCCTAAGACAGTGTCAGAAGAAGGTGCTTAATAAATGAGGCAAAAAAAAATGCAGAAAATGGCTTTAAAGCAAGTCGTGATGCAATTTCTAATTTACACAAATTTTTCTGTAAAGAAAATTGCAACCTTAGGCATGTACTTAAGCTGCTGCTTATATTTAACAGCATCACAGAAAGAGTACATGCTATCACAGGTGGAAGCAGGTATTCCTAAACTAGGAATTAGTGGTTTAGTTATTAGTTAACGTTTGTTAGCAATCTGACCAGGAATGTCTTACTTCAGTGTTACTCAGACTATACTTGGTGAACCATTTGAATCAGAATTACCAGAGGGTGTTATATAAAAAATAACAACTTAAAGTCTCTGGAGTTGAGGGCCAGAATCAGTATTCTTAATAATTTCCTTCAGTGATTTTTATAAAAACTAATATTTAAGAACCACTGGCTTTCTTGTGTTTTCCCACTTTATGTGAACAACTCTCCTTCTCACTTCTGTCATTTTCAGAATGTCAATAGTAACTAATATTTAGCGAACATCTCCTGTATACCAAATATTGCATTAAGTACATTATGTGTTTTATACCGTTTGATCCTGACAACCACCCTATGTGATCGATTCGATTATTGTATCTACTTTGAAAATGTGAGATTCCAGGTACAGAGAGGTTAAGTTATTTGCCTAGTGTCACATACAGAGTAAGTTCCAGATCTTGCTTTAAAACCCAGGTTCTTTAACATGATGCTTTGCTTGCCTAAGCATCTTTTGAAGGTCATTTTTTTCTTAGTTGATCATGACGTGTCCCCATGCTGAGATTTCCACTTAGCTTCAGACAACTCAAATACATTCAGAGTGACTTCATTATTTGTGAATAAAAAGACTAGGGGATTTTCCAAGAGACATATTCCATCTAGAGGGGTGGGTTAAGCTCTTGTGTTCAATATCATTAATTGATGAAGATTTTCCTTTCAACACGTGATGGAATCATCAGTAAATGCAGATTTAGGACCGCTGAGAAAAGTTAGGCTAAATTGCCTATCACAGTTTAGCATTTTGAAGAAAACCTGAAAAATGAAAGCCTTTTAAGCCTTATTTCTGGGGTGACAAGAACTGACGAGACTGTTGTCACCTGATAATGCATTTCTAGGTGAGCTAAGTTTTCCAAGGCCATTGTGTCCCGTGGTGATGATGGCTTGTACTTGCATAGCGCACTGGGCAGGCTTGAGAGAAATTGTCCTAGATCACGGATAGTGCAAAACAATTCATGTGCTGATTCTTGAGAAAAGCAGAAGGAATACAACCTTTGATAGTCTCACTTAAGAAATATTTTTCCTCTTAGCTAACTACTCCCCAGAAAACCTCTTTCACTATTTATAAAATCAGAGAGCGTTTCTCTGACAAGTCACTGGTCCTGTAGTAAACCAGGAGGCCCCTGGTCTAGCGGAGGGAAAGCAAGCAGACACAGATGATGCCACCCTCTCTTCCTCCCACCTGTTTATTGACTTGGAAACACAAGCCTGTGTGTCTTTATCACTGCCCAAACTGTTCTTCATCTAGTATTTTTCTTGGCTGCCTCATTCCGCTATGTCCTCGCTGTGTAGTGTGTGATTGTAACTGGAATTCCGATGGCTCTCATTTTACATCCAAGCAGTTCTAGTTTCCCCTTACCATATGGTCATCCTGATGTTACCATTTGCCTCGATCATCCTTTTTGTAGCTGCTTGAACATCTTAATTGATCTCATGAGCTATGTTAGGGATTTATAACAGGCACCAGTATAATTCATCTCACACACCCATGGATTGTTTTTTTTTCTGATTGAATGTGGTTTATATATTCACAGATACTTAGAATTCTCTAAAACCTGAGTTTCACCTTAATGATAGCATAAAGGAGCTTTCAAGTGCTATAGCTTACCTGAGGAAACAATTACTGTACCTCTTATTTGCTATGGCATTTTCTGTTACTCTGAAGTGTTTGATGTATTACAACATAGTTAAGCCTTTTCCTCCTGTTTAAACAAAGTGGTAAGTAAATATATTCAGTTTTACAAATTTTCTGGAATAAACTGGGAATTCTTGTTTAAATAGGCATCCACATTGTTGTTCTTACTGCCCCATTCATTCTCATGTTTATTGTCAGTAAAACACTCAAAATCATCTGACAATTATGTGTTCATGAAATCTTTAATCCTCAGGCCACAAAAATTTGCATTGGCTCTCTCTGCATTTATCAATGATTTTATATCTCTTCAAGTCTGGTCTTCACTCAATCATCCCTCTATCGTCATAGTAAATTCTCCAAAGCAGATTCTTATAGCTTCATAAACCGACTCTCCCATACTCCTTGTAAATCTGGTAGAATGAAAGCTAATACTTTAGACTGAAAGGATAAATTGCAAAATTTCCTGTCTGGTGTCCTTAGGCCCTGATAAGTGGGCGTCAGTTTAAATCAGTTTTTTAGAAGAAAAGTGATTGACTAAGGTTATTTTCAGTATCGGGGAATGGGGCCTATTTTCAGAAAAATTATCAAATGAGCGAATATGATCTTTGGTACCATTAGATCTTCTGTGCCTCCTAATTCTCTATCTTACTTTAATGCAGGGATGGGTTGCCCCTGTGTGCTTTCAACATTCTTAAGTTGTACACAACAGATATAATCTGTTTCTTATAATTTATCCAGGTGCATTTACTTTTGAAAATGGACTTATAATTGCAAAACAAGAGTATTTATCCTGAGGGAGAATTTTGGAGAAATTCTGATGATGATGATGTTTTTGGTGGGCCCATTGGGTGATGATCTAGTCACCTAAAATCTTATGCCTGGGGTTACACCTCTTGTATACAGTGCTTTACAGAGTATCTGACAGATTTCCCAACTCTGCCTAGTAGGGAGGGCTGCTGGGTCTTTTACCATCTGAAATCAGATCTCTCCAAGGAGAAAAGAGAACATTGAGTGTCCTAAATAAATAATATCAAAATGAAGCTAAGGCAGCAAGAAGCTCAGAGTTTTTTGCTCACATGGTGCTAGCCCATTGGGGATTTTCAGCAAATAAATCACTCTCAGTAGGTAATAGTCTACAGAAGCCTGTTTGGTGTGCTTGTGAAATTTTACTCAGAAAATCCAGGGAACCCAAAATTACACCTCTTGCATGCTATTTTTAATTTATTGATGTGATTTAACATATTTTATTTTGGTGGCTTAACTTGCATAAGTGAAATACAAGCACACAATGAAGCATGTACTTGCATGGCTTTGTCAGGTTACTTATCTTCTCTGTTTCTCAGTTTCCTAAAGTGTGAAATAGTTATATTTACACTTTCCTTATAACGGCATTCTGAGATGGAGGGAAGCCTCCCATTGTAAGTAGGCTTACATTCAGGCTGTGGTTTCCACAGAGGGACACCAGATCATTTTATCCTCGGGACAGAATTGTTTAACAGTATGGCTCCAATTCTAATTCTACCACTTACTAACTCTGGGTTTATGGTAAAAACACTTCACTTCTCAGTTTCTACTTCTTTAAAATGGGGATAATAATACTAATCTGGGAAGGTTTTCATGAGGACTAAATGGCATAATAAATGTGCACAGTGCAGTGTTAGGCAGAGTGGACTTCCTCTACCAGGCATAACTTTTCTTCCTGATACCGAAGTGTGTGGAAAGGATGAATCTTTCTCCAAACAAATATGAAATCCACAGATGGTTATAGAATACCCAAGGATAATGTTATTGTTATTATAAAATAGAAATAACTGAATTGAAGTTTATAGAGCTGAATAAATGGCCTAGAATTAGGACCTAAATTAAGTAGAAGCAGAGGCCTGAGTGAGACACTTATAGTAGAATGCTTGAGAGATTGGTCTGAAGGATGCCAAGGGCAAGGAATGCAAAAAAGGGGCATTAAAATATGCACAGAAAGGTAAAAGTAAGGAAAAGGTGTGCACTGGTTGGGGGTGAAGGAGGTGTTTCATTTTAAACTTAAGGTCTTGTAAAAAAATCTTTTGGAGACTAAAAGGAAGGTTTAGACATAGATTCTGTTTTCAATAATCTTAAAGGCGGTAGTTTGAGAGTAGGATTTGGAATTATTCCAAATGGCAGATTTGTTTTAAAGGTTGGATTAACTAAGAGGTGAATGTTATTAAGGGATATGACAGTAGGCAGTGAAGACACATACGATGATCATATGGGTCAGGATAGAGATGAAAAACTATAATCTAATAATGTCCTCCAGGAGACCCAGAAGGCCTGTAGATGACAAGGACAAAAAGATGGAGACAGTGGCATGACTGGAGGGGGTGATCTTCAAAAGAGTTCAAGATTTTAAATAAATAAAAAGGAACAATGGTTGGTAGCAGCAGGAGTCATTCCCACAGAGGTGCTAATTGAAGCTGGAACTAGGTGAGATTGCCCAGGGCTGGATGAGAGAAGAGGACTTCAAGGATGAAATCCTCCTGTGGAGCCAGTGCAGGGATAGAAACAGAGTCGTTCTTATTCTGTGAAGTGGATGGAGATGGGCACAGAGCCTGGGTTTTACATGTTTCTGGTCCTGTGATCCAAGTATCTGTTGATGGTCAGTTAGATACCTGTTTACCTATTATCCCTACACCACCCTGTCATGTGAGAGGAGAAAACCCACCATTGTTTCCTAAAACAATAAAGGCTATCGGGTAATTCATGTTATTTGTTTTTTATAATTTCATGATTTATAAAGGCTTACCTTTCATCCAAAGAGCCTTTGTCTTGGGCTGGTTGTCATCCATCAGTAAAGAACAGGGCTGCTAGGAAGGAGATCTGGATGAGGAAGACTGTCAAGATGGCATATGACATTTCCTCCTTTATTATGTAACCAAGATACATATTTAGCATGATACCCCAAATCCATTCAAATACTTTGAGTTTAAATTATCTATTAATTATTGCTTTTCCTTTATTGATGTTTAAGCAGTGAACTTACTGCTCGTATCATTATTCAGCTACAGAGAAATGTTCTCAAATACTAAAGTTGGGCCTATTTGGGTATTATATTAGTTATCTAACATTTTGCTGTGTTAGTGAAGAAAGGGACCACTAGTTTGTTCAGAACCGTTTCCAGGAGGGAAATTGTGTTGCTCAAAGTGCATCTATATATTTGCTATAGTTGAAGAAATTCTACACATTCTAAAGATCTTTTTATTCAGCATGACATGCTACTTAAAAACAATAATAATACTATGTTGGGTGGACTCAGCAGATATTGTGCTGTGGCCTTACCTGCATTATCATAGGTAAAGACACGTCTGTGCATTGCTTTATTATTGTTGTAAGATGACTGTAGCTGGGTCATTCTGGAGAATGAAAGGGCAAAGTTATTAATAATTACTCAGGCATGTACGATCACCTGATCATATCCTCATCTAATTATGCAGAAAGCACAGAGTTTGCAAAACTTGCCATAGCCAGTGCAATGGGCACAATAATTTCATATTTAACGGTTTACAGAAGTCAGGTGCAAAACATCAAAACTTATTTCTTCTATATAATTAGTTCTTTAGAACTAATAGTAACCAAAAACCTAACCCTGAAACTGAGTCACTTCCAGCCGAAAACTGAGCTGTGTCCACTCAGCTGAGGATTCCTTATCTTTCCTGTTTGTTGCATCTTTCTTTCTACCCTAAGGGACCTAACTTCTGGGAACACTGAGGTATCACCTGGCACTGTTAGGTTCCCATGGATGAACTGGTTGGCCTGCAGTCTTGGAGTATAAGTTAAGTGTCTGTCACCAAAGCATTTGCTGGGTTAATGGAGGTTCCTCTAGGTCCCTCAGGGCCTAGCACTGCCTACCCGGGTCCCTCAGTGTCCTCTGTGACTGACCTGTGTGTGAGGATTACTGAAGGAACCCTGCCCCTCTCTGGGGCTGAGAGTCTGCGCTCTCCTCACACCACAGTATAGCGCAGGGGTTCCTGCTAAGCTGCCCTCAGTGGGTCAGACCCAGAGATCTTCCCCACCACTGTGTCACTGGAGACAGGCTCTTGGTCTCCTTGTGAAAAAGAATGAAAGAAAGAATGCAAAAAGCAGTTAAGCACTGAGAGTTTTATTAGAAAATAAGACTATAGAGAAGAGTAGAAGCACAGCCTGCGAGTGGGGATCACAGGACAACCTAGAATGAGTTACACCAAGGAAACAATAAGGAGACTTTTATGTAGAGAGATGAATATTCACTAAGTGGGACCAGGCTTCAAAGGGAACAGGTGTGGTCTTCCTCGAGTTCAGTCTTGCTCCATCCTCGTATCAAGTGGGGGCGTTTTGGGCTATATTTGGTTCTTGTCATAATGGTCATGGTGTGGGGGAAGCATGATTTTTACTGTGTTAATGAGGGAGGGGTGTGATTTTTACTGTGTTATTGACTGTATAATGTAGTTTGGGGCAAAGTTTGGGTCAACTTCTCGTCCTTGGAACCAGCCAGTTTCAGCTGGTCTATTATCTATACCCTCTCCACATCCCGAGGGAACAGCTTAAAGGGAATGTTTAAAATGTAAACAACCAACCTCCTCCCCTTCCCTTGCTCCTGTCTGGCTAGCTACCTACTCTAACAATTGTGTCTCTAGGCATAAAGCGTCCTTGGATTTAACCTGGGAAGCCAGCTTGTGTTTCTTCTCCAAACCACCTGGGGTTCCTGGCATATATCTCTGGGACTTGGCCCAGAAGGGTGAAAGCTGCACACCTTTTTAGATACTCAGCCTCTGTTCTTTACTACTCCTACTGTCTCTAGTTTTTCCTCTCCTGCCATCTGGTCAAATTATTATCTCCTTCTACAGTGTCCGGAAATATTCTCTTATATCCTGATGCATTCTTCTTATTCTCTGTGGCTTGTAATTTAAACTCTATTTCTTGGTTTTTAATGAGGAACTAAAAATTCTTAATTCTAAAATAAATCTTTTTTTTTTCCTGTCTTCAGCCGACCTCTCGCAAGCCAAAGTGCCTTAGATTTGGTCCTATTCCCTGTGTTATAAATTAACAGATGCCTACAAAGGAACTTAAAATACAAATCTGACAGATTTCCCTGTATTCTTCTGTCTTTTTATCTATGAGGTAAGAAGGCTGAGGTGTGTAGAGAGGTTTGGTGGTGGATGAACTACAATGTAAAGATAATTTACTAAGAATAAACAAACAAGCAAAAAATCAGGAATTAGTGTTTGTCCTCTGCTCAAGTGAATGGCAGACTTGGATTCAGAAGCCAGCACTCTCACTCCTGACCACTATATGATACTACACTGCTATGCTATGTCAGAATACCTTGGCTCAAAGGGAAGAAATGAATCTTCTTGTCTATGAACCGATGGGTTTTTTTTCATTTGTTCACAGTTATTTATTATACTTACTATATGAAAGGTACAGTGCTGAGACATATGATACAAAAGTTAAAAAAAAATATGGTCCTTGTCCTTAAAAAGCTTATAGAACAGTGGATAAAAAAGATTTGTAATTATAAAACTCTGGGGAATAAAGTTTTCCTGAGATGACTATTGTGTCTTCCAGTCATAAGGTTTACCTGTTTTCGACTATGAAGAGATCAGCTGAGTTGAATTCATTGGAAAGATTCAAGTGGACTAAATATTTAATGAACACTTGAAAAGTTGTGTGGACCACTCAGAAGTATGTTGTTTGTGTCACAAATTGAACTACTACAATCTTAAATTCAAGGATGGTGCTCACAAAACATACTAATATCAATGCAAAAGTGAAGGTGAGGAAATGGGCACAGGAAAAAATTTGTAAAGGAAAAAAAAAACACCCAGGATCTGATTTTATAATTGTTAGAGCCTTCTGTTGGAACAGAATATAAAAAAGCTTATGAACGAGAAGAGATTTTTCCAGAGAGACTTTGCCATTCTGTGACTTTCTATACTCATTTCCGGAAGCGCATTTGAGTCTTCCCTTACCACGAACCCAGGGAAGGGAGCTGTGTGGGTCCCCCAAAAACCTTGGAATGTTTCCCCTGGTATTGGACACGGAATACTGGCTTATACTTAACAGAAAAAACAATCTTGGGAAACAGAAGAAAGACGACTACTTTGGGATTTGCTTGGATCCCAAATTTTATTGGGGCAAGAGATGTATTAGTATATCTGGTGAAATAAATGTGTGCCATGCCAAGAGATTGCTGGGCTGGAGACATTTTAAGTTCTGCCAAAGAATGCCATGGGGCTCCAAGAGCAGGAAGGTGTGTGAAATAAGCATCAGGAGAGTCATGAACAGAGATACCCCCAGGAAGCAGGATAACCTCTTAAGAATCCATGAATATGACCATTATAAAGAGAGGTCCATTCTCAGATCTTCCAGGCTCTGAGGCAATGACACTAGCTTACGACAGTATCCATCATCTGCCAAATAAGAGCTTTTTTGATTTATCCCTTTATCTCTTCTTTGGTACCTGCTTAGACCCCAGGTGTCTAAAATAGCATCTAGACATCAGAAAGGAAGTAAACATGAAGGGAGAGAAAAGGCCAACCTTTCCCCCACCTCCACTAGATCAAGTTTAATAATAGCTTCATTTCAAAGGAACTTAAGAATGGTTTTAGATGGCAGTCATGTAAAAACGAAACAAACCAAAACCAAAACAAGGAAATGGACCTGTTTTAGTTTTCAACTAGAGGGAGGACAAAAAGTCAACGTGTACATTTAAAGGAGTCATGGGACATGAAAATAAACACAAGCTGTGGTCTGACTGCATCAGAAGTCATGCTTTTGCCCCTTATTGGTTACATTTGATGATGGTGGTGGTGATTGGCATCAAGAAGCTTTAAGAATTGATACACAGAGAAACCTTGAGCTCTGATATCTATCAACACAGTGCCTCAGATGAAACTGATATGGCAAGAGTTCCATTTTTGCATTGTAGGATAATTATTTCCAGAAATTCATCATTCCATTAAATGTTTTTTGACCAAGGCACAGATCTTTCTATAAACAGGTTTGTAGTGTAAATTGAATGTTTTGAATTATTTTCTTGATGTGCATGTTTACATTGTAAGAAACACTCCTAAGTACAAGCATTTAGCAGAGAGCTCACTACTTTAACTCACAGCCCATTTTCATGTCCACAAACATTCCTAAATGCTTGGCTGTGAAGGAGAGCACATGCTCCCCCATTTCGGTGAAACCACTGATTCCACAAAAGAAAAGCACAGGATACCTCTGCCTCTCAATATATACAAAAATGATAGAAAGCACACACACACACACACACACACACACACACACACGATTTCTTATTTGCATGCACATATGTGGTTAGAACATTCTAAGGGCAGTCGTTGATTTAATTTACAATGGCTGACTCCCTTTTGAAATGTTGAGTAGAAAAATCAATGCCAGATAAAATTTCAAGTCCCAGAATTAATATTTCTCATTGTGTGACCTTGGTAAGATTCCCTAATTTTTATGAACTTTTAAGTTTTCTTTAGCAAAATTGGCACCATTAAAATAATCATGCCCAACTCACAGAGTTGTTGTTGTAGTAATTAAAATAACTGAGAGAGAAAAGTGTCTGGAACATAGTAGGCTTTCAATGGATGGTAGTATTATTTCTTACCATTTTTTAGAGTAAAAGGAAACATATGGAACAAAAATGCTTAAACTAGAAAAATGGAACCTTCAACTCATTGTCACCTCATGCCCCAACATTTCGCCTAGGTGAACATGTCTTTCTCATTTTCCATGGGTTATAATTTTGAAGGCTGTGCTCTGGTTACACAAAGGAAGTTGTATCATTTATCTCCTGGATGAAATGTAGCAGGCACACTGGTCAGTGGTATCACCCAGTGACTACAATGGGCATCCTTCAAAGCATGAAAACTGAGTCTAACACAGACAAGGTTTTGCTGTTTCCTTTCTGCTTATTTTTTTTCCTTTTGGAAAACATCCTGTTCCATTTTGGTTCATCATAATATTAGCCAAACCTGTACTTTCCAAAAATTGTGCACAAATGGATTAACAATATTTTGTCATATTCTTTTTATTAATATTTTAATGTAGAATGTATTGATGTAGCAAGCCATATCAAAAGAGCAATATGAATGAGGAAGAGTGAATTTTCAGGAAGGCCAATAAAATGGAAAATCTGAAATAATGCCATATAAAACCTCATCCTTTTTTATTAAGGGGATCCTTAGCCCTAGGTAGAATCTGTCTTGATAGAGGACAAGACAGATTTTGCCGAACTGCAATCATTAGACAAATTTAATCCTTGCATTATGTTTAGGTTGAAAATTTTCAAAGAGCTGTTTTGGATGGGGACGGACTTTTTTTTTTTTATCTCTATTGATTTTATAGTGTCATTATAGATGGACAGTGTCTGATGGATCTGTTGTGAACTGCTAAGAAAACCTGATGGCATATTTAGCTTTCCAAAGTTTCATATTCACATTTGCTCAATGATTTTTTTTTTTAGCTCAATACACTTAAAGAACTTCTATCTGGAATTTCAATAGCTCACTTGAAATATGTACCTGAAATGTTATGTAGAAAGTTCAAGGTAGTGTATCTTCAAATTAGGAACAACAGGATTGGAAGATGGATAGACAGACCTAAATTTAGTGTAGTTCTGGTACTAAATTGCAACCACCTCTTTAGGCAATTTTTTAAACTAATCTGAGTCTTAGTCTCCTCATGTATGAAATGAGAGTGTTATCTCCTTGGCTGAATTGTTGAATGAAATAAACGCAACAGTGTTTGAAAAGTGTCCAATTTGAGGCCTGGCAAATAGTTCTGTTAAAGCCTTTCTTAATAAAGTCATATTATCTAATATAAATAGCTACCAATGTTGCATAAAGATATTTTTTTTAGACCTATTACCCTTGGTCATGAAGCACTTTTTAAGATCAGAGCAAAATACAATCACCATGATGGCTGGGGCACCATGTGACATAGCAGAGAGACAAGCACAATGCTTCCTCCTAACTGAGATGTGTGAACTTGGAAAAGGACTTTCTGCTCTGATCCCTACTTTCCTCATCTGTAAAATGAAAATAATAAGCTTCTCAAAGAATAGCTGTTAGAATTACATAAT